>JAZKJV010005243.1:600000-1024864 GCA_037367405.1 Ottelia alismoides | reverse complement strand
TTATTTTCCTCACCCAAAAATATGTTGTAAATATTTGTATATATTTTGTATATATGTAAAAGCTATTAAAAACAAAATAAAAATTAAAAAGCAAAAATCCAAAAATATCTTTTCACCATATACCACCTTCCTTATCTATTTCACCTTGTAAATAAATTTATTTATCTCTAAAACTTTTTGTAAATATCTAGATTATATTTTGTAAATAAAATAAATAAAAAGAAACAAAACAAGAATCAAATAAAAATTACAAAATTAAAAATACAAAAACATATTGTACATATACCTATGTATAGACCTATAATGTACATACCTTATCCTTATTTCCAAAAATTAATTAAAAATCACCAAAAAATAGAAAAAAATAAAAGAAAAATGTTTCATGTTTTAAGTTTTTCTTAATTCGGCCATATTCTAGCCTAAAATAAATAAACAAAAAATTCAAATACGTGGCAGCTCCTGATTGGTCCACGGGGGATTGTTGACCCCAGTCAACTCCCCCCACGGACTCTTTCCTTTTTGAGAAGATACGCACCGCCCCGCCTTCGCCATTTTCTCCACGCGCCTCCAGCCTGTCACCCACGCAAACCCCGCGCCCGGAGCCTTCGCCGATCATCCGACATCCTCGCCAGATCCTTCGCCGTGAGATCCACGCATTCCATAGCCGTCACCTCCCAACCCTAATCGGCCCTGTCTCCATATATATCTCGACCTCCGCCGCCTCCGCGCCTTATCTTTGGCTCTTCTCCTTCTTCCCAGTGAACTCCAGAGGCACCGCGAGAGTGACACCAAGCAATCGCCCTTGTTGCAGCGAGGCGAGGAGGTGAATCCACTGATCCGGCGTGTGTCGCCGCCGTTGCTCCGCCACAAGCGTGAGCACCGAGCCTCGGGCCGAGACGACCCTTGAGGCTACGACCAGGAGCATCCCCTGCTCTCCCCAGTCTCTCCGACCGCCCAGGTAGCCGATTAGTCCTTCCGTTTAGCGTAATTTTCCATTTCCCCCAAATCGCATCTCCGACGTATTCCGCTGATTCCGGCCATATCGTGCAACTTCTCGATCATCGGAACGCACCGTTACCTTCGCCATCCCCTTACGCACATTCTACGCCCCTTCACTCAACCCAGATCGCACAGGATCTGGGAATCGGCTCCTCCGCCGACACCTTCGCCTGAGCTCTCCATTCCGACGCACCATGCACCTTCACGCCGCCTAACTGGGTCGAGGCAATTTGCCCTCGACCCGTGAGTCTTCTGGTTCGTTTTTCAGGTCAAGATAAGGGTCATCTGAGACCCTTCGCCATCCAGCTAGGAGACCCAGCTCCCGCGCCTTAGCTCGAGCTCCTCGGAGCTCGGTGTGCTCGTCGGAGACCACCAGCAGACGCGGGAGCCTTCCGCGATTCTTCTCCGACCTTCAGAAGGCTTCCCGGAGGACCATCGCGCACTCACGAGCCCGGCGAAGTTCGCCGGAGCCCTGTTTGTCCATCATCCTCCTCCGCCGTCCGATTGACCCCCGAGCTCCAGATCCAATCACGTACGTCCATTCGAGGAGCAGCTTCAACCGTTAGATCCATCCGAGGGTCGATCTCCACCGTCGATCCAGCGAAGCTCAGCCTCGTCGTCCGCCCACCGTTCGATCTGCAACGTGGCAGCACCTGGACCGTCGGATCGCAGTCGAGGACCGGAGCCTTGGGCGCCTTCGCTTCTCCACCGTCGGATCTACACGTGGCGCACGCTCCGCCCTTGGATCGCAATAAAGGGGTAAATTACCTTAGGCCCCTTCGTAGTTTGTGGTTTTTATTTGCAGTCCTGTAAATATTTTATGCATTTTATTTACGTAGGGTAAATTGCACTTGGAACCTCGCGCTTGTTTATATTTGCATTTATGCCCATGTTTGTCTGAGACACGTGCTTCGACACGTGATATTTTTGGTGTATTTGCAACTCTACCCCTGTAGTTCTGGATGTTCTTTAATGAATGAAATATTTTCAGTAATTGCATTTATGCCCCTGTGAGTGTTTTATTTGCACATGTGCGTTTTATTTTGGGTATTTTGCAGATAAGCCCCTGGACTTTTGGTACTTGTTACCAATAAGCCCTCGGAACTTATTTTTCTTACATTTGGGTCCCTGAGTGCCCCAGGCACGTGCTTGGCACGTGTTTTGCTGGGTATTTTGCACCAGACCCCCCAGAACTTTGGGTATTTGCACTTAGGTCCCTGTGCACAGTGCCCCACCTTTATTTTTGAATAAAATATCAAATCACCTCCAAATTCTATGAAAATTTGACACATGGCTCCTGCCATGGTGTAGAATTTTTATGAATTTTTGAGGACATTTTTGATTTCATTTGCTATTTTTAAAAATTCAAAAACCCCTATTTTTGCCACTGTTTAACTTGGAAAATCATAAAAAAATATAAAAACACCCCCAAAAATTCTAAAAAAATTAGCTACTATTCTTTGTTTGTTGTTTGATTTTCTAGCCAATTTTGGCTATTTTTCATTGCTTAAAAACCCTAAAAAGTGAAAAACACATAAAAACTTACAAAAATTATAATAAATAATTTAAAAATCCAAAAACAATAATTTAGGTGCCAAAATTTTCCTTATTTTTTCTAGATTACAGGAAAATTACCTTCAGGGCTTATTGAGATCCTTAAGTATTTTATTTTTGGGTTTCAAGCCTTGCTGGACAGTACCTTTCCTTTTTAGCCTTGTTTTATTTTTAGAAAATAAAATATACATTAGAAAAATCCAAAAAATTTACCAAAAACACTTAAAAACTTAAAAAACATAAAAACAATTTTTGTTGAATTTTTGCATTATTTTTGGTGTGTTTAATAAATTGTGCAAGTGTGTTTGTATTTACTTTCTTTTATTTTCTTAACCTTTTAAAAATCCTAAAAAATATAAAAATTAACAAAAACCACTAAAAATCACTTTTTTTTATTTTATCTTATTTTTACTACTTCGTAGGCCTAGGCCAATCCGTGCTCCTTGTGTTCGACCCTGGGTGCTATACCAGGTTAATCTCATAGCGAGACCGCTCTCTTTTGTGCTTGATTAGTTTTACACGTCCTGAGTGGTTGATTTTTTTTCTTGATTGACTCAGCCCGAGTGATTGAGGTCGCAACGACCTATTTTTCTACACCTTTACCTTAGTCATTCGGGCGGTCATCAGAATGGTGCCGTTGCCGGGGAGCACGGCTTAGTAGTTGTTTTTGTCTTGTTTTTCGTTTTTATTTTTCGCGGTTTTTCGCGGCTCTTGTTCATAGTTTCTTTTTGTTTTATTTTGATTTTCTTTTATTTTTGTTTTGTTTTATTTTGTGTGAATATTTTATTTTTCTCATTCTTTTGCACATATACCCTCACTTATATTTTCTTTTATTTTTCTTATTGTTTGATTATTGTTTATTGGTCTGACCACTCTTCTGTCTTTCTTGCGAGGGCCCGAGGACCGCGGAGGTGACTTTCGAGGAGCCGGTGCAACCGCGAGACTCGGAGGCGGCTTCCTTCTCTACGAAGCCGCAGGAGAGAGCGAGAGGAGAGAGTTGAGTGGAGTGAGGCAGTAGGATAGAATTTTATTCATTCATTATTATTTGTAATAATACAGGACATTCAGAGACTCTTAGACACTTAGACCGTAGCGGGTCTGTTTCGCCGAGCACCGGTGTGCTCGGGGGACCCATTAGGACCCTCGGTTTTTACGCGGCTTTTTACGCGGTTTTCTTTTTATTTCTTACTGTCATTTTCCGGATTTTTCGCGGTTTTTGTTCGAGCCCCTAGACATAGGATTTTTGTTGATTGTGACATAGGATCTCTAAGGCCCAACACTTAATAGAATATCTGTTCCTATAGAACGTAATTGGACCTTACTAAAATTCACTGAAAAAGTTAGTTTGATTGGATTTGAGACCACGTGCCGTTAGGAGTCACATACAGCGCTGGCAGGACCCGTTGTGGCGGGCACCGAGTGACTCCCAAGATCGGACTCCGGACTCGATTCGGTTGACTAACTATTGTTCTTCACGATCAATAGAAATTGCCTGTTTAGGACTCGGCTTTTCATCGTGCATCATATAGCTTAGTTTACTTTTCTGCCTTTTATTTTATGCGCGGATCATTTTGCATGTAGAGTGCTGGCGGCAGGTACGCATCTCTTACTCAGCATGCATCATTGATTTCTTCACGCATCGGCTTTTTCGTCTTCTCCCTCTGTTTTTGGCTTAATCATCAGGAGAATCGGAAATTCGTTAGGCCGCTTGTATTTATTTTGAAAAAAAAATTAAAAAGAAAAACAAAAAAAATTGGGACTGGATAACACTATTGACCCTAAAAGACACTCACATTAAAAATTTGTCTTGGGGAGAGCAACCCCCTCATTGTATGGTTTGGATGCGCGAGAGAGTGACCCGCACCCTAGGTAGAGCCCTCCGGTGCTATTTCTAGCTGACTACCGACTCTTCCGTGCGGGCCAGTCGGTTGGAGTAGCATCGGGTATCCTAACAGGTCACGTAAGCGCTCTGATATTTTGTTTGTTCACCTAATAAAATTGACAAGATAAATTGACCGAGCTTTCACGGTCTTCAGATTGTGTTGTGTTGGTGAACCGGGGGTTTGCTTTGCGATCATATTTTCTCCAGATCCCATCCACCTAACTCGCCAGATCAAGATGATGGGTAGACGATCTCTTAGGCAGCCTTTGGCTGCACCGCTTTCAGGCGCGTCTACTTCACCATCTAGGTTGGCCCGTAAAAGTCAAGACCAGCTCTCCGGGCCCGAGTACGATTCCACCCTGTTCCCCCTCGATCCCCTGTCTTTTGCTACTGAGAGACATGAGCCCGAGGAAAGACGAATTGATTTGACAGAACCTGAGTTGGGCTCATCTGATTTTGCAGACGTCACTATGGCCGGAGCCGGCAGTTCAGATGATCGCCAACCCGAACATTTTGTACTAGACCAGGGGGCGATCAACTCCACCCTGATTGCATCGTTAGAGACAGTACAGAAGCAGCTACGCGATCAGGGAGCTTTCATGATTGAGATGAGAAGGGAGCTGGAGCGACTCAGAGAAGAGAGAGATCAGAGCGAGCCTGAGGACATTCCTGATGCTGATGCACAGGCAGCAGCCGCAGCAGCAGCTGCCGCAGCGGCAGCCGCCGCCGCAGCGGGACCACCGAGACCGATGCGGGAGTTACACAACCCCGGATCTACACTGATGCACCATTGGGTGGTGGTACCTGCTATCGTGGGGGATTTCAAGTTCCCTCCGAACACCCTGCAGATGCTTCCTCATTTTCACGGACTTGCCACTGAGGAGCCCCACCTCCATCTCCAGGAGTTTTTGATGATCTGCAGCACTGTCCACGACCGTCATGTGGACCAGGATACGATTCGGATGATGGCCTTCCCTTTTTCACTGGCAGATAGAGCAGCCGCCTGGCTGAAGCATTTAGGGAAGTTTGTTTACACCTGGGAGCAGCTCCGCACCGAGTACTTGAACAAGTACTATCTACTCGGGCGGACGAATGCAGCGAGGGCCCTGATCAACAACTTCTCCATGCTCCCTAACGAGCAGTTTCACGAGGCATGGGAGAGGTTTAGAGAGCTTCTGGATAGATGCCCACACCACGACATTTCCAAGCCGAACCTAGTTCAGAGCTTCTTTAGTGGGATGACGCCAGAGCTTCAGGGTCTGGTGAATGCTTCTTGCGGCGGGTCCTACTTTGCCAAGGACCACGACCAAGTCTGGGCCATTTACGAGGAGATGGCCGAAAATTACATGGTGATGTCACAGACTCGGTTGTACACACAGAGATCTCAGCAGCCGCCAGGACCCGTGCAGTACCAGCGGATAGCACGGGTTGATGCAGGTCCATCCAGTTCATCCACAGTTGCAGCCGCACAGGCAGAGTCGGCCGCTGCGGACATGGGGATTATCAGTGAGAAGTTGGACCGCATGGAAATAATAGAGAAGAAGCAGTGCCAGGGCATAACTCAGATGGAGCAGATGGCACAGACTCTGAGCGACGTGAAGACCCATCTCTTGTGTCTTCAGGAGGCACAGACGGCTTCCCAGCCCCGTCTTCAGTCGCGAGGCGATTCCGGTGGCAGCCGCAGCTCGTCCCAGCGCTCCAACTCCTTGCAGCAGCCTAGACAAGTTCACCTTGTACAGGCGGAGCCGTACCAGCAGCAGCAGCCCTCTTATCAGTCACCACCATCTCCAGACTTACAGATGGTGATATATCAGCCGGATCAGCCTCTGGCAGTACTGCCGCCAGACCCCTTCGATGCAGAGCCGTTGATGGATGTCAACGGGATTTGGTATGACTGTCCTCAACCTGGAATCCGACGAGACCATCCCGGATTCAGGTGGGGGAATGGGGGTAACCAGTCCCAACAGCAGCCAACCGATCAGGGAGGGCAGTACTCCCAGCAGAGGGATCACCAGCAGCCCCCAGCATACCAGCCACACCAGCCATCATCCTTCGTACCTCGTCCCTACCAGCAGCAGGGACAGAATTGGAGACGTGAGCAGCAGGCTCACCAGCAGCAGCATCCCTCCTTTTACCCCTCTCAGCCGCAGCAGCACCAGGTCCAGCAGCCTCATTACCAGAGAGGCAACCCGTCAGGCTCCCATGAGAGCCCCGCCTTGGATGATCTAGCCCGCATCTTCACAGAGCAGCAGGCTACATTTAGACGGGAGATGGACGAGTTCCGCCAGGAGATGCGGGACCTGATGAGAGGGAAGGCCGCCATCCCTGCACAGATCGAGCCTAATCTGAATAGCTTGAAGAGGAAGTCTGAGCAGGTAGTTCACACTGAGCCTATCACTCCTAGTGACTCATTTGATGATATGTCGTCGGATCTATTTGATGTTGATTTTGTTACACTTAGGAGCGGTAGAAGACCAGCAGGCGGCGCTTCATCTGAGCGACAACGCGAGGATCCATCCAGAGCGCCAGATGAGGAAGAGGAGAGCGGTACTGAAGCCGCACATGATGATGACGGTGGTACTGATGCCACCCGAGATGCTGATTCCACCGGCGGTACTGAGGCCGCCGCTTCACCATATCGAGGAGGTGGTACTGACGCCACCAGCAGAGCCGAGCCAGCCCGCGGTACTGAGGCTGCAAGACGTCTAGTTGTAGAGCCAGCTAGAGGTGGTACTGAGGCCACCAATATTCATTTTGATAGAGATGTTGTCTTTCCTCGTATGAATGTATCTCAGGACTCTATTTTGAATAAAGGAAAAGGTTTAGTTTCTTCTGATCCCACTGTGGTGAAAGATGTATGTGAGGATCCGGTCATCGAACCATCTAGGCCTATTCCTAGTCCTTCATCTGAGAAGGACCCTGTGATCCCCTTTCCTAGAGCCCTTGAGTTGGGGAAGGGGAAGAAAAGAGAAAAAGATCCAAAAAAGAGAGAGCAGGAGGAGTTCAGCCAGAGCATGATAGACCGATTTCACATCCAGCTGACCCTCCATGAGGCTTTGCAGCACATCCCTCTTCTTCAGCGATCCTTGAGAGACAGGACCACAGTCAGGAGGAAGAAGAGGAACAACACCGCAGAGATTCATGTGTTGACAAAAGCCACGTGTTACGCGATCCAGAACCATCTGCCGACCAAGAGGCCAGATTTAGGAGCCCCGTATGTCAGATGTCAGATTAATGAGCAGAGGTTCGACCGTACTCTATTAGATAGCGGATCGTCGATCAACCTTCTTCCAGCAGCTCTTCTCGACCACTTAGAGTTGGGCACTCTTAGACAGAGCAGGACATACCTTCAGTTTGCTGATCGGTCTGTCAAGAGGCCAAAGGGGTTGTTGCGAGATGTTGTCGTCACGATTCAGGGTTTGCAATTTCCCGTGGACTTCGTAGTGCTGGACATGGAGACCCCTGACTCGTTGACCGATTCCCCCATCATCCTCGGTCGCCCGTTCTTGGCCACAGCCAAGGCGGTGACTGACCATGACAGTGGGAAGGTATTCTTTCGCGTCCAGGGCGAGAGTATACAAATAGAGACGATTAAGGATCACAGAGCCAGAGATCGATCCCGCTCAGAGGGCAGTACAGATTCAGAACAGCTGACAGATACAGAGCCAGACATACACCAGGACTGTGATTTTGTGATCACAGATGATGAGGCAGCTTGGGCAGATCCTGCAGCACAGACTATCCTCTCATATTCAGATACAGCTGATGCAGAGATGATAGCAGAGGATAGTCTGGAGAGCACAGCCCTGGTTCAGGATACTATTGAGTCAGCAGAGTCGGACCTTGATCGCGACACGATTTTCAGTGATGGTGGTGCTGAGGCCACCTTGTTTCCCGGTGGTACTGATGCCACCGCTTCTGATACAGATCCCTCGGATTCAGAATCTGATTGGGCAGATTGTGATGATCAGATACCAGACCTGGATCCACCAGAGCCTACAGATGAGGAGGAGGTAGAGGTAGAGCAGATCAGAGACAATGCAGAGGGCCCACCTTCTCCAGATCCAGTTTGTGAGAGTTCTCTATCATTTTCCCAGGCAGATTTGGCAGAATTGTCAGCATACATACATCTTCTTCAGAAGCCAGATTTGCCAGCACCCAGCTGTCCAGAGCTAAAGCCGCTCCCTACTTCGCTGAAGTATCGATTCCTTGCAGGAGAGTCTGAGATGTACCCAGTTATCATCTCTGCCGATCTGACTGGAGAACAAGAATCCCGTCTGATGGGGGTTCTTGAAAAGAACCGCAAGGCAATTGGATGGAGCGTAGCAGATCTCCATGGGATTAGTCCCTCGTTGTGCTCCCACCATATCTATCTTGAGGAAGGGGCAAAGCCGTCGCGTGAGTTCCAGCGGCGACTGAACCCCAACCTAAGAGAGGTTGTCATGAGGGAAATATCAAAATGGTGGAGTGCAGATTTTATTTATCCCATTTCCGACTCCAAGTGGGTGAGCCCCTTGCATGTGGTGCCCAAGAAGACGGGCATCACGACTGTGATCAATGAGTCGGGAGAGGAGATTGCTACACGAGTACCTACCTCTTGGCGGGTCTGCGTTGACTACAGGAGACTCAACCAGGCCACCAAGAAGGACCATTTCCCCCTGCCTTTTATTGATCAGATCATAGAGAGACTGGCAGGGAAGAGCCATTATTGCTTCCTAGATGGGTACTCGGGCTACAATCAGGTGGCCATCGCTCCTGAGGATCAGGAGAAGACCACCTTTACCTGTCCCTTCGGTACATACGCCTTTCGACGCATGCCATTTGGGCTATGCAACGCCCCTGCGACTTTTCAGAGATGCATGCTGTCGATCTTTTCGGACATGGTAGGGGAATGTTTGGAGGTCTTCATGGACGACTTCTCGGTTTACGGCGACGGATTCGATTCCTGTCTTGACTGCCTAGACCGAGTGCTCCAGCGATGTATTGCTACCCGCTTGGTTCTGTCTTGGGAGAAGAGTCACTTCATGGTGACTCAAGGGACGGTGCTTGGCCACATCATCTCCAACAGGGGCATGGAGGTTGATCCAGCCAAGGTTGACGTCATTAGAAAACTCGCACCGCCGTCCAATTTGAAGCAGCTACGGTCATTTCTGGGGCACGTTGGTTTTTATAGGAGATTCATTCATGATTTCAGCAAGATTGCCCGACCGTTGACTGACCTCTTGATGAAAGACACCGAGTTCCTTGTCGATGACAAGTGTCTTTCGTCCTTTGAGACTCTCCAGCAGTGTGTTATTGAGGCTCCTGTCCTTCAGCCACCCGATTGGTCTCTTCCATTCGAGATCATGACGGACGCCTCCGATTTTGCCGTGGGGGCAGTGCTGGGATAGAGGAGGGATGGAGTGCCATTTGCCATACACTATGCTAGCCGCACATTGGATTCCGCCCAGCGGAATTATACGGTCACAGAGAAGGAGATGCTAGCAGTAGTGTTCGCCCTAGATAAGTTCAGATCGTATATCATTGGATCTAGAGTGACTTTGTTTACAGATCATACCGCCATCAGGTACCTCATGGCAAAGAAGGATGCCAAGGCCAGACTGACTAGATGGATCCTTCTACTCTAGGAGTTCGATATTGAGATCAAGGATAAGCCTGGAATCAAGAATGTGGTGGCGGATCATCTTTCCCGACTAGAGCAGCCTGAGGATTCTGAGCAGATTGATCCTATTCGAGATACCTTTCCAGATGAGGCGATCCTTGCTATCGCCTCACTCCCGTGGTATGCCGATATTGTGAACTTTCTCGTTGCTGGGAAAGTCCCACAAGATTGGCCCAGGCAGAGGCGTGAGACCTTCCTTGCGAAGGCCAAGTCCTACCACTGGGAGGATCCCATCCTTTACCACGAAGGAGGGGATAGCGTCTGGCGTCGGTGTATTCCTCATGAGGAGCATCATAGTGTCCTCACTTACTGCCACAAGCTTGAGGCAGGAGGACATCATTCTGGGAGGAGAACGGCACAGAAAGTGCTCCAATCCGGCTTGTGGTGGCCTACCCTATTCAAGGACTCAGATGAGTTCGTGAAGAGGTGTACTGACTGTCAGAGGATGGGCACTTGTGGACAGCGTGATATGATGCCGATGCAGCCCATTCACTTCTTTGAGGTTTTTGACGCATGGGGCATCGATTTCATGGGTCCATTCCCTAAGAGTCAGGGATTTGAGTACATTCTGTTGGCCGTAGACTATGTGAGTCGTTGGGTGGAGGCTATCCCCGCCCGAGCCGCTGATGCGAGGACAGTTTGCAGATTTTTGAGGAAGCATATCATCACGCGGTTCGGGGTTCCACGAGTTCTGATTTCTGATGGGGGATCTCATTTCATCAACGACCAGGTGAAGGCACTTGCTAGCGAGTTCGGCATAGACCATCGTGTTGCTACACCATACCATCCACAGACGAATGTTCTAGCCGAAGTGTTGAATAGGGAGATCAAGACTATTCTGCAGAAAGTCGTCCGCCCTGACCGAAAGGATTGGTCACAGCTATTGGACTCGGTCTTGTGGGCATATAAAACGTCTTTCAAGACACCTTTGGGCACATCTCCCTTTCGCCTCGTATATGGCAAGCCATGCCATTTACCTGTTGAGCTGTGGCACAAGTCACTTTGGGCAGTTACAGACATACTTATGGATCCAGATGGTATAGGAGACCAGAGGAGGGCAGAACTAGCTGCCCTGGAGGAGCTTAGAGACGCAGCTTTCTCGAGCAGCCTACATTATAAGGAGAAAGTTAAGGAGTGGCATGATTCTCATATCAGCCACAAACATTTTGAGATTGGACAGAGAGTATGGCTGTTGGATGCGAGGTTTAGATTATTTCCAGGGAAGCTACAAAGCAAATGGAAAGGACCTTATCTGGTTCGGAAGGTACACGACAACGGTAGCATCGACATATCTGAGTTGTCTTCTGAGAGTACCTTCCGAGTGAACGGCCAGCGGCTCAAGCCATTTCTAGATCATGAGCCGCGAGTCGTGGATCTTGCCCCTATTCATTTTGCGTGAGATGTGGTCTTTGACTCACATCTGATGCTTCTCACGCCTGAGCTTTACTGATCCTCCGCTGTATATAGATCCAGATGTCCATATCACCACATTCCTTAGTCCCACATCCCTTTCTTCATCTTATGATTATGCTATATTTAGGGTGCACTTTACCCTAAGTATAGGGGGGATGTGAGACCTTGCGGGTATTTCTTTTGTTTCTGTCTACCCCTGTTTTGCTGCCTATACTTAGGGATATCTTACCCTAAGTGTAGGGGGGGTAGACCATGTACATTCTCCACTCGATTTTGCCTTTTGTGTACAGCCTGCTATACTTAAGATTATTTGATCCTAAGTATAGGGGGAAAACCCGAGATCCTCTTGACTTTTCATCTCTTTTTGTATAGCCTTTCTTTTAGTTTCCCTATACATAGCACGAGTTATGTCTTCTTCATCGCTCTTGATCACTCTGAGGACATCGTTCGAGCTAAGTATAGGGGGGGTACGTATATATTTCATATATACTTTAGCCATAACTCGTACTTTGTGTGAGTGTGTTAATAAATAAAAATGGCTAAAAACCACAAAAATTAAAAAATTTTCATGTACATAATCTTCTTTTATTTGCACATACATAGCTAGTGTACAAATTATTTTTGTAAAAATGATTTCAAAAATCTTTTGTGTAAAGCTTGTGTAAATATTTCCGTATCAAAATTATGTATATAGTACAAAATTTTTCCAAAATGTTTTGAAAATCAAAAGTTTGCAAAAATCTTGTGTAAATGTGTGTAAATTTCTTTTTGCAAAACTTGCACTTCATGCATCATAACTCATGATTTCAAAACATTTTTCAAAAATTTTGCATGGTTGTAAAATATTGTGTAAATATGCATCTTTTTGTACATTTGTATATAGTTTTTCTGGATGATAGTTGACATTTAAACTAGCCTGGAATCAAATTGAGAAATGGAGCTTGATTAAGATCTTAATCCACCTAATTCTAAGAGGAACCTTACAGGGCTTAGGCTTAAGGCTTTTCAGGTCCATGGTGACTTAATTCTTTGAGTCCATTAGGCTATGATCACATGTCATCTCAATGAGCCTAAGTAGAGCACTTAACAACAACACATGACTCATATAGATTATGGCTTTACTTGGACAACCGCACTATGCACCGAGCTCTCTACGGATGAGGTGGTGAGGAGGCAGTCTTCCTTGGCTTGGGGTAGCATATGAGGGTAGTACTTCTAGGCGGAACCTCTCTTCTTCATTTAGTGAAGGAAGTGCGTCTCAACTTGGTCTGGTTGCCATGAGGTCTAACGACGGGAGTTGTGGGTTGCAATAAAGCTTCAAAAGAGGGATAGTCTACTGGCTCAAGAGGAAAAACTCCTTGTATATATGCTGCACATGTACATGTTGTATAGATGCACTCGAAAAAAAAATGCAAAAAGAAAAGAACTCCAAAAAAGTGGTGGGTCTGAGAGAAAATGATAATCCCACCGGAGTATGTATATAAGTGCAATAAGCAAAGCTTGGTTTCATGATCCACTTGTTGTAGCTTGCAGCAGGGAGACTTGGCTACACTGGTCAGGCTCCCAAGGGTACTTGGCTACACTGGCCTTGACCCATTCTCTTCTTCCCCCTCTTCTTGAGCCGGTTGTACTTGAACTTAGAAGGGAATACCCCGCTCCTCGAGGAAAGAGTGGCCAGATTGAGGTCATAGAGTTACCTTGTTGAGGAGGGTTGTCAAGTTGCCATTTCTGAGGTGGAGAGCTTAGACCTCACTTTCACAGGACAAGAAAAGATTCATGGTCTTAAGGGTTTGTGATTGATGACTTGTTCTGATCTGGAGCATTGAGGAGTCTTGGTTATAGAGTAGTGGAACTTAGAGGCTGTTAGGTTTTAAGCTTAAGTCTGAATAAGGTTCCGACACATCAATAATCCAAAGATCTGATCGAGCTCCATCTTTCAATTTAATGAAGGCAAGTTTAATAATCAACCTTGATCCATGTACATTCTCTTTTTCTTTTTCTTTCTTTTTCACTTCTTTTTCAAATAAGTGTTTGCTAAGGGACTAGCAAAGTATAGTATAGGGGGGTGATGAATACCCATTCATCACTCTTTATTCTTATATTTTAGCTACAAAAACCTATGCAAATGCATGTAGATATGTGTAAATAGGATTAATTAGCAAAAGCATGCATGTTTGTAAAAATAGATAATTAGCATGTTTTTGTGCAAAAAATAAAAGAATAAAGAGTAAAAAGAAAAAGAGGGAAATATTTAGAATAAATATTGAGCAACCTAACCCAAGGGAGGGCTCAGCATGGGCCTGACCGCATAAAAGCCAAGTAGAGGGAGATAGGGGCTCACATATGTATATATTTGTAAATAAATAAAACTATATATTTTCGTCACCCAAAAATATGTTATAAATATTTGTATATATTTTGTATATATGTAAAAGCTATTAAAAACAAAATAAAAATTAAAAAGCAAAAATCCAAAAATATCTTTTCACCATATACCACCTTCCTTATCCATTTCACCTTGTAAATAAATTTATTTATCTCTAAAACTTTTTGTAAATATTCTAGATTATATTTTGTAAATAAAATAAATAAAAAGAAACAAAACAAGAATCAAATAAAAATTACAAAATTAAAAATACAAAAACATATTGTACATATACCTATGTATAGACCTATAATGTACATACCTTATCCTTATTTCCAAAAATTAATTAAAAATCACCAAAAAATAGAAAAAAATAAAAGAAAAATGTTTCATGTTTTAAGTTTTTCTTAATTCGGCCATATTCTAGCCTAAAATAAATAAACAAAAAATTCAAATACGTGGCAGCTCCTGATTGGTCCACGGGGGATTGTTGACCCCAGTCAACTCCCCCGCGGACTCTTTCCTTTTTGAGAAGATACGCACCGCCCCGCCTTCACCATTTTCTCCACGCGCCTCCAGCCTGTCACCCACGCAAACCCCGCGCCTGGATCCTTCGCCGATCATCCGACATCCTCGCCAGATCCTTCGCCGTGAGATCCACGCATTCCATAGCCGTCACCTCCCAACCCTAATCGGCCCTGTCTCCATATATATCTCGACCTCCGCCGCCTCCGCGCCTTATCTTTGGCTCTTCTCCTTCTTCCCAGTGAACTCCAGAGGCACCGCGAGAGTGACAGCAAGCGATCGCCCTTGTTGCAGCGAGGCGAGGAGGTGAATCCACTGATCCGGCGTGTGTCGCCGCCGTTGCTCCGCCACAAGCGTGAGCACCGAGCCTCGGGCCGAGACGACCCTTGAGGCTATGACCAGGAGCATCCCCTGCTCTCCCCCAGTCTCTCCGACCGCCCAGGTAGCCGATTAGTCCTTCCGTTTAGCGTAATTTTCCATTTCCCCCAAATCGCATCTCCGACGTATTCCGCTGATTCCGGCCATATCGTGCAACTTCTCGATCATCGGAACGCACCGTTACCTTTGCCATCCCCTTACGCACATTCTACGCCCCTTCACTCAACCCAGATCGCACAGGATCTGGGAATCGAGCTCCTCCGCCGACCACCTTCGCCGGAGCTCTCCATTCCGACGCACCATGCACCTTCACGCCGCCTAACTGGGTCGAGGAAATTTGCCCTCGACCCGTGAGTCTTCTGGTTCGTTTTTCAGGTCAAGATAAGGGTCATCTGAGACCCTTCGCCATCCAGCTAGGAGACCCAGCTCCGCCGCCTTAGCTCGAGCTCCTCGGAGCTCGGTGTGCTCGTCGGAGACCACCAGCAGACGCGGGAGCCTTCCGCGATTCTTCTCCGACCTTCAGAAGGCTTCCCGGAGGACCATCGCGCACTCACGAGCCCGGCGAAGTTCGCCGGAGCCCTGTTTGTCCATCATCCTCCTCCGCCGTCCGATTGACCCCCGAGCTCCAGATCCAATCACGTACGTCCATTCGAGGAGCAGCTTCAACCGTCAGATCCATCCGAGGGTCGATCTCCACCGTCGATCCAGCGAAGCTCAGCCTCGTCGTCCGCCCACCGTTTGATCTGCAACGTGGCAGCACCTGGACCGTCGGATCGCAGTCGAGGACCGGAGCCTTGGGCGCCTTCGCTTCTCCACCGTCGGATCTACACGTGGCGCACGCTCCGCCCTTGGATCGCAATAAAGGGGTAAATTACCTTAGGCCCCCTCGTAGTTTGTGGTTTTTATTTGCAGTCCTGTAAATATTTTATGCATTTTATTTACGTAGGGTAAATTGCACTTGGAACCTCGCGCTTGTTTATATTTGCATTTATGCCCCTGTTTGTCTGAGTCACGTGCTTCGACACGTGATATTTTTGGTGTATTTGCAACTCTACCCCTGTAGTTCTGGATGTTCTTCAATGAATGAAATATTTTCAGTAATTGCATTTATGCCCCTGTGAGTGTTTTATTTGCACGTGCGTTTTATTTTGGGTATTTTGCAGATAAGCCCCTGGACTTTTGGTACTTGTTACCAATAAGCCCTCGGAACTTATTTTTCTTACATTTGGGTCCCTGAGTGCCCCAGGCACGTGCTTGGCACGTGTTTTGCTGGGTATTTTGCACCAGACCCCCCAGAACTTTGGGTATTTGCACTTAGGTCCCTGTGCACAGTGCCCCTCCTTTATTTTTGAATAAAATATCAAATCACCTCCAAATTCGATGAAAATTTGATACATCGCTCCTGCCATGGTGTAGAATTTTTATGAATTTTAGAGGACATTTTTTATTTCATTTGATATTTTTAAAAATTCAAAAACCCCTATTTTTGCCACTGTTTAACTTGGAAAATCATAAAAAAATATAAAAACACCCCCAAAAATTCTAAAAAAATTAGCTACTGTTCTTTGTTTGTTGTTTGATTTTCTAGCCAATTTTGGCTATTTTTCATTGCTTAAAAACCCTAAAAAGTGAAAAACACATAAAAACTTACAAAAATTATAATAAATAATTTAAAAATCCAAAAACAATAATTTAGGTGCCAAAATTTTCCTTATTCTTTCTAGATTACAGGAAAATTACCTTCAGGGCTTATTGAGATCCTTAAGTATTTTATTTTTGGGTTTCAAGCCTTGCTGGACAGTACCTTTCCTTTTTAGCCTTGTTTTATTTTTAGAAAATAAAATATACATTAGAAAAATCCCAAAAATTTACCAAAAACACTTAAAAACTTAAAAAACATAAAAACAATTTTTGTTGAATTTTTGCATTATTTTTGGTGTGTTTAATAAATTGTGCAAGTGTGTTTGTATTTACTTTCTTTTATTTTCTTAACCTTTTAAAAATCCTAAAAAATATAGAAATTAACAAAAACCACTAAAAATCACTTTTCTTTTATTTTATCTTATTTTTACTACTTCGTAGGCCTAGGCCAATCCGTGCTCCTTGTGTTCGACCCTGGGTGCTATACCAGGTTAATCTCATAGCGAGACCGCTCTCTTTTGTGCTTGATTAGTTTTACACGTCCTGAGTGGTTGATTTTTTTTTCTTGATTGACTCAGCCCGAGTGATTGAGGTCGCAACGACCTATTTTTCTACACCTTTACCCTAGTCATTCGGGCGGTCATTAGAGGCTGCTAAATACAATGAGACGATAGAGATGGTGTATGGTGTGCAAGGACGATAGCAACGGCGATGCACGATTGTGTCGTACAGTAATGGTGGCATGCAGTTGCGTGGAGAACTGTAGCTGTCATGGTGGAATGTGGTGTACAATGGTGGCGGTGTGTAATGATGACAACGATTTCGGTGTACGATGGCGATGGTGATGCATGGATGTGATGTACAACGATGGTGGATTTCTCGATGGCACAAGAGGATTGGGATTGCGAGGAAGGTGGCGGAGGTATGGGGGATGTCATTAGGACAAAGGAGGGGAGTGTGGCCTCGAGGATGGCGGGGGATGTACACGAATCGTAGGTTCTTTTTTTGCATTGTTGTATATATATTTAGCATAACTAACACTATTTTTTACATGCTAAATTAACGATTTTACTTACAATCCAATTTTTTCATAGAACTCCATACAAGTATTACATATCATCCACAGACTTTTACAAAAGGTAGTCTGGATATCGCAATGTGACATGTTACATACAAACGATTATGAAAGGAGCGTGAAACAAATAACAAAATCAAATATAAAAATTCCATAACTCATTGATGTTTTATGAATATTTTTTGACCGAGAATGTAAGAAAAAGTATTATCATATTTAAAAAGGTAAATATAAATTCTGCATAACTCATTGATATTTTACGAATATATGCACAAACGATAACTTTTTTCGAAATTTACACATAAAGAAATTAATAAAAAATTCCAAAATAAATTGACCATAAACTAATAATTGACATTATTAAAAGAAATTCAAATTTTATTTGGAACAAAAAAACTGAAATACCTTTTTGGATAATGTATCATTCGATCAAGATCCAGTGGATCTCATTGATGGCTCACCATGAGAATGGCGTGCCCCAATCCCATTTAAAACATACACTATAGACATGAATCTGTGTGTGTATATATATGGTAAAATGTGGCAACCCCGGGGGAACCATCTTGGTACCTCCACTTTTAATTCTCAAAATTTTTTATGGCGTTTACTTGTAACATCTGGGGGTAGTTTATATCACTATATGTCAAAATAATCTTATTCAAATTTCAACTCAATTCAAGACTACTATCCAATTCATCAAGTCTGCTAAATTTCAAAGGTAACGGAATTGAAGAAAATGACCCCTTCTTGATGAATGGGTTAGGATTGTTCGTTTTACATGAAATTTGAATGGAAACATCGTGTCATCTAGCAAATTAAATCCTTACCATGTGTTATCAAAAAAATACATTAAAAATAAAAAATTAAGAAGTGGGGGGAGCCAAGATGGCTCCTCCCAGGGGTAGCCTCATTTAACCCCTACCCTCCCCCTTCCCATATGTGTGTGTGTGTGTGGGGGGGGGACCTTTCAAATGAGGTGGGTCTTATCTAACGTCGTAAAGACCACTATCAATTTAGTAGAAACTATGTAATAATTTTATAAAAATATAAATTGCACATCATAAAAAATGATGTTGTAACATATAGGATACAAATTTAAATTATTATTTTTGTCCAATATAATATTTTCATTATTTTATTGAACTATATATGTCATGTTAATATTTATTATTAAATATATGAAATAAGAAATTGTAAAATACATAAGAAAGATACCTAAATTGACACGGACTCATCATATATATGGTGAGACCCCACCTCATTTGAAGTTTCTCCTATGTATGTATATATGTATGTATCTTGTCATCTAGTTTAATGAAGCTACCCCCAGGGGGGAGCTAACTTTGCTACCCTCACCCTTACTTTCCTTATTTCTTAAGGTATTTTCGTAAAACACCTAAGGATATTTAGATCACTATATGATGCCATGTTCTCATTCAAAATTTGACTCAATTAGACACTTCTATCCGTCCATCAATCCAATCAAATTTTATCTCTCTTAGAATAGCTGAAAATTGACCCATTTTACATGAACGGGTTAGCAATGTATGTTTCAAACAAAACTTGAATGACAACATGCCATCATGTAGTTGACTATATTCCCCTCGGTGTTTTCATATTATACCTTAAGAAATAAAAAATTAAGGGAGGAGGTATCTAAGTTGGCCCTCACAAGGTATCCCCATTAAACACGCACACACACACACACAGATATATATATATATATATATATATATATATATTTGTTGTATCATACATTTTATAAGTTATCAACAATATTGGTCGTAAGTCACCAAAGCAATAACAAAGTTCAACATGTCTATTCAAATGTTGTCATATTTATACGTAATTAATTACCTGTAAAATCTTACATATGTATAAGCATACTTGCTGGATCATATTAAATGCATTAAAAATATTTCACAAGTTAATTTACAAAAGCCCCTCGCTCGTTGCCAACTCGTGATCAATCAACTTGGTTATGTATTAGTGATGAATTCATGATTCATCATCTTTATTATTTTATTTTTAGCTTAAATTCTTGGTAAAATACATGTAAATAATAATTAATTCTCATGTGTTAACATATTAACCTCATTTGTTAATAATATGTATTTAATAATTATTTAACCCAAAATAAAAGTATAAAGAAGAAAAATAAAAGGAAGAGAAAGAAGGATGTAAATATGTACAAATTGATTTTATACTCCATGATAGGTCAATTGACATGTTCGATAAGAGAATAAAGTATGAGAAGATAATGTTCCTAAACTATAAAAATTCCAAAAATACATATCACCAATTGTACATATTCATCACATTGTTCAAAATTTCATCAATTTTATTTATCACCAAGATAACATCAAAATGAATTATTTTTCTTGGAACTTATTTATAATAATCTAAACTAATCTATAAAAATGTAATAAGAATTATTTATTACATTTATAACATGGTATAACAAATCGAAAAAATCCATAAAATGGAAATTGAAAGATAAATATCTACTTTGTATGAACTCAAAATTCACCAAGCACACTTCTATTTAATAAAAATTAAATTATTTTAAAATAGAGGTGGCTTATTTAAATCGAGATTAGGATGTAAAGTTTGATTTTTGTGGTACTCTCGTTCTATAACTTGTACATTATTTTCATATTATTTTATTCTTTGTATTTTCTCACTTTTATGTTTTTAATATTTTATCTAGATATAATATATATAATAGAATAAAAAATTACAAAATTTCAATAGTAAAAAAATAAATGTACTTACTTTATATGTATAATGTACCTATATTATATATTTATTTATTTATTTATTTACCCTTATAATTTATTTATAACAATATATTAAAAATATATTTATTATCCTTAGTTATATAATAAAATTTAAAATAAATAAATTATTAATAAAAAATACTTATTAAAATTAGTTAACTTATCGTATATTTGTGTATTATACTAAAAATTATACTATTTCTATAATTTATATTTTTTAAATTAAATTATTTAATTTTATAAATTATAAATAACATAATTAATTAAAATATATGTATATTTATTATATTATTTATTAATATAAATTAATGTCTAATTTTCTATTTATTTATTATGTATTTAACACACACACATATTGTTTTGTCTACATCATATGTGTCTTGTAGTGCCAGCCCACATTAACTAACACATGTTGTCATATTATGAGTCACTTTAGGAGAAGTTAACCATGGTCTTCTTCGCCTTCCTCTTCCTTCTTCTTCTTCTTCTTCTATTCTTCCTTCTTTCTCCCTTCTTGTTCTCTTTGCAGAACATTCTCTGATGCCCAACAAACTCCAACAACCTAACAACATCATCACCGATCTTGTCCCTCGCTTCCTTATTCTCCAAGTCTTTATTAGCCTAGTTGTCAACCTATCCCTATCTAGGTGCAATGCATGTGGACTTTTCTCTTCACGTATACATAAAAGCCCTTCTCCTCCCAAGCTCATCATCCAACATTTTCACACTGTCCTTCTTCTTGAAACCACCTGACTAAAGTCAGGGTTCGTGACATGAGCCCTCCTCCTCCTTCATCATGCTGGTTGATAAGAGGAGCAGAAGGTGAGATCGTAGCTGGCATTGAGTAGCATCTCCATGTGCGTAAGCTTCGTGCCTTAAGGCATCGATGCGGCGACATCATTTGGAGATCGGAGCTCCAAATCCACAAACATATCTCTTCATTACGCCATTTTACTCTACCATCTCCCCAGAGCTCTAGGTAAACAAGAGAGACAAAGAGTGACAGTCTCACATCCTCCATCTGTCGAGCGTGGTGTGAGAGCAAGGAGCGATGCGACCAGCCATCGATGTGAGACCATCTCTGCCATGAGGAGCCTCCAGAGGTGCCATCGTCTCTATTGCGGAAAGGGTATGATGTTATTGACCTCATCTACATGCGAGATCATCCATTTCATGCTAGTTAGATATATCATCTCCTTCCTCCTCTAGTTCTCCTCTCATCCCTAGGTTTTCTCTTCCAACTTGAATCACAAATCATTAAAATCCATTTCTGATCATCATAGATTCTATTTCTCCTTTGAAACCTCGTCATATCTTGTCTATCTTCATTACCTAACAATCTTCGGTTATGTACCAACCTCCATCTCTGCTTGGATCATGCATTCACTTTCCAGTTGTCTAATCACTCGTCGAGGTCACTTGTGTCTCTAGCCTTAATCATATTGAAGGTACATCATTTGTAGGTGAGGACCTCCATCATTGATCATGGAGTGAACATCTATTTGAATGATAGGGTTTAGGCCTTAGTGCATCACAGAAGCATGAAGATTGCATCGCATGCAATCAAGGGCTACTAGTCATACTAATTGCTCGGGGCAACAGAATTTAAAATTTTTAAATAGATGAAACCACAAGATATGAAAATAGTTCTCATACCATTTCATCAATATCACAAACAAGTAATAGGATTACCTCTCAAAGTGTTTTTGCGATTACGTACATCACTAAGCAAAGAGACCTCCCGTCTCAAGTTTGATCGGACGAAGATGCACTTGCGAGTACGTGGATGAGACATGCGCTTCTCACAATCCAAGTTGAAGATCTAAGTACGGAGTCTCCTGATTTCACCACATGAGATCAATGAGCTTCCTCATGAGAATGATGTACTGAATAAGGTGGAGATCCATGAGCAGTCGATCCGACATCATAATGATGTTGCGACGACTGTGAAGCTCTCTAGGTCAATATGGTGGACGACCACAATATTGAGAGAGAGAGAGAGGATGTGTATTTATGGGAATAGTGAGAGAGTTATTGCTCTTCCAATTGTTGTAGTAAAGAAAGATCAACTTATCTTTCGTTTATAACAAATTGGATGTCCATGGATCTTAATTCATGTGCACATAATAATAAATGATGTAGATTATTTTATGCTTTCAATCAATGACCATGATTTGTTTGCATAAATTTGCAACAACAAATAATCTTAAATATGTTGCAAATAATTTACAACACTTATAATTTAATTCAAATCAATTTCATGTGGAAATAAAGGAAAGAGGACAAGCGTCCTTCCCTTGATAGAGTGGACAATCATACAAGGAGTATGACTCCATGGTCGCTCACCTTCTTGAAGAGGAAGATTGCTCTCTTCTTCCTTAAATAAATGATCTCATATCTCTCCAAATATTCCACATGTGCAACAACTTTTATTGCAAAATTAAACACCAAAATAATTCCAAATTATTTTCTGATAATATCAATCATGCCATTGAAAATTATGAATCATATTCATATGTTCAACATAAAATGTAAATTGCATTTACAATTAATTGTTCAATGTAAATCCAATTCACATCAACATTTAATTCGTAGATACATTTTGCAATTAAATCTCTCCATCAAATTATAAATCATATTTATAATATTTATGATTATTATAGATAGTGATATCCACAATATTCATATCCTTAATAATTAAATCATATTTAATAATCTTGTAAGACTATTCTCATGTGTTCAAATAATATGAATCATAGTCATATTATTCATGACATTTAAATCACCATTAATCATCAATTTCCCAATGCTCAGATATATTAAGGACAATGTGATTTGTACATTCCATGAATAGTGACTTGGATTGAGATCAGATCTCAAATCCATATCTTGAGGACCTCTCAAAGATGTTTGATTAAATAAAATTATGAATGTAATTTTATCATTGCCGACGAATAACATTCAAATCAATATCCAACATTAGAACTAAGATTAGATTACTAATTTACTGAGAGGAGTCACCAAAATCCATACATGTTTCATCATCCCCTCGGAATGGAAGTGTCATACTTATACAATCATTTACGATTACATCACCTTCGAGTATTCCTAATACCCATACATCCTGCGTACTAGAAGATATAGAGTAAATCTAAAGTTTTAGATCATATTAGACAATCTTCTTCAGGGTTTTATTATTAAGTTTCTCATTCAGCCATTGGGAGTTGTTATCGATCAAATGCTTTCCAAAGGTATATATGATACCTATAAATTCTTGTCATGCTTCCCAATCTAGATGGTCATGCATGGAATTTGATCGGTCCCCATATCTCATGAGTAAGATCAAGTCTTCCGGTTCAGTAGTGAACCTGTATGATCCCTTTAAGAGATTGTATTACCCATATGCCCTCGTAGGCACACCATCTCGTAGGTGTGTAGACCTTGATTAGGTCATTAACCTAATGGTCTGTCTAATGTTCATATTTAGACATATAACAATACATCTATCTCGGGTCAGAGGATGCGTGCCTATATCGTGACAGCATACGACATACGTCTTGGTTGTCTCAATCTTGTTAAGTCAACTCTTTGACCAAACTTATTTGACACCTCCAAATCTCTATTCCTATGCATATGACCTGCATCAAGAGATTGATTAGATATTAGCCATTAGAGAATAATCACCATCTCCTTCTCAGGATGGAGATGATCTCTTAACAATCATTTGACGATGCTTAATGGGTTTTCAATATAACTCTTTATATCTCATCCAAGCGCATCCTCTATGATTCAACCATTAAATCAATAGACGTATGATTGTTAAGATGGCTGGTACATAACCTAATTGTACTAAAGGATCTTATAAGTGCATCCATTCATTTAATCTCAGACAATGAGTGAAATAAACCAATAACCTTTATTGATATGTCAAAGATTACAATAACATTTATTTTAGAAATGGTTCCCCTTAAGCTCACATGGCTAACACCTTCAAATGGAGATGAGGTTACCGCTTGAACACCTTGAGACCTGATCTGGTTTGGGTATAGCTACCACATATGAGACAAAGCACCTATGGGGAAGCTCCATTGCATATCCAAGGGACGGAGTCAGAACATTTTTGAGGAAGGGGCACGAGATTTTAAAAAAAATATGTCTATCAATTACAATACAATCATATTCATTATATAACAATAATTTTAAGGGAAAAAATATATCTAAAGTTTTCACGTATATTTTTTATCAATTTTGAACTTATTCATTATATAATAATAGTCAATTTTGATTTTTTTATATCAACTATATCTCTTTATTAAATTTACACAAATTGATATCATATATGTTCCACAATGTTGAGATTTTTTGTGAATGATATTTATACCTTTTTTAAAAGTATGTTATATTAATTTTTTTAATTATTTAGAGTATGTTATATTAATTATTTTAATTATTTTAAATTCAGTATATGGATTTTGATTAATTACAACATAAACTACACTTGTACTAAATCTGTATCAAATTAAAAATATAAAATACATAATTTTATACTTTTTAATCATTAACAAGAAATATTAATGTCTATGAAGAGAAAAATGTTGATCAAGAATATATGTGCATTTGACCACTTTACTTGATAATAAATAGGACCAATGAATAACATATGAGACTAGATAATAAATGATTTTTTTAAAATTGTTTTTTGATTACGAATTAAACTCTGTATCTGTATAAGTGATAATGACGTTGAATGAAAGATTGATTCATTCTATAGTTCGATTTTAAAAAAATGGATAACCAATAATATTATGGTAGGTGATGACACGCCAAGCGACTAAGGTAAAGGTATCTAGATGGTCGTTGCGACCTCGATCACTCGGCTATGTCAATCAAGAAAAATAGACCACCAATAGAGATAAAATCAATCAAAAATGCGATAGCGGTCTTGCTATTAGATTAACCTGGTATAGCGACCAGGGTCGATCACAAGGAGCACGGGTTGGCCTCTCGGCCTACGAAGTAGTCAAAAAGAAAAATAAAATAAAATAGGCAAATATTTTTGGTGGTTTTTAATTATTTAATTTTTTTTTGGATTTTTAATGAATTAAGAAAATAGGAAAAGTAAATAAACACACACATCAACAAATTTTTAAAAGCAATAAAAATCAATCAAAAATTCAAATAAAAATATTTTTATGTGTTTTATAATTTTTAGTGTTTTTGGTGAATTTTTGAGAATTTTCTGATGTTTATTTAATTTTCTAAAAATCAAAAAGTAGGTAAAACAGTAGGTACTGTCCAGCCGAGCTAAAAGGGCCTAGATAAAATATCTAAATGCCCCAAAATAGCTGGGAGGTAATTTTCCTGTAAAGAGAATAAAATAAGGAAACTTTAGGCACCTATTTTATTATTTTTGGATTTGTTGTTTAATTACTATAATTTTTATAAGATTTTAGGTGTTTTAGAATTTTTAGGTGTTTTAGATAATGAAAAATAGCCAAAATTGGCTAGAAAATCAAGCTAAGCAAACCAAATAGTGGACAATTTTTCTGGAATTTTTAATTGAGTTTTAATATTTTTTTGGGGTTTTTAAAGTTAGATAGTAGCAAAATTAAGTGTTTTTGATTTTTTAAAAATACCAAATGAAAACAAAAATGTCCTCAAAAATCCTCCAAAATTTTACACTATGGCAGGAGCCATGTGTCCAATTTTCGTTGGATTTGGAGGTAATTTGCTATTTTATTCAAAAATAAAGAGGGGGCATAGTGCACAGGGACCAAAGTGCAAATACCCAAGAGTCTGGGGGGTCTGGTGCAATTAACCCAGCGAAACACGTGCTACGCGCGTGTCTGGGGCACTCAGGGACCCATCTGTAAGAAAAATAAGTTCCAAGGGCTTATTGGTAACAGGTACCAAAAATCCAGGGACCTATTCGCAAAATACCCAAAAAATCACGCACATGTTCAATTAAACTACGCACAGGGGCATATCTGCAAATAAACAAAAACTTTCATTCAATTGATAACAACCAGAACTACAGGGTAGATAATGTTAAAAGCCCAAAAGATCACGTGTCGATGCACGTGTCAGACTACACACAGGGGCATATCAGTCAATACATGCAAGCACAAGGGTCTCTATGCAAATATTCCCAAAACTAAACAACTAAACGAACTAATTACAAGACTAAACGCTAAATGAAATAAACTGAAGGGCCTAAGGGTAGTTTACCCTTTATTAAAGAAGCGGGTGGATGGAGGCCACGTGGATCATCTGACGGTGGTGAACGACGGGCGCTCCAGATCTCTCCTCCTCAGATCGAACGGTGATGGTTGCTCCTGCGATGGACGACCCTGATGAAGACTGGAGCTGGAGGGACGATCGAACGACGGCTGAAGGTCGAGGAAGAACAGGTGGCCGGCGAACTTCGCCGGCCCAGTGCGAGCGCTCCTGACCTCCTCGCGGGGCGATGATGATCGGAATAGGTTGAGTGTGGGCCTCCGCGTCGGATAGGGGTCTCCGATGACCTAGCCGAGCTCTGAGGAGCTCGGGCGAGGTCGGCGGAGCTACGCCTCCTGGCTGGATGTCGAAGGACCTCAGATGGCCTTCGTTCGACCTGCAAAGCAATCCAGAAGACTCGTGGGTCGAGGGAAAACTGCCTCGACCCGGTTAGGTGGAGTGGCGGTGGACGATGGGTCGCAGCGGACGAGCTCCGGTGAAGTGGGGATGGTGGAGCTCGAGCCCCAGCTCCTGTGCGAGCTGGGTTGGATGGGGATGTGGAGAAGGTACGCGGGAAGACGGCGAAGGCTATGGCGATGCCCAATGATCGAATGGTGGTCGGAATCGATAGGAATCGGCGAAATGCGGCGGAACGGCGATTTGGGCGTAATCAAAAATCAAAGAAAAAGGGAGGTCTAAGGGACTACCTGGGCGGAGGAGTAGACTGTGGATGAGCTAAGGAAGCTCTGGGTCATTGCCTCGAGGAGCGTCTCCCTCCGAGGCTCGATGCTCCTGCTGGTGGCGGAGCAACGGCGGCGAAGCTCGCCGGATCAGTGGACACGCCTCCTCTCCTCGCTTCAACAACGCCAAACGCGAGCTGTCACTCTCACGAATACGTTGGAGCTCACAGGGGTGGATTCGAATGGCCAAGGATAGAGAAGGAAGGTGGCGGAGATGGGACTATATACTCCTAGGGGTCCGGCTATCGGGAGGTCGGGCGAGTAGCTCAGTGCGCGGATCCCCAAAATCCACCCCGGGCGTGGATAAGGGATGGTCAAGCTCGGATTAGAGCCCGGGGTTAACAGATTCAGGAGTCGGATCAAGTGTGCAAAATGGCGAGAAATCGGGTTGCGGGCACGGATCCGAGACGGGGTGGTCCTGGGGGGGGGGAGTTGACCGGGCGGTCAACACTTCCCAGGACCAATAAGAAAGGGCCACGTGGCTGGATTTTGCAATTAAAAATAAGGGTAGCAAATGGCCGATTTAATGAAAACTTAAAACATGAAATATTTTTCTTTTATTTTTTTCTATTTTTTAGTGATTTTTAATATTTTTTTCGAAATAAAAATAAGGTATATACAGAATATGTAATATATAGGTATTTGTACACTATATAGGGTTTTTAATTTTGATTTTTAATTTGTTATTTTTATAAACTTTTATTCCCATTTTATATTTTATTTGTTTATATTATAAAATAAGGAATAAAAAGGTATTTTTATTTTATTTTAATTATTTATATACATAGGTAAAATAAATACATATATACATTTATATACATGGTATATTTACAATATATTTTTGTGTTTTTAATTTTGTTATTTTTATTTCGTTTTTGTTTTAGTTGTTTTTATTTAATTTATTTACACTATATAATATAGGATATGTACAAAAATTTTAGAAATTAATTTTATTTATTTATAAGAATAAATAAGGATGATGGTGGTTCTATGTATAATGTGATCATGTACAAGTTGTGTTTTTGTTTTCTTTTTAATTTTTAAATTTTTGTTTTGATTTTATATTTATAAATATATACAAATATTTACAAGCCTACTTAAGTCTATTTTTGTGAGGAAAATATTTTATTTTATTTACATATATATTTACACACATGAGCCCCTATCTCCCTCTACTTTGGCTTTTATGCAGTCAGGCCCATGCTGAGCCCTCCCTTGGGTTAGGTTGCTCAATATTTATTCTAAATATTTCCCTATTTTTCTTTTTAATCTTTGTTCTTTTATTTTTGCACAAAAACATGCTAATTATAGGTTTTTACACAATGCATGCTTTTGGTAATTATTTGTATTTACACATATCTACATGCATTTGCAAAGGTTTTTGTAGTTAAAAATAAGAATAAAGAGTGATGAATGAGTATTCATCACCCCCCTATACTTAACTTTGCTAGTCCCTTAGCAAACACTTATTTGAAAAAGAAGTGAAAAAGAAAGAAAGAAAGAAAAAGAGGATGTACATGGATCAAGGTTGATTATTAAACTTACCTTCATTAAATTAAGGTATGGAGCTCGATCAAATCTTTGTATTATTAATGTGTCGGAACCTTATTTGGACTTAAGTCTAAAACTCAACAGCCTCTAAGTTCCACTAATCTATAACCAAGACTCCTCAATGCTCTAGATCAGAACAAGTCATCAATCACAAACCCTGAAGACCATGAATCTTTTCTTGTCCTGTGAAAGTGGGGTCTAAGCTCTCCACCTCAGAAATGGCAACTTGACAACCCTCCCTAACAATGTAACTCTATGACCTCAATCTGGCCACTCTTTCCTCGAGGAGCGGGGTATTCCCTTCTAAGTTCAAGTTCAACCGGCTCAAGAAGAGGAGGAAGAAGAGAATGGGTCAAGGCCAGTGTAGCCAAGTACCCTGGGGAGCTTGACCAGTGTAGCCAAGTCTCCCTGCTGCAAGCTACATCAGGTGGATCATGATACTCAAGCTTTGCTTATTGCACTCTATATACATACTCCGGTGGGATTATCATTTTCTCTCAGACCCACCACTTTTTTGGAGTTATTTTCTTTTTGCACATTTTTTTTTCGAGTGCATCTATACAACATATGTGCAGCATATGTACAAGGAGTTTTTCCTCTTGAGCCAGTAGACTATCCCTCTTTTGAAGCTTTATTGCAACCCACAACTCCCGTCGTTAGCCCTCATGGCAACCAGACCAAGTTGAGACGCACTTCCTTCACTAAAAGAAGAAGAGAGGTTCCGCCTAGAAGTACTACCCTCATATGCTACCCCAAGTCAAGGAAGACTGCCTCCTCACCACCTCATCCGTAGAGATCTCGGTGCATAGTGCTGGTGTCCAAGTAAGGCCATAATCTATATGAGTCATGTGTTGTTGTTAAGTGCTCTACTTAGGCTCATTGACATGACATGTGATCATAGCCTAGTGGACTCAAAGAATTAAGTCACCATGGACCTGAAAAGCCTTAAACCTAAGCCCTATAAGGTTCCTCTTAGAATTTAGGTGGATTAAGATCTTAATCAAGCTCCATTTCTCAATTTGATTCCAGGCTAGTTTAAATGTCAACTATCATCCGGAAAAAACTATATACATATGTACAAAAGATGCTTATTTACACACATTTTACAATCATGCAAAACTTTTGAAAAATATTTTGAAATCATGTATGGATGATGCATGAAGTGCAAGTTTTGCAAAAAA
Organism: Ottelia alismoides; assembly: GCA_037367405.1. Taxonomy (NCBI): domain Eukaryota; kingdom Viridiplantae; phylum Streptophyta; class Magnoliopsida; order Alismatales; family Hydrocharitaceae; genus Ottelia; species Ottelia alismoides. Next base: position 994,902 of record JAZKJV010005243.1, on the reverse strand, counting down.
GATATTTACACACATTTACACAAGATTTTTGCAAACTTTTGATTTTCAAAACATTTTGGAAAAATTTTGTACTATATACATAATTTTGATACAAAAATATTTACACAAGCTTTCACACAAAAGGTTTTTGAAATCATTTTTACAAAAATAATTTGTACACTAGCTATTTATGTGCAAATAAAAGAAGTTTATGTACATGAAAAATTTTTAATTTTTGTGATTTTTAGCCTTTTTAGCCATTTTTATTTATTAACACACTCACACAAAGTACGAGTTATGGCTAAAGTATATATGAAATATATACACACCCCCCTATACTTAGCTCGAACGATGTCCTCAGAGTCAAGAGCGATGAAGAAGACATAACTCATGCTAGGTATGGGGAAGTGAAAAGAAAGGCTATATACAAAGAAGAACGGATGGAATAGAAAAGTCAAGATGGTCTCGGGTCTTCCCCCTATACTTAGGATCAAATAATCCTAAGTATAGCAGGCTGTATACTAAGGAGAAATCCGAGAGGAGAATGTACAGGGTCTACCCCCCCTATACTTAGGGTGAAATATCCCTAAGTATAGGCATCAAAACAGGGGTAGCAAGAAACAAAAGAAATACCCAAAGGTCTCACATCCCCCCTATACTTAGGGTAAAGTGCACCCTAAGTATAGCATAATCATAAGATGAAGAAAGGGATGGGAGACTAAAGAATGTAGTGATATAGACATCTGGATCTATACAAGGCGGAGGATCAGTGAAACTCAGGCGTGAGATGCATTAGATGTGAGTCAAAGACCACATCTCACGCAAAATGAATTGGGGCAAGATCAGCGACCCGCGGCTCATGATCTAGAAATGGTTTGAGCCGCTGGCCGTTCACTCAAAAGGTACTCTCAGAAGACAACTCGGATATATCAATGCTACCGTTGTCGTGTACCTTTCTGACAAAGTAGGGTCCCTTCCATTTGCTCTGTAGCTTCCCTAGAAACAAACGTAGCCTTGCATCAAACAGCCATACTCTCTGACCAATCTCAAAATGCTTGTGGCTGATATGAGAATCATGCCACTCCTTCACTCTCTCCTTATACTGTAGGTTGTTTGAGAAAGCTGTATCTCTAAGCTCCTCCAGGGCGGCTAACTCTGCCCTCCTCTGGTCTCCCATACCATCTGGATCCATAAGAATATCTGTAACTGCCCAAAGTGACTTGTGCCTCAGCTCAACAGGTAAATGGCACGGCTTGCCATATACGAGGCGAAAGGGAGATGTGCCCAATGGAGTCTTGAAAGAAGTCCTATATGCCCATAAGACCGAGTCCAAAAGCTGTGACCAATCCTTTCGGTCAGGGCGGGCGACTTTCTGCAATATAGTCTTGATCTCCCTATTCGACACCTCGGCTAGACCATTCTTCTGTGGTTGGTAAGGTGTAGCAACACGGTGGTCTATACCAAACTCGCTAGCAAGGGCCTTCACTGGTCGTTGATGAAACGAGACCCCCCATCAGAAATCAGAACTCGTGGAACCCCGAACCGCGTGATGATGTGCTTCCTCAAAAATCTGCAAACTATCCTCGCATCAGCGGCTCGGGCGGGGATACCCTCAACCCAACGACTAACGTAATCCACGGCCAACAGAATGTACTCAAATCCCTGACTCTTAGGGAATGGACCCATGAAATCGATGCCCCATGCGTCAAAAACCTCACAGAAGTGAATGGGCTGCATCGGCATCATATCACACTGTCCACAAGTGCCCATCCTCTAACAGTTAGTACACCTCTTCACGAACTCATCTGAGTCCTTGAAGAGGGTAGGCCACCACAAGCCTGATTGGAGCACTTTTGGTGCCGTTCTCCTCCCAGAATGATGTCCTCCTGCCTCAAGCTTGTGGCAGTAAGTGAGGACGCTATGGTGTTCCTCCTGAGGAATACACCGACGCCAGACGCTATCCCCTACTTCGTGGTAAAGGATGGGATCCTCCCAGTGGTAGGACTTGACCTTCGCAAGGAAGGTCTCAAGCCTCTGCCTGGGCCAATCTTGTGGGACTTTCCCAGCAACGAGAAAGTTCACAATATCGGCATACCACGGGAGCGAGGCGATAGCAAGGATCGCCTCATCTGGGAAGGTATCTCGAATGGGATCAATCTGCTCAGACTCCTCAGGCTACTCTAAACGGGAGAGATGGTCCGCCACCACATTCTTGACTCCAGGCTTATCCTTGATCTAAATGTCGAACTCCTAGAGTAGAAGGATCCATCTAGTCAATCTGGCCTTGGCATCCTTCTTTGCCATGAGGTACCTGATGGCGGTGTGATCTGTGTACAAAGTCACTCTAGATCCAATGATATAAGATCGAAACTTATCTAGGGCAAACACTACGGCTAGCATCTCCTTCTCTGTGACCGTGTAATTCCGCTGGGCGGAATCCAATGTGCGGCTAGCGTAGTGGATAGCAAATGGAACTCCATCCCTCCTCTGTCCCAGCACTGCCCCTACGGCAAAATCGGAGGCATCCGTCATGATCTCGAATGGGAGAGACCAATCAGGCGGCTGGAGGACAGGAGCCTCAATGACACACTGCTGGAGAGTCGCAAAGGACGAAAGACACTTGTCATCGACAAGGAACTCAGTGTCTTTCGTCAAGAGGTCAGTCAACGGCCGGGTAATCCTGCTGAAATCCTGAATAAATCTCCTATAAAATCCAACGTGCCCCAGGAATGACCGTAGCTGCCTCAAATTGGACGGCGGTGCGAGTTTTCTAATGACATCAACCTTGGCCGGATCAACCTCCATGCCCCTGTTAGAGATGATATGGCCAAGCACCGTCCCTTGAGTCACCATGAAGTGACTCTTCTCCCAAGATAAAACCAAATGGTACTCAATACATCGCTGGAGTACTCGGTCTAGGCAGTCAAGACAGGAGTCGAATCCGTCGCCGTAGACCGAGAAATCGTCCATGAAGACCTCCAAACACTCCCCTACCATGTCCGAAAAGATCGACAGCATGCACCTCTGAAAAGTCGCAGGGGCATTGCATAGCCCAAATGGCATGCATCGAAAGGCATATGTACCAAAGGGACAGGTAAAGGTGGTCTTCTCCTGATCCTCAGGAGCGATGGCCACCTGGTTGTAGCCCGAGTACCCATCCAGGAAGCAATAATGGCTCTTCCCTGCTAGTCTCTCAATGATCTGGTCAATAAAAGGCAGGGCGAAATGGTCCTTCTTGGTGTCCTGGTTGAGTCTCCTGTAGTCAACACAGACCCTCCAAGAGGTGGGTACTCGTGTAGCAATCTCCTCTCCCGACTCACTGATCACAGTCGTGATGCCCGTCTTCTTGGGCACCACATGCAAGGGGCTGACCCAGTTGGAGTCGGAAATGGGATAAATGAAATCTGCACTCCACCATTTTGATATTTCCTTCATCACAACCTCTCTCAGGTTGGGGTTCAGTCGCCGTTGGAACTCATGCGACGGCTTCGCCCCCTCCTCGAGATAGATATGGTGGGAGCACACTGATGGACTAATCCCATGGAGATCTGCTACGCTCCATCCGATTTCCTTGCGGTTCTTTTCAAGAACCCCCATCAAACGGGATTCCTGCTCTCCAGTCAGATCGGCGGAGATGATGACTGGGTACATCTCAGGTTCGCCCGCAAGGAACCGATACTTCAGCGAAGTAGGGAGCGGCTTCAGCTCTGGACAGCTGGGTGCTGGCAAATCTGGCCTCGGAAGAAGGTGTGTGAATGCTGCTAAGTCTACCAAATCTGCCTGGGAGAAAGAATACGAACTCTCGCAAACTGGATATGGAGGAGGCTGCTCAACTGTGCTGTCTCTGATATGCTCTGCCTCTACCTCCTCCTCATCTGTAGGCTCAGGTGGACTCAGGTCTGGCATCTGGTCATCACAATCTGCCCAATCGGACTCTGAATCCGAGGGATCTGCATCAAACAAGGTGGCATCAGCACCACCGTCACACAAGGTGGCCTCAGTACCACCATCACTAGCAACCGTGTCACGATCGAGAACCGGCTCTGCTGCCTCTGTAGTATCCTGGACCAGGGCTGTGCTCTCCAAGCTCTCCTCTGCTGTCATCTCTGCATCAGTGGTGTCTGGAAATGAGAGGATGGCCTGTGCTGAAGGGTCTGCCCATGCTGCCTCATCATCTGTGATCACAAAATCACAGTCCTGGTGGATGTCTAACCCGGCATCTGTCAGCTCCTCTGTGTTTGTGCTGGTCTCTGAGTCTGCTCTCTCTGGCTCTGTAGTCCTCGACCGTCTCTATTTGTACACTCTCGCCCTCGACGCAAAAGTATACCTTCCCGCTATCATGATCAGTCACCGCCTTGGCTGTGGCCAAGAACGGACGACCGGGGATGATGGGGGTATCGGCCACTGAGTCAGGGATCTCCATGTCCAACACTACGAAGTCCACGGGGAATTGCAGGCCCTGAATAGTGACGATAACGTCCCGCAACAACCCCTTCGGCCTCTTGATAGATCGATCAGCAAATTGAAGGACTGTCCTGCTATGTCGAAGAGTGCCCAACTCGAAGCGGTCGAGAAGGGCTGCCGGAAGGAGGTTGATAAACGATCCGCTATCTAATAGAGTACGGTCGAACCTCTGCTCACTAATCTGACATCTGACATGCGGGGCTCCTGAGTCTGGCCTCTTGGCCGGCAGACGGTTCTGGATCGCGAAGCATGTGGCTTTTGTCAGCACATGTATCTCTGAATGATGGTTCCTCCTCCTCCTCCTGACTGTGGTCCTATCTCTCAAAGATCGCTGAAGAAGGAGTATGTGCTGCAAAGTGTTCGGGAGGAACTTGAAGTCCCCCACGATCGCAGGAAGTACTACCCAATGGTGCGTCAGCGTCGATCCGGGGTTATGTAACTCCCGCATCGGTCTCGGTGGTCCTCCGGTCGCGGCTGCGGCGGCTGCCGCTGCTGCGGCGGCTGCTGCATCCGCATCATCTGGGATCCTCGGTCCCTCTCTCCTCTGCTCTCGCTCTGCTCTCATTTGCTCCATCTTTCTCCTCATGTCGATCATGAATGCTCCCTGATCCCTCAGCTGCTGCTGGACGGTCTCTAGCGAGGCGATCAGGGTGGAGTTGATCGCTCCCTGATCCAATACAAAGTGCTCAGGCTGACGGGAGCGATCCTCAGAACTGCCGGCCATAACGTCTGCAAAATCAAATGAGCCCAACTCAGGTGCTGTCAAATCTGCTAATCTCTCCTCGGGCTCATGTCGCTCAGGTCCGAAAGAAAGGGGGTCGAGGGGGAACAGGGCGGAGTCGTACTCGGGCTCGGAGAGCTGGTCTTGGCTCTCGCGGGCCAACCTAGATGATCGGGTAGACGTGCCCAAAAGCGATGCAGCCAGAGGCTGCCTAAGAGAGCGTCTACCCATCATCTTGATCTGGCGAGTAATGCGGATGAGATCTGGAAAAACTATGATCAGAATGCAAACCCCCGGTTCACCAATGCAATGCGAGCTGTAGACCGTAAAAGCTCGGTCAAATTATCTTGTCAATTTTTATTAGGTGAACACACAAGATATCAGAGCGCTTACGTGACCTGTTAGGATACCCGATGCTACCCCAACCGACTGGCCCGCATGGAAGAGTCGGTAATCAGTCGGGAATAACACCGGAGGGCTCTACCTAGGGTGTGGGTCACTCTCTCGCGCAATCAAACCAAACAATGAGGGGGTTGCACTCCCCAAGACAAATTTTTAAGGTGAGTGTCTTTTAGGGTCAATAGTCTTATCCAGTCCCAATTTTATGATTTTTCTTTTTAATATCTTTCAAATGAAAAACAAAGGCCTAACGAATTTTTCGGTTCTCCTGGTTATTTAATCCAAAACAGGGGGGAGAAGACGAAAAAGCCGATGCGCGATGAAATCAATGATGCATGCTGAGATAGAAATGCGTACCTTGCCTCCAGCACTCTACATGCAAGTGATCCGCGCAGAATTTAAAGACAGGAAATAAACTACCTAAATGATGCAGCGGGAAAAACTGAGTCCTAGATCAGCAATTTCTACTCGCAGAACCGTCTAATCGGTCACCGACCTCCAAGCCAAAGGGTCCGGTCTTGGCCCACCCCTCCTCTGCCCGACAAATCGGGGGTAGGAGAAAGCGCTTTACAGGGTGGACTGCGGCACGTAGGCTACGAAGGAGATGAGTCGATTATTTTTATTAATTGATTATTAGTAGGTCCAATTAGCGTACTATAGGAGCAGACAGATAATTAAGTGCGGGGACCCTACTAAGTACGGCACAAGCAAGTATAAAATCCTAAATCTAGGGGCTCGATCAAAAACCGCGTAAACACCGGAAAAGGCAGTAAAAAGGAAAGAAAATAAAACCGCGTAAAAAGCTGCGAAAAGCTCCTAAGGATCCCCCGAGCACACTGGTGCTCGGCGAAACAGACCCGCTAAGTCCAAGAGTCCAAGTGTCCAGTCCCTGTGTTATTACAATAATAATCAGATAAAATAAAAATAAAACCTCTCCCACTCGACTCTCTCTCGCTCTCTCCTGCGGCTCCGTAAAGAAGGGAGCCGCCTCCAAGTCCTGCGGTTGCGTCGGCTCCTCGAAAGTCGCCTCCGCGGTCCTCGGGCCCTCGTAAGAAATAGAGACAAGTGGTCAGACCAAAATAATCAAATAATAATAACAGAAAAAGAAATGAAACTGAAAATGGGGATATATATGCGAAAATGCAAAATAAAATAAACACTCAAAATAAAACAAGAATAAAAACAAAAGAAAAGAAAATAAAACAAAATAAAACAAAATTAAAATATAGACAAAAGCCGCGAAAAAGACGCGAGCTCTGAAAGAGCCGCGAAAAGCCGCGAAAACAAAAACAAAAATAAAATAAAAACTACTTAGCCGTGCTCCCCGGCAACGGCGCCATTCTGATGACACGCCAAGCGACTAAGGCAAAGGTATCTAGATGGTCGTTGCGACCTCGATCACTCGGCTATGTCAATCAAGAAAAATAGACCACCAATAGAGATAAAATCAATCAAAAATGCGATAGCGGTCTTGCTATTAGATTAACCTGGTATAGCGACCAGGTTCGATCACATGGAGCACGGGTTGGCCTCTCGGCCTATGAAGTAGTCAAAAAGAAAAATAAAATAAAATAGGCAAATTTTTTTGGTGGTTTTTAATTATTTAATATTTTTTTTGGATTTTTAATGAATTAAGAAAATAGGAAAAGTAAATAAACACACACTTCAACAAATTATTAAAAGCAATAAAAATCAACCAAAAATTCAAACAAAAATATTTTTATGTGTTTTGCATTTTTTAGTGTTTTTGATGAATTTTTGAGAATTTTCTGATGTTTATTTAATTTTCTAAAAATCAAAAAGTAGGTAAAACAGTAGGTACTGTCCAACCGAGCTAAAAGGGCCTAGATAAAATATCTAATGGCCCCAAAATAGCTGGGAGGTAATTTTCCTGTAAAGAAAATAAAATAAGGAAAATTTAGGCACCTATTTTATTATTTTTGGATTTTTGGTTTATTTACTAGAATTTTTATAAGATTTTAGGTGCTTTTCAATTTTTAGGTGTTTTAGATAATGAAAAATAGCCAAAATTGGCTAGAAAATCAAGCTAAGCAAATCAAACAGTGGACAATTTTTCTGAAATTTTTAAATGAGTTTTAATATTTTTTTGAGGTTTTTAAAGTTAGACAGTAGCAAAATTAAGTGTTTTTGATTTTTTAGAAAAACCAAATGAAAACAAAAATGTCCTCAAAAATCCTCGAAAATTTTACACTATGGCAAGAGCCATGTGTCCAATTTTCGTTGGATTTGGAGGTAATTTGCTATTTTATTCAAAAATAAAGAGGGGGCATAATGCACAGGGACCAAAGTGCAAATACCCAAGAGTCTGGGGGGTCTGGTGCAATTAACCCAGTGAAACACGTGCTACGCGCGTGTCTGGGGCACTCAGGGACCCATCTGTAAGAAAAATAAGTTCCAAGGGCTTATTGGTAACAGGTACCAAAAGTCCAGGGACCTATTCGCAAAATACCCAAAAAATCACGCACATGTTCAATTAAACTACGCACAGGGGTATATCTGCAAATAAACAAAAACTTTCATTCAATTGATAACAACCAGAACTACAGGGTAGATAATGTTAAAAGCCCAAAAGATCACGTGTCGATGCACGTGTCAGACCACACACAGGGGCATATCAGTCAATACATGCAAGCACAAGGGTCTCTATGCAAATATTCCCAAAACTAAACAACTAAACAAACTAATTACAGGACTAAACGCTAAATGAAATAAACTGAAGGGCCTAAGGGTAGTTTACCCTTTATTAATGAAGCGGGTGGATGGAGGCCACGTGGATCATCTGACGGTGGCGAACGACGGGCGCTCCAGATCTCTCCTCCTCAGATCGAACGGTGATGGTTGCTCCTGCGATGGACGGCCCTGATGAAGACTGGAGCTGGAGGGACGATCGAACGGCGGCTGAAGGTCGAGGAAGAACAGGTGGCCGGCGAACTTCGCCGGCCCACTGCGAGCGCTCCTGACCTCCTCGCGGGGCGATGATGATCGGAACAGGTCAGGTGTGGGCCTCCGTATCGGATAGGGGTCTCCGATGACCCAGTCGAGCTCTGAGGAGCTCGGGCGAGGTCGGCGGAGCTGCGCCTCCTGGCTGGATGTCGAAGGAACTCAGATGGCCTTCGTTCGACCTGCAAAGCAATCCAGAAGACTCGCGGGTCGAGGGCAAACTGCCTCGACCCGGTTAGGTGGAGTGGCGGTGGACGATGGGTCGCAGCGGACGAGCTCCGGCGAAGTGGGGACGGTGGAGCTCAAGCCCCAGCTCCTGTGCGAGCTGGTTTGGATGGGGATGTGGAGAAGGTGCGCGGGAAGACGACAAAGGCTATGGCGATGCCCGGTGATCGAATGGTGGTCGGAATCGATAGGAATCGACGAAATGCGGCGGAACGGCGATTTGGGCGTAATCAAAAATCAAAGAAAAAGGGAGGTCTAAGGGACTACCTGGGCGGAGGAGTAGACTGTGGATGAGCTAAGGAAGCTCTGGGTTGTTGCCTCGAGGAGCGTCTCCCTCCGAGGCTCAATGCTCCTGCTGGTGGCGGAGCAACGGCGACGAAGCTCGCCGGATCAGTGGACACGCCTCCTCTCCTCGCTTCAAAAGCGCCAAACGCGAGCTGTCACTCTCACGAATACGCTGGAGCTCACAGGGGTGGATTCGAATGGCCAAGGATAGAGAAGGAAGGTGGCGGAGATGGGACTATATACTCCTAGGGGTCCGGCTATCGGGAGGTCGGGCGAGTAGCTCAGTGCGTGGATCCCCAAAATCCACCCCGGGCGTGGATCAGGGATGGTCAAGCTCGGATTAGAGCCCGGGATTAACGGATTCAGGAGTCGGATCAAGTGTGCAAAATGGCGAGAAATCGGGTTGCGGGCACGGATCCAAGACGGGGTGGTCCTGGGGGGGAGTTGACCGGGCGGTCAACACTTCCCAGGACCAATAAGAAAGGGCCACGTGGCTGGATTTTGCAATTAAAAATAAGGGTAGCAAATGGCCGATTTAATGAAAACTTAAAACATGAAATATTTTTCTTTTATTTTTTTCTATTTTTTAGTGATTTTTAATAATTTTTTCGATATAAAAATAAGGTATATACAGAATATGTAATATATAGGTATATGTACACTATATAGGGTTTTTAATTTTGATTTTTAATTTGTTATTTTTATACACTTTTATTCCCATTTTATATTTTATTTATTTATATTATAAAATAAGGAGTAAAAAGGTATTTTTATTTGATTTTAATTATTTATATACATAGGTAAAATAAATACATATATACATTTATATACATGGTATATTTACAATATATTTTTGTGTTTTTAGTTTTGTTATTTTTATTTCGTTTTTGTTTTAATTGTTTTTATTTAATTTATTTACACTATATAATATAGGATATGTACAAAAATTTTAGAAATTAATTTTATTTATTTATAAGAATAAATAAGGATGATGGTGGTTCTATGTATAATGTGATCATGTACAAGTTGTGTTTTTGTTTTCTTTTTAATTTTTAAATTTTTGTTTTGATTTTATATTTATAAATATATACAAATATTTACAAGCCTACTTAAGTCTATTTTTGTGAGGAAAATATTTTATTTTATTTGCATATATATTTACACACATGAGCCCCTATCTCCCTCTACTTTGGCTTTTATGCGGTCAGGCCCATGCCGAGCCCTCCCTTGGGTTAGGTTGCTCAATATTTATTCTAAATATTTCCCTCTTTTTCTTTTTAATCTTTATTCTTTTATTTTTGCTCAAAAACATGCTAATTATAGGTTTTTACACAATGCATGCTTTTGGTAATTATTTGTATTTACCCATATCTACATGCATTTGCAAAGGTTTTTGTAGCTAATATATAAGAATAAAGAGTGATGAATGAGTATTCATCAGTAGGGATCTATTATAAGTTGATCGATTGAAGAAATTATCCAATATAGGTTGATTTGAGGTAAAATCTGTTATTTTTGGGTAGGAATTTTATGTTAAGAGGCATATTATCTATTGGTAAAAATTATGAACTTTCTCCTAAAGGAATGGGGGGGCATGTACAAGTTTTACACTAAAAAATCCAAATGAGGCATTATAATCACGAAATATTATGATTATTTTTACCTTAAAAATCCATAGGAAAAAAATACGATACATATATTATGTAATCTTGAAATTTAAGGGGGGCACTTGCCCCTCTTTGCCCCCCTCTAAATATGTCCTTGGCATCGCCTATTGGAGATTGAGAACTTTAAATCTCCACCTGAGATGGAGTGCATCAAGTGTCGAAATATTTGATGACGAACCACAACAAGCAACACTTGAGAGGGCCGGAGATGATAGAATCGATACCTTTTTCCTTATGTTCCTGGAGGAGATATCATACGAGCACCCTCACCTAAAGCTCAATCTAGGGACAAACTCCGAGTACATGCACCGTTTGATGGTTTGAGAACGCCTTTGCATCAACTAACGAGACATGTTCTTGGGTGCTTGTATAATAACAATCAAATCGATCTGATCTTCTGCGCAAAGACACAACAGGTTAACTCCTAACAACCATCTGATTAGATGGAGATATTCGATCCTAGACACTAACCGCCCAACCGCTGAAGGCGTACATTCCATGCACATGCTTTGAGATATTTTGACAATTTTGCATCTGAACCATCGTGTTTGTTATATATCACAAAACATGTGCAACTGACTGGGGATTACGCGGGCAGATATGTCAGGTAGATATTTTGTGTTTGAACCTTCAATAGTTGCCTTAATTTCGTACAAATAGAGGTGGAATCACATGCATTGCAGATGACCATTGGCATATTTACACTAGTGCCCCCAAAATTATTCCAACTAACGTACAAGTGCAGGTCATAGTTGTCCCACATGATAGAGAACATGGTTCACTTGGAATTTTGCACGCATTCTCATTGTGGGCTGTCACAACTCACCCCACTAATCGAGTCAAGCACAACATTTAATTATCTGCTTGATCGAAATCTTTATTGTAACATCTAACCATTTTTTTGGCAGCGATTCTTTTATATTATGAATCTCACAAATGCCAACCTATAGCTAAATATTATATACAAAAAATTGCATTCAAACATCAAATTTTCACCATCATAACAACAACAATTAAATATTACTACTCAAAGAAACATTTCAATTGTTTATATATATATATATATATATAATATCTCAACTATTATAAGTATATATACACATGTCTATTATTTACAAACTACAAGCCCCTTTTCCACCTGCAAACAAAGTTTACCAAAACATTCACAATATGATCAGAGATGAATTGACCTTGCATAAGAGGCGATTTCCTTGTGTTCTCAATGGTTCCGGCTCATGTATATCTGTAAATAATATTAAATAAATGAGGGGTGAGTCTAAATTCAAAACGATCCTAGACTCAGGGAGTGAGTCTCAAGCATTTTGGTAAGAAAAATAAGGCTATTTTTGCGATACCTTTACATAAAACATAGAAACATTTGATAAGCATGCTTTAATAAACAAAACTTGTAGCTTTTCAAAATAATGATATTGTAAAACCAAACTATTAAAAAGAAGAAGAATAGTAACTGTGCACATAATCTAATGCTAGTTGTTAAAAGTACCGAACTCTATATTTATTAGTCAAAACTACTACATTAACACTTATCAACACCACAATAGCTAATTGTACTAAGTCCATGAACGTTAAAACAAATTGTGTCATATGCGTAGACAACCCTAAAGTTCTCTTAACTATATCTAATGGTTGACATATCTAATGTCTTCGTCATATCTAATGAGACATCATCATATCTAATGGCTAGTTCATGACTTTTTTGAGAGCACCTATGGCATTCACTTATGTGAACTTTCTTTTTGATTCATAAAAACGTAAATTTAAGCCGACAAGTGTATGATATTGGAATTACATCACTACATCAAACCTTTACTGCATGCATGTGATACTCATGTTGCACTATTACAAATTAGTTGAATACTGAAAATCCTCAAGTTGTATTGTAGCCTTTAATATATTTAAAAGTGAAACTTATGTTTTGGTGTTGCTTGGAGGGGAAAGGGGACCATTCTGCTAGTTTAACAAGGAAGACAAGCAATTGTTGCGGTGACCATGTCCTCGACCATCAAACAACAATCAACCACAATATATATATATATCAAAAATGTGTGAGTCAAAATTTATTACAACTCTTCAAACATGTGTATAAGTGCAAGTACGTAAGAGTTCGAACACTAGGAGCTATTAGGGATAGATGGTTGTTATCAATTAACGCTAATTAGTAAGGATTTTTAGTTTTTTTAGTTTTTTTTATTTTTATGCTCTTTTATTTTCGAATGTTTTTATGTATTTTTGATTTTATTGCAAATTTTTATGATTTACAAATCTTTTATAATATTTATGTGTGTTTTGATTTTCAATTTTTAATTGCTTTGAATTTTTTAATTTATTAATGGTTTTTAATTTTCAAAATTGTTTAATATCTAATTTATATAAAGTTACGGACAATATAGTAGATTTTGAAATAAGTAAAATAAGCTTAAATAAAAGAAAATATAGAATTTTAGTGTTTTTACAATTTTAATTTTTAGGGATTTTGTTGGAATTTTTATATTTTTATAGGTTTTTAAGTTAAAAAAACACAAAACAGTAAGAAATGATAAAATTAGGAACATAATTAGGGTTTTAAATTATCTATAAGTTCAAAATAAAGCCTAAAGTAGTTTTTAAAATAAACTATGTATAAGAAAGAAAAGTCGAGAACTAAAAACATAATTTTTGTATTTGTTTAAATTTGTTTATGATTTTTATAAAGTTTTAGGGTTTTTATATTTTTAAATTTCTATTTTGTATTTTAATTGATTTTTTAGATACATGATAAAATATATTATAAACCAACTAATATAAGTTTTGGGAATTTTTGGAAAGATATTTTAAATTTTATGGATTTTATTACTCTAAACAAGGAAAATAGGCATTTTTTGTATTCTTAAAATAGGAAAATACTGTTTAATGCCAAACAAAAATTATATTTGATAGTTCAATGTTTTAAACACTTATATGATTTCTCAATCAATGAATGCAATAAATAAATATAATTATGAAGAATAAGGACCAAAATGCAATTTCTAGAAACATTTCATGCAATTGTTAGCATTCCAAACAATTCCCGGGTAAGAAGCACAATAAATCCAACTACTCATGTGTAAGGCACATGCACAACCTGGAAGGGACTAAATATCAATTAGAAACCTTTCATTCAATTCATAATAGGTCTGGAAGTCTTGGGTAAAGTCCGCAAATATCCCACAAAACACACCTCACATGGGACAACACATCAGGCACACTAACAAGGACTCAAAAGGAATATCGGAAAGCTAATGGTCCAACTAGCAAATTATCCAAAAGTTATTACACTTCATTTATTAATTACATGACTAAAAGTCAAAGATAAAAGGCCAAGGTGGTCAGGTTCAATATTACCTTAGAAGCACGAGATCCAATGGCTTAACACGCTTCATTTGATTTGACAACCCTACTTAGATGCCGATTCGCTTTATCTGTCGATTGTTATCATATTCTACTGATCTAATAACCATTTTCTCCTTGAACCAATGACTGAGATCAGAACCATGGGATGGGGGGTCACCTTAATAGGATAGTTGATGCTATTCTCTAGGAACTAGGAAGAACAATTGCTTAGAGCTCCTTTGCCCAACCAAAACTCGATGTTCCAGCCAACACTCAAACTTGGAGAGGGCTCAAGCGATACCTGGATATCGTCTGCATCGGTTGGTGGCCTCAATAGTATCCGTACCTCACTGGAAGAGACCTAGAGCTCCGTTCTTGCATGTTCTACCTGGAAGTGAAGTATAGAACTCAAATCCACCCTAGATGGACTTCTCCTCCCTTGTTACCTACACACAAAGCTTCGGGGCTCGAGGGCGATGCTCCTCGACCATTTATTGAGTGGAATAAGTCAAGAATGAGGTGGGGGTAAAGCATCTCTGATGATGGCGATGGAAGGAGATATGAGAACTCATTCTTTACAAGGATGAGGTGATCTGGAGGCGTAGGGCTAATGTAGAAGTGAAGGGGAGGCTAATTGGGTGAACGTGTGATTAGTATAGGGGTTTAAACACAGTGGACAGAGGCCGGAGCCTAGAGATCCAATGTACTAAATCATTTTGTGGTTTTTAGTAATACAACAGAAATCAATCTAAACTAAATGCTGAATAGAAAAATGAAAAGAAATAAGCAACGAAAGAACTAAGAGAAAGAGCCTCACATGGACTAGAAGACTCAGGAAGCTTTAACCCAATGGAGAAGTTCCACAGATGGGTGAACCTCAACTCGACCTCCTTCTCCCTGCTTTTAATTGATGGGGAAACACCTCTTATCACTAGGGTTTACTCCATCGATGGATTATAAGGGGTTACTGAAGGTAATGAGAAAACATTAAGGGCACCACAAAAGAGTGAAGATCACATTATATGCAATCGGGAGCAACTAGTCGTACTAGTTGCTCGGGGTAACAAGATTTAAAAAAATTGATGTGATGAAACCACATAATCCAGGAATACTTCTCGAATCATTTCATGTAAACCACAAATGGGTATTAGGGTTACCTCTTTAAGCATGGTTGTGATCGTGTCTCTAAGCTAATAGACCTCCTTTCTCACGTCCGATTTGACGTAGATCACACTTGCATGCACGAGGAAGAATCACGTACTTCCCGCAATCCAAGTTAATGATTCAGCGAATTAATCTCCTAGTTTCATATAACGAAATCCGACGTCTTCTTCATGAGCGAGGTGCATCGAAGAAGACGAAGATCAACGTGTAATCGATCCGATAGCACAACGACATCGCGACGACTCTGAAATCCCCTAGGTCAATAATATGAACAACCATATTATTGAGAGAGAGACAGAGAGGATGGATGACCTTGAGAAAATGAGAGAGAATTTGTATTTTATTTCGTTCAAAATAAAAGGCTAGGGCTACCCTTCTATTTTTATTATTTTGGATGTCCATGGATCCCAATCCATATGCTCACAAATCTAATGATTGAGATTGATTTGTGCTTTCAATCAATGACCATGATTTTATTATAATTTAATTGCCAAAAATAAATTTATTGAATTTAATTTAAATTAAATATATTGAAATAAATCAATATATTTTAATTCAAATCACACCAACAAAGATGGAATTAATTGGAAGAAAGAGAGAGAGAGATCACTCATTCCAATAAGGGATGGACAACCACCAACTTGATGGAGCTCAACTTTGTCATCCCCTTTCAAGTATAGTAAGAGGGTCTCATTCCAATATTGATGAGATATTATTCTCCAACAATAATTCCACATATGCAATATGTTTTATTGCATAATAATTCATCAAAATAATTCCAAATTATTTTGTGATAATTTCAATCATGTCATTGAAAGAATGTGAATCGTATTCACATATCCAAAATAAAATGTAATTACAATTACAATTAATTATCCAATATGATTCCAATTCACATTGACTATTAATTTATAAATACAAATTACAATTAGCTCTCTCTAATATATTATAAATCACACATATAAATATCCATGATTAATGTGGATAATGCTATCAACATTATTCATATCCATGGTAATAAATCACAGTTAATTATCTCGGATGTCCATTCTCATATGTCCAAAAAATATGAATCACATTTACGTTATTCATAATAATTAGATCCCTTTTAATTATCCATTTTGCTCAATGCTCAGATACATTATCAATAACGAAATTATTCTTGAACTCTTTCAAGAATAATGTGCTTTCTCTATGGATACATAGAGATAAGGACATTACGATTGTATGTTCCTTATATAGTGACTTGGATATTTAGATCATATCTCAAATCCAGATATGGGGACCAAACAAAGATGATTGATTAAATCAAAGACGTAAATCTAATCTTCTCATTCATCAGAATCATATTCATATCAACTTCCAACATTTAGACTAAGATTAGATTACTACTTATTGAAAGGAGTCGCTAAAATCCAACAATGTTTCATTACTCCCTCGGAATGGAAGTGTCATAGTTATACAAACATTTATGATCACATAACCCTCGAGTACTCTTAATACCTGTACATGCTACATACTGGATGGCCTATAATGAACCTAAAGTTTTAGATCTTATTTAGACTGTCTTCTTCAGGGTTTTAACATTAAGTTTCTCATTTGATCTTTAGAATTTGGTATCGATCACATATTTTCCAAAAGAATATATCATACCAAGGTATTGATCATGCACTTTCCAAAAGCATCTATCACACCTAAAATTCAATCATGCTTCCAAAGCGAGACTACTGTGCACGGAATTTGATCCCAATATCTCATGAGTGAGCTCATGTCTTCCGGTTCAGTAATGAACTTATATGATCCCTTTAAGAGATCGTATTACTTATATGACCTTATATGCATACCAACTTGTTGGTTTATAGACCTTGATTAGATCATCAACCTATTGATATGCCAAATGTACATACTCAAACATATAGTAACCCATATGTCTTCGGTCAGAGGATGCATGCCTATATCATGACAGTATATGACATAGGTCTTTGGTTATTTCAATCTCGTTAAGTCAACTCTTTGACCTACCTTATCTGACACCTCCGAATCTCTATTACTTTGTAGAGGACCTGCATCAAGGGGTCAGTTAGACATCAACCTTTAGAGAAAGAATTGCCATCTCCTTCTCAAGCTGGAGATCCTCTCTTAACAATCACTTGACAGTGCTTGATGAGTCCTTAATCTAACTCTTTAAATATTTCCCCGAGCACCATCCTCTATGATTCAACATTTGAGTCAACAACTATATAATCATTAAGATGACCTTGGTACATAACCCTAACTGTTCCCAGTGACCTATTATGCAAATTAGTTATTCTTCATTTTAGATCAGGTAATGATTTGCAATAACATTTATTGCATGATGGCTCACCATGGGCTCGCATGTACAACAATCTCCCACTAGCCTAAAAAGCCATCAATGGGTTAATATTTAAACCCATACTCACGTGCTAATCATAAGATAGAAAAATAGCTTGGTAAGTTGACTAGTCACTCTGTTCTCGAGAGACTGCGCTAAGTCTTTTTATGGTACTTGAATATCTCCTAGTAACCTGCTTTCATCCAATGTGAATGTTGCATCTCATGCAACCAATATTCAATCTTCTCAAAGTAGTTATAGTGTCTTTGACACTACAACTCAATAATCGTTAGAACCAGTATGTAATTTCTATTATCCTAACTAGAATGCCCTGATTCTTGGAGATCTCTCTCTCTCTCTCCTAAGGTATCTACAGTTAAGGCCTTTTTGATCACTGTCTATAACGTCTTATGTTCTTGAAGATAAGACTTATATAGATCACTATCTCTGAAGTCTAGTCATCATCTAATGTGTTTTTATTACTACAAGCACTTGTGCAAACAATTTTACATTCACTTCCTCAACTCCTTGAGGTGATATCCTGTCAAATAAGTTAGTACCATATCTTAAGGAAATGAAGCCTTTATTGGGATTTTTCCCAAAAATGGAACATGCCCAAGGTGTACTACTAATGCGACGATCCCAACACCCTCTTCTCTTTGCTTATGAACTGATGAATCCACGTTTCATCATCTTTATTCTATCATTTTGGCCTTAAAAACCCTAGTAAATGCGTGTAAATAGACTTAATATAGGCATTTTAGCATTCATGCATATGTGTATAAATGTTGTATAAATTGCGGTTTTTAAAGCCAAAATAATAGAATAAAGAAAAGAAAAGAAAAAGAATAAAATATTGTAAATATTTTATGACCCGAAACCCCGAGACCTAGGCATCTTGATGAATAGGTCGACAAGGAATAAAGTAGGGGGAGATAAGGGCCAAAATACAGATAAAATACCTATACATTATATTCATTCTTTATTCATTTTGGGACCTATTTTTGGTTCCACTTTTTGTACATCAAATAAAGAAACTTTGTACATGAAAGTTGTAGATAATTTAATAAAGAAAAATACAAAATTGATTTCACAGAAAAATAATGTACAGATAAAAAGTTATGGTCTGAATAAAAATCCAGAATGCCAACTTCCCAGACCCGTATCTCACAAATAAAAACTCCAAATGCAGCGTACTCACCTTTAATTGTATATAGAAGAAAATAATCTAATTAATGGTGGCGGTTTCGCATTTGGCGGAGCTACGGTTTGAAAGTTGACTTTTGGACCCTCATTGTATACTTGTACATATTAAAATATTCAATTTATTATTTATTTATTATTTTTATAATTTTATATTTTTATAATGTTGTAAATAATACTTGTAATAATTATGTATATTAAAATTAGAATAAAAACATAATTAAAACTCAAATAAAAATACTTGTATATATTATAATACATAGGTATAATACATGTATCTATACCTATACAAATAACACTTTCATTTTATTAAGTGTGTAAAATATATCAGAAAATTAAAATAAAATTATATTTGCGTATATAAAAGTATTTTATAATTTTAGAAAATAAAAACCAAAATAAAATAAATTAAAAATACCTAAATAAAAATAGAACACTTAAATACATAGATATAGATACCTATAAGGGTATAAATGCAAACTTGTAAAAATATGTCTCACAAAAATAAATAAAAATCATAATAAAATAATTTATAAAATAATAAACATTTTTTATTTTATAATAAAAAATTAATAAAATCGTTTACTATTTTTAAATGATTTTAGAATCATTTTTTCCAGGCTTTTTCCTGGTTGGTCCACGTGGACCAACCAGGAGGGCTGGAGAGTTGACCTGGGTCAACTCTCTGACCCATTGCCTGTTGTTGTCAGAATGCATTTTTTCCCGACTTCGAGGATTTTTGGAGGCTGTTCCTTTCACCGAATCAGGTCGGTCTCTTCACGGGATATGTTCCCCTACCATCCAGCTACCACGCCCCATCTTTTTCTTGGGCCGAGCATCATCACAGCGCCCGTGATACCTCCTCGAAGACCGCCCGTCGGCCAAGTTTCAAAACCGAACCCATTGCCCTCATTTGCACCTTGAACCCTCTTTGACCAATCCTACCCCTTCGCCTTGTGCCCTGGACTGGCGCGCGTGACAGGCGAGCCTCCGGCCAAGCTCGCGGCGTCTGGAGAGGCTAAGGAGCGGCTCCATCCATCCATCTCCGGCGGCAAGCCGCCGTGAGGTCCATACCTCGGGTCCCATACCCTTGAGGTCATGTTTTCCTTCTATTTCCTTGCTCAGTAGTTGGTCGTTAATATTAGCATTTACTCTGTGCATTTAGATCGCCATTTTAACCACTATTAGTATAGATTTCCATCTCGATTCCCTTGCCGGAGCTCTTGAGCTCCGGCGACCTTCGTTAGGTCCACACCAACCCTCCATTCCTTATTTACTAGCCCCTGGATCCCACTTCTGTCGGCAACGTGTTTCATTTGCAGGACCAGGCGCTGGAGAGCCGCGCTGGGGCTCATTTTTGGTTGAAGGTCGCCGGAGACGAAGCCGCGCGCCGCCGCGCGCACCTGTGCAAAACAAGAACGCGGGGAGGAGCATGCTACAGGCACCGTTGGATGAAGCATTCCCCAACCATCCGATTTCCCAACTTCCGTCTAATCTGAGCCGCACGATGAAGGGGTATCGGTTGATCAGCGGCTGCCACGTGTATAAGTGATCCGATATCTGCCGTTGGATGCCCCTCTGCTGGGTAAATTGCGTGATAACCTCGCCATTTTTGTTATTACGGATTAGTTCATAAGATTTCATTGGCTATTCAAAGATTTTGTAAACTTTATAATTAGCACCCCGGACTTTTGTGTAACTGCCTGGAGACCCCCGCCAGCTCACGTGTGTAGCGCGTGAGCCTTGGCATTTTTGCTGGGGGCCCCTTGTGTTTTTGTCTATTTCGGTTTACTTTCAAAACATTTAGCTGCAATATAAAACGTTTGGAAATTTTGCAATTCAGCCCCCTTCGTTTTGAATATTAGCGTTCAAGTCCTTCCAGGTGCGTGCTTAGCACGCGCGTGAGGTGGAGTTTTTGCATAAGAAACCTTGCGGCTTTGTTTATTTCTAACTAGTGCTGTAACCTTTTATTCAAGTGTTGAACTTTTGGGAAAATTGCGTGACAGCCCTCGAACTTTACCTTTATCACACATATACCCCTGTCAGGCTTTGCATTGTTGAGCACTTCTTGTATTTTTTGCATATGCCTATAAAACCCTAAAAAATCTACAAAAATTAACTTAAGTCTCTGTTGCATAGTAGTTCATCACCATATTTTTATTTTTCGTAATTATTGCATTTTTTCATTTATTAAAAATCAAAAATAGTTACTTTCAGCACTGTTTGCATTAGACAATCACTAAAAAATATAAAAACACTCCAGAAAAATCCCAAAAAAAATATATTTTGTGTCTTTTAGTTTGTTTTAACTCCCAGCCAAAAATCATTAAAAACTATAAAACCAAACTCCAAAAAATTGCAAAACTCTAAAAACCTTCATAAAAATTTATAAAATCCATAAAAACTCCAAAAATAGTGTTTTCTTTTCCTAGATTTTCTTTGTTTTATTATCTTTGAGTGAAAATTAATTTGGAGAATTTTTGTTACTGTTTGCTATTTTATTTCTCCATTTTAGTTTCAGCCTTGCATTTTATTCACTATTTTCTTTATTTAGCTCTTTAAAAATACCAAAAACATTCTAAAAATTACACAAAAATCACAAAAACAGTAAAAAAGTATAAAAAGACCAAAAAGACTTTATTTCCTTATTTTTGAGTATTTTTATACATTTTTATAAATACCTTAGTTTCCCTTTTATTACATTGTCTTTAACTTCCAATATTAAAAAAAAAGAAAATATAAAAATATAAAATACAAAAAGAAAATATAAAATCAGTAAATTAAAAATCAAAATACAAAATTCTAAAATTAAAAATTAAATAAAAAAATTATAAAATTAAAAACCCACAAAAAAATTTGCTTAATAGACTCTTGATCACACACACACACATTTTGAGCATTTTTGCCCCGTTCTACCTGTCTGCTCCCTGTGTTCGACCTCTACACATACTTGCACCTATACACATCTTGTTGTAGAGTTATAATAAATTTTAACTCCGCACATTTACTTTCATTGCTTGATTTATCTGTTGTGGGTTAATTGTTGTTTGAATCGGGATTTTCGAGCGGTCACCGCATCGACTGCGGTTTCGCCTTGTGAAACCGTACGACCCTCTAATTTTCGTGTTCAACAAATGGCACCGTTGCCGGGGAGCAATAGCGCGTAGTTCGAGTTTTTGTTTTGTGTTGTGATTATTTGTCTGCACTTCGCGGCTTTTATTTCTATTTGTATTATTGATATATCTCTTGAGCTGTCTAATCTCTCTTCTTTGTGGACTTTCTGCGAGGTACCGCGGACCGAGGGAGGCGCGTCACTCGAGGCGCCGAAGCACCCACGTGAGGCCGGCTTAGCCACCTAGCACCAAGGAGACGAGAATAGAATTTTTGAAGACCGCGCTCTATTTTAGTTGCACTTTTATTTCATTGCATTTACTTGTGTAATTTTTGAGAGAGAGAGACTATTAATTGTAATAATACAGGTACATCGGACTTGGACTTTAGAGCCTAATTTCCAAGTGATTGTTCACTTGGGGGCTCTCGTGGTTTTGTCGGCTTTTCTTCGCATTCTTTTATTTTGTTTTGTTTTCCGATTTTATTTCTTTTGTGTGATTGAGCCCCTAGTTCTAGGATTGCTTGCGATAGACTAAGGCCAAACACCTAATACCTTGCATGCTCCTATAGTTTCGTTTGGACTTAGTCAAATTTAAACAGTTGATTCATCATCTTCGATCCGCCGCGCCGCGAGCTCTCCCCGCAAAGCGCTTTCTCCTACCCTCAATTTGTTGAGCAGAGGAGGGGTGAGCCTAGACCTGACTCTAGGGTTGAGGATTGGCTGTCAACTTGTGGTTCTTCCCGCTAATAGCAATTTCTGAAACTTAGGGCGATTTCATCGGCTTGCATTTGCATATAGATAGGTTTCAATTCTGCTAAGCATCCTTGCATGTAGAGTGCTGGAGGCAAGGTGAGCATTTACGCTTTAGCATCCATCATCGTTTTGGTCGCTTGCATCGCTTTTCTGCCTCTCTACCTCTGATTTTGCCAACCTAGGATCTTAAAGGAATTGAATCCCCGATAGGATCGTGCATTTTTATTAAAAATCCAAAAAAAATGATAACCAAATAAAATTGGGACTGCTAATATTAATTGACCCTAAAACTGATCAAAAAGAAAAATCTTGTATTGGGGCGAGTAATCCCCTCATTGTCTTCGTTTTACTTGCTCGCGCACACACTAAGGTTTAGTGCCCAAATCCCATTTCAGCCCCCTAAGTGTTTGCGCAATCTTTGACTTCTCACCTAATATAAAACAGACAAGATAAAAAGACCGCTCTTTGCAGTCTCTACCGAGTTGAGTAGGTGAATTGAGGGTTTGTCTTGTTTCATTTTTGTTTGTGATTGTTTTTGTGTGTCCTAGATCATCTCTGCGCATTTCCGCCTTTTCCCTCACTCTTTTGACTTGACCTTCGTGCTCCCCCGAATCATTTTCTTTTGTTTCGAGATGGCCGACTGGAGCATATTTTATCCAGACTTTGCGGATCATTCGCTCACTCCAGCTGGTCCACCTCCTTTTTTCCAGGAGGACTTTGCTCCTGACTTTTGTACATATCCGCCTCAGCCACAGTATCAGGACTCGGATTTCTACCCACACCCACCTCTATCTCCACCTGTGTATTATCCGCCTCCACCTTCACATCCACCCGAGACTGAGCTGATGGAGTCACCTTTCATGGAGTCCACCCTTGAGCACTTGACCCAGATGCTGGATCATATGAGACAGAGGATTGACCACCTCACTAGTACCAATAAGAGCGACCATGATATTCCACCATTTGATGATATGGGTTCATTCGAGGATTTCCATGAGAGCTTGCAATCGCCCAAAATACAAAAAAATGAGAAAAATTTAAAAACACAAAATGATTTCGGGAGACACACGATCGAGTCGGACTGTGAGGAGAGCGCCCACTTGCCAGACTTTTTGACCACGCATGCATTCACTCCCGGTCCCACCTTTGACCCCGAGGATGCCGCTGTACAGACTGCTCTTGGCATTCCTCGTGTATATGATGATTCCGACTTCCTCCCTTGTATGGAGGAGGTCCAAAAATTCAAAAAAATGCTGATTGAACCCGAAGTGGTGGCCACCATACATGAGATTATCCGTGCCCCACTTCAGCAGGCCATGACCAATTTATCTGCTCCTCTTCCCAAGAAGAGAAAGCGGAGGAGCAGATCTGAGCGTCATATCTTGACCATGGCCACTGCCCACGCCATCACACACCGCCCCATTCCTCGGAAAAAGAACACTGCCACACCTTTCATTAGCTGCACAATCTTTGACCACACATGTGATCACACTCTCCTAGACGGCGGTGCTTCGATTAGCATCATACCCCTCTCGCTGGTACAGTCTCTTCACATAGGGCCTCTCAAGAAGACCAGGATGATCGTTCAGTTTGCTGATGGATCCATAAAGAGGCCGAAGGGTATCCTTGAAAACGCCGTCATCTCGATTCAGGGCATGAGCTATCACGTTGATTTTGTCGTATTGCCCATGGAGACCTCCACAGGGGAGCCATCTCCAATCATCCTGGGACGACCATTCCTCGCCTCTGCGAGGGTCGTTATTGATTACGGATCAGGAGAGATTCGCTTCCGTACTGCTGACGAGAGCGAAGCATTGATCACCGCACCTACTGCCGACCAAAGACTTGCATCTGATGTGACTTCACCTATCTTGGCTGACCCCGACGACTATGATCTATATGAGGATATCAGAGAGACCTTCTTTATGACCGATGATGAGACCCGAGAATTCCTCTCCAAGGAGGAAAGCTCGGAAAGCATAGACCTTGGTGTTTCCGCTTCCTGTGATTTGGCGATGTGTTGATGACATCCGCGGGATCTACACGATCGATACCATTGAGCGGAGGGCAGATATAGAGACTTTACAGGACGGACATGCTCTGACTACTTCCACTGATGAGTCCGCTCCTGTCCATGTAGATATGATGAGACTAAGGCCGAATTTGATTTTGTTGCTTTTCTTCAGAGATTCGGACCTTTTGATAAGAAAGATGATCCGGTTGAGATTATAGAGGACGAACAGAGTTCGACTACTTCCACTGATGAATTCGTGCCTTTGGTTTTGACCTAGATGACACCTCGCAGGACGACTCCGAGTACACCACTTCCGATGATGATGAGTTCGTCCCATTCCACTTTGACATCAGCGAGACTCCCAAGGCCGGACCGAGCCGTACTTCTCCCACTCACTCGTCTGTGCCTCTTCTCCCTAGGGCCACTGAGGACCATCACCCTGTCGACCCTGATCGGTTTCCGTCCACTGTGGACCCTGATGTCGACCTGCATCACACCAGATCCATTCCTCAGCGGTCCCGCAAGAAGGTTTGCTTTCAACCTTCTTGATCTTATGTACATCCACCTCTGTTGTACATTCTCAGTTGTTCATCTCTGTCTCTCCCGTTTTTGCTCGTCCACCCATTCTCGTGTTTGCCTAGCTTAGGACGTACTTTGTCCTAAGTATAGGGGGGTGGACGAGCTGAGTGTTCTTTCTTCGTCCGTCTGATCACTCCTGTTGTTGCCTATACTTAGGGCTTCTTTTACCCTAAGTATAGGGGGAGTGACGTGTACATCCTCACGATCTCTTCTTCCATCTTCATCTCTTTTCTTCTTTTCTTCTTTTCTCTTCTATCCTCTTCATCTACCGAAAAGGTGCTGCCCTTGTAGACAGTCTTCTATACTTAGGACGTACTTTGTCCTAAGTATAGGGGGGTGTGCACCCCGAGTTTCTCTATTTTTTTTGATCCTCTCCATTGTCTCCTCTTCTTGTCTATACTCAGGGATATCTTACCCTAAGTATAGGGGGAGACAATCTGAGTACGATCTGTTCATTCCCACCCTTGACCCTCCCTGCGTTGTGTACAGTCTGCTATACTTAGGATTATTTGATCCTAAGTATAGGGGGACGGTCAACTTCTCATTCGTTTGTTCATCCATTCCTTTATTTATTTATTCTTTGGACTTGTCTATACTTAGTACGAGTTATGTCTTCTCTTTTCTCTCTGATCTATGAGGACATAGCTCAAGCTAAGTATAGGGGGGTTGTATATACTACGTATATACTTTAGCCATAACTCGTACTTTCGTATTTTCCTAATAATATGGCTAAATATTCTTTAAAATTCATTAAAATCCTTAATAAAATGATGTGGTTATTCCTCAAATTCTTTTTGTAGATACCGATTAATAAATCAGGTGAAAATGTTTTTTGCAAAATGTTTGAAAATAGTTTGAAATCTTTGTGAACATCTATTGAAAACTATTTTGGAAATATTTTGTTTCGTGTTTTCAACCTGTGTGGTAAAATGTGTGGTTTGTAAACTTATTTTCTTTGTGTGAAATAAAATGTTTGAAAAATGATTTGCAAATGGTTTGAAAAAAAAATGGTTGCAAAAATGTTTTGAAAACCTATATATACTGTTTGAAAAACCTTTGCAAAATGATTTTCAAATGTGTGTAAAATGTTTGTAAAAAACTTTTTTGGACTATAGTTTTCAAAAATTGTGTGTAAATTGTTTTCAAATCAGTTTGAGGAATATACACATCACACCAAAAATCCACTATATATATATATGTATATAATTGATCACTTACCCTGTAAATTCTTAAAACCCACTTCTTGTCTGCATAAAGAAGCACTCCCGTGTGCATATTTTCACCTAGTTTTTAGCCAAAATCATTTTGTTTTCAAAAATTCCCAAAAACATTTGCAAAAATTAAAATCCAAAAACATTTTGAAAAATCTTTTGAAAAATACAAAAAAATTGCATCTGCACATGCATGCATCATATTTTCAAAAACCCATAAAAAGTTCAAAATCTTGAAAATTGCATCACAAAAATATTTTCTGCATTGCATTGCATAGCATTCGCATTTTTCGGATTGAGTTTGATAGTTGAACAGGTATAAGTAAATCCGAAGATTGGAGCTTGATTGGACCTTAAAATCTACCTAATAACTGGAACCTTATAGGAACTGGGTTTGAGGTACTTCAGGTCTAGTTGACTTAATTCTTTGAGGATCTCGGGACTTGGGTTCAATGGATTCTTGACTGCCTAAGTAGAGTATTTCGAAGCACACGCACGACTCTTGTTGATAATGACCTTACTTGGACACCTGCACCTTTCACATGGCTCAACTCAGTTGGAGTGGTGAGGGGATTGGATTTGCCAGTATGAGACGCACACAAGTGGAAACATTTGTCCTCCTCTAGGGAGGGAAGTGCACCCCAACCCATCCAGTGATTAGGAAGTCTAAAGACAGGAGGCTGTGGGTTGCGATAAAGCTTCAAAAGAGGGATAGTCTACTAGCTCAAGAGGAAACACTCCTTATGTAAATGCTGCTGTATATAGTATTTAAAAAAAATGTTCAGGCATGTACAAAAATAAAAAGCCTGCAAGTACAAAGTCAATAAGCAAGCTTGAGTTCGAAAGTCATATCATGTGAGCTTGCAGCAGGATGACTTGACTTCTCCAATATGACAACCACCGGTCTTGCCAAGGATAGGCTAGCTCCACTGGCTACGGTAGTTCCTTCTAAGTTCCCTCCTCTTGAGCTGGTTGCCACTTGAACTTAGAAGGGAATACCCCAGCTCCTCGAGGATGGAGTTGCTGGATTGGGGAATCATTGGGTTGTCATATTGGAGAAGTCAGTTTCTTTGTCATTCTAGTTGGGGAGAGCCACCATCACTTACACTGTACAAGTCAGATTCATAGTTGTAAGAGTTGGCGTATGAGTTGAGATATTTCTGATCTGGCTATTGAGGAGACTTGAACAGAGTTTTGGGATTCTCAGGGACTGTTGGATTTCAAATTTGGTTCTCATTAAGGTTCCGCCCGCACTAAAATTCCAAAGGTCCGACTTAAGCTCCAAACTTTGATTTTGTGAAGACAAGTTTGACAATTAAATTTAGTCCATCTTTCTTCTTTTTCTTTTCTTTATTTTTCTTTTCCTGCACTTATTGCATAAGTGTTTGCTAGGGACTAGCAAAGGCAAGTATAGGGGGATGATGAATCCACGTTTCATCATCTTTATTCTATCATTTTGGCCTTAGAAACCCTAGTAAATGCGTGTAAATAGACTTAACATAGGCATTTTAGCATTCATGCATATGTGTATAAATGTTGTATAAATTGCGGTTTTTAAAGCCAAAATAATAGAATAAAGAAAAGAAAAGAAAAAGAATAAAATATTGTAAATATTTTATGACCCGAAACCCTGAGACCTAGGCATCTTGATGAATAGGTCGACAAGGAATAAAGTAGGGGGAGATAAGGGCCAAAATACAGATAAAATACCTATACATTATATTCATTCTTTATTCATTTTGGGACCTATTTTTGGTTCCACTTTTTGTACATCAAATAAACAAACTTTGTACATGAAAGTTGTAGATAATTTAATAAAGAAAAATACAAAATTGATTTCACAGAAAAATAATGTACAGATAAAAAGTTATGGTCTGAATAAAAATCCAGAATGCCAACTTCCCAGACCCGTATCTCACAAATAAAAACTCCAAATGCAGCGTACTCACCTTTAATTGTATATAGAAGAAAATAATCTAATTAATGGTGGCGGTTTCGCATTTGGCGGAGCTACGGTTTGAAAGTTGACTTTTGGACCCTCATTGTATACTTGTACATATTAAAATATTCAATTTATTATTTATTTATTATTTTTATAATTTTATATTTTTATAATGTTGTAAATAATACTTGTAATAATTATGTATATTAAAATTAGAATAAAAACATAATTAAAACTCAAATAAAAATACTTGTATATATTATAATACATAGGTATAATACATGTATCTATACCTATACAAATAACACTTTCATTTTATTAAGTGTGTCAAATATATCAGAAAATTAAAATAAAATTATATTTGCGTATATAAAAGTATTTTATAATTTTAGAAAATAAAAACCAAAATAAAATAAATTAAAAATACCTAAATAAAAATAGAACACTTAAATACATAGATATAGATACCTATAAGGGTATAAATGCAAACTTGTAAAAATATGTCTCACAAAAATAAATAGAAATCATAATAAAATAATTTATAAAATAATAAACATTTTTTATTTTATAATAAAAAATTAATAAAATCGTTTACTATTTTTAAATGATTTTAGAATCATTTTTTCCAGGCTTTTTCCTGGTTGGTCCACGTGGACCAACCAGGAGGGCTGGAGAGTTGACCTGGGTCAACTCTCTGACCCATTGCCTGTTGTTGTCAGAATGCATTTTTTCCCGACTTCGAGGATTTTTGGAGGCCGTTCCTTTCAACGAATCAGGTCGGTCTCTTCACGGGATATGTTCCCCTACCATCCAGCTACCACGCCCCATCTTTTTCTTGGGCCGAGCATCATCACAGCGCCCGTGATACCTCCTCGAAGACCGCCCCTCGGCCAAGTTTCAAAACCGAACCCATTGCCCTCCTTTGCACCTTGAACCCTCTTTGACCAATCCTACCCCTTCGCCTTGTGCCCTGGACTGGCGTGCGTGACAGGCGAGCCTCCGGCCAAGCTCGCGTCGTCTGGAGAGGCTAAGGAGCGGCTCCATCCATCCATCTCCGGCGGCAAGCCACCGTGAGGTCCATACCTCGGGTCCCATACCCTTGAGGTCATGTTTTCCTTCTATTTCCTTGCTCAGTAGTTGGTCGTTAATATTAGCATTTACTCTGTGCATTTAGATCGCCATTTTAACCACTATTAGTATAGATTTCCATCTCGATTCCCTTGCCGGAGCTCTTGAGCTCCGGCGACCTTCGTTAGGTCCACACCAACCCTCCATTCCTTATTTACTAGCCCCTGGATCCCACTTCTGTCGGCAACGTGTTTCATTTGCAGGACCAGGCGCTGGAGAGCCGCGCTGGGGCTCATTTTTGGTTGAAGGTCGCCGGAGACGAAGCCGCGCGCCGCTGCGTGCACCTGTGCAAAACAAGAACGCGGGGAGGAGCATGCTACAGGCGCCGTTGGATAAAGCATTCCCCAGCCATCCGATTTCCCAACTTCCGTCTAATCTGAGCCGCACGATGAAGGGGTATCGGTTGATCAGCGGCTGCCACGTGTATAAGTGATCCGATATCTGCCGTTGGATGCCCCTCTGCTGGGTAAATTGCGTGATAACCTCGCCATTTTTGTTATTACGGATTAGTTCATAAGATTTCATTGGCTATTTAAAGATTTTGTAAACTTTATAATTAGCACCCCGGACTTTTGTGTAACTGCCTGGAGACCCCCGCCAGCTCACGTGTGTAGCGCGTGAGCCTTGGTGTTTTTGCTGGGGGCCCCTTGTGTTTTTGTCTATTTCGGTTTACTTTCAAAACATTTAGCTGCAATATAAAACGTTTGGAAATTTTGCAATTCAGCCCCCTTCGTTTTGAATATTAGCGTTCAAGTCCTTCCAGGTGCGTGCTTAGCACACGCGTGAGGTGGAGTTTTTGCATAAGAAACCTTGCAGCTTTGTTTATTTCTAACTAGTGTTGTAACCTTTTATTCAAGTGTTGAACTTTTGGGAAAATTGCGTGACAGCCCTCGAACTTTACCTTTATCACACATATACCCCTGTCAGGCTTTGCATTGTTGAGCACTTCTTGTATTTTTTGCATATGCCTATAAAACCCTAAAAAATCTATAAAAATTAACTTAAGTCTCTGTTGCATAGTAGTTCATCACCATATTTTTATTTTTCGTAATTATTGCATTTTTTCATTTATAAAAATCAAAAATAGTTACTTTCAGCACTGTCTGCATTAGACAATCACTAAAAAATATAAAAACACTCCAGAAAAATCCCAAAAAAATATATTTTGTGTCTTTTAGTTTGTTTTAACTCCCAGCCAAAAATCATTAAAAAATATAAAACCAAACTCCAAAAAATTGCAAAACTCTAAAAACCTTCATAAAAATTTATAAAATCCATAAAAACTCCAAAAATAGTGTTTTCTTTTCCTAGATTTTCTTTGTTTTATTATCTTTGAGTGAAAATTAATTTGGAGAATTTTTATTACTGTTTGCTATTTTATTTCTCCATTTTAGTTTCAGCCTTGCATTTTATTCACTGTTTTCTTTATTTAGCTCTTTAAAAATACCAAAAACATTCTAAAAATTACACAAAAATCACAAAAATAGTAAAAAAGTATAAAAAGACCAAAAAGACTTTATTTCCTTATTTTTGAGTATTTTTATCCATTTTTATAAATACTTTAGTTTCCCTTTTATTACATTGTCTTTAACTTCCAATATTAAAAAAAAGAAAATATAAAAATATAAAATACAGAAAGAAAATATAAAATCAGTAAATTAAAAATCAAAATACAAAATTATAAAATTAAAAATTAAATAAAAAAATTATAAAATTAAAAACCCACAAAAAATTAGCTTAATAGACTCTTGATCACACACACACATTTTGAGCATTTTTGCCCCGTTCTACCTGTCTGCTCCCTGTGTTCGACCTCTACACATACTTGCACCTATACACATCTTGTTGTAGAGTTATAATAAATTTTAACTCCGCACATTTACTTTCATTGCTTGATTTATCTGTTGTGGGTTAATTGATGTTTGAATTTCGGATTTCGTTGGAGGTCAAATCAGCGACTGTTGATTCGCCTTGTGAGTCAACACGACCTCTGCGATTTCCCTGTTCAACATGAACACCTTCAGAACTAAGAATAAGAAGTATCCTTGAGATCTTTCATCTCAAGGTATTGAGCAATCAGATTATAAAATGCTTATTATCATCCTTATATCATTCCAAAGATTAGGATATTTATTATCTACATTTAGCACGATGGACACAATGGCACTCCTACTCTGCTTCACATGGTTCATCAAGATTTTTATGAAATTATAACCATTATAATTTCATTAATTTAATGTTCTGACTACTAGAAGCTTATTTGAGTCCATCGTCAGAGTTCTCTTACACTTTGTGTTCCTCAACTATGAAGCCTTGGGACTACTTCCTATGAATATCCTTAGTGATGAATTCATAGAGGAATGCAATCTTGATCTTGTAGATGTCATAGTCAAGTTGTATAACTATAATTAGCAATATTCTGATGGGTTTAAAAAAGGTCACTGAAGATCAAGTCTCATCGCAAGCGATGTCTTCTATTCGTGTGTATTTTGTGGATACGAGCCATGCTTTGAAGGTCTCTACTTTATCATCAAGTTCCCTCTTTCTCTTGAAGATCCTTTTACACCTTTCGGGTCTTACCCTTATAGGTGGATACTCAAGATCCATATACAACACTTGTATATGAAGTCTACTTATACATTATTGCTAACATCCATCTCTCCATGTCATGATCCTTAGAAGCTTCATCATATGAAGTCAGATCATTGTTAGGCTTAACTGACACATGAAATCCATCGTCAAACTCATTTAAAGAGGTATGGGTGTTTCATATTTAAACATCCTTTTAGTTTTCAATTTTAAGAGTCTCATTATCTTCTCAAGATTTAATGAGTTCCTTTACTTCATTTACACCTTGATTATAAAAAAATCATCCTCTTAGAATCATATTCATAGAGATGAAATCTTTTAAAAATCTCAAGACATAAAGTAGGTATCCAATACAATTCTTTATATTCCTAACGAAGTACCATTTCTTTAGTGTTAGATTCCAGCTTGCTTGCATCCATGATATAGTCATGGACCAAGCAACCCTAAGTCTTCAAGTATCCAACACTAGGTTAGGTTCCAAACCATAGGTTATGAGGATTTTCAGATTTAGATTTGCATGGAATCTTAGTAAGGATATATATTGTAGTCTCCACTACATATATACCAAAGAACTAAGAGGTAATTATGCTAATATTCATCATTGATCAAATCATGTATGATCCAATTGCATCTCCCTACAACTCAATTGAGCTTATGTGTATAATGAGAAGTGTGATAGGAATGATATTCCTTTCTACATAAGGTATTCCTTGAATTCATCTAAGAGGTACTTGCAACCTTGGTTAGATCAAATCCATTTCATCTTCCTTCATACTTTTATTCTAAACCAAAGTTGTGAAATCATTGAACACTTCAATGGTTTCTACGGTGAAGGAAAGAAATCTCATATCACAATTAATCATCAATATATATTACATATCATTAATCTTTTTTATGATATAGATGATCCATCTCATTGACATCTAACACCATTCCTAGAGAAGGGTTGACGAGATGCAAAATCGACCCTTTAACAGTGCTGGATTGGCACTTGATAATGTCATCGCAGTCGGGCCGAGATGGACTCGTCAAAGACCATCTCATTTAGATATGTAGATATCAAAATGAGATGGTCGTGATTTATTTTTTTTACTTAGCAAGAAACCAAAGTCGAACTCAGGGACACGTGCTTATCTCGTATTAGTCAGATTTTTATCCATCTAATTTAGCGTTGAGTGAGAAACAATATAGGTCAAATTATGCATGAAGGATAAAGACAAACAACAATGCATTAAAGAATAAACATGCAATTTTTTTTATTTTAATTAAAATATATGCAATGAAAATATGACCGAGATGATAATTACTTGAGCCCGTAAAAAGATGAGTCAAAACAGTGTCAAATAAAGGAGCACGATTCAGTTAGTGGCAATTTGGCATGAGCTACATGGGAATCCGTGCATCCAAACAATAAAATAATGCATTAAAGTTCATAGTATCTAATCTCAAATTTAAGCATGCCATTAGAAAGACAACGAGAAGAGCTTTGGAATGAAACTGAAATCACCTCAATCGGACATACGAGGCTTAAGATATACAATAAAGAAGACATGGGAATAACTGAAAGAAAACATGAAATAAAATTGTAAACTGGTCCTTCAGAGGGACTAAAATATAATAAAAATAAGAAAAGGGCCTTCCCTGTAAATTACCCTCACGCACAGGGGTATTTTTGCAAATATTAAAACCCGCGAGGGCCAAAGTGCAAAATTCCCACTGTGCGCATGGCGTGCACGTGATCTGGACCTGTTTGCTATTTGGAGAAGTTGTCGGGGCTTCTACGTAAATTACCCATAAAGCATGTGCCAGGCACGTGCTACTCTAGGTTCGGAGGGCGGCTCGGGCTCGGCAGAGGCTAGGGATAGCTTCGGGCTGGCTCGGGGTACACGAGCCTCCAGGCTTGGTGCCGATGAGGCTCGGCGTGGTCTCGGGGACTGCCACGTGGTATCAGGACCTGGATGCAATATGCGGGACTTGCAAGGGCACCGATGCAAAAAGCCCAGAACTCACGTGCATGAGGCTTGTGAGATTAGGCTCGGGTGGGGGCGAGGTTCTACGCTGCTTTGGGTGGCCATAGCAGGTGGCTCGGGCCACGTGGTGGCTTGAGGGCGCCTCTGGCAAGGCTCGGTTCCACCGAGCCTCCGCGCTCCTGAATGGTCGACGTGGCTGCTCCAGGGCTGTTGGATCTCCGCCGTGGGGTGAAATCCAACGGTAGCTGCTCCTCCTTCCTCCTCGATGGTTGGCGGCGCTATTGGAGCTCCGACATAAGGCCTGGAGCTCCGGCGCACCTCGCCGTGCTCGGTGAAGCTCGGGGAAGAACGTTGATGCTCTGGCGATGAAGGTCCGAGGTCAGAGGAGCTGCCGGAGTGTCTGGACTACGTTGTCGACACCTGATCGCCAAAGGCGGAGCTCTAGAACCTAGCTCCGCCCGAGGTCCGGCCAATGATGAATGTTAACCTGCAAAAGGGGTTAGCAGCATGTGTACGTGGGATGCGAGGTGAACGAAGGGCTTAGGGGGGCGGAGAAATGGAGCCCTTAGTGTGTTCTCCTCCGCCTCTGGCGGAGGAGAATGCCTGGGATGAAGGAGGTTGTGGGTGAGTAGGAGGGTGATAGAATATGTGCACGTGGAAGGTGGTTTGATGGCGAAACTAAAGGGGTGAACAATGAAGCGAGAGAGTGTTTGTAGAGACCAAGAAAATTACACAAAATAAGAAGAAAAATCAGAGAATATCAGAGAGCTTACCTGGCCGGAGATGGAGGTAGTGGGCTGGGCGGGGCATCGGAGAAGAGGCCCGGGTCGTCGCACATACTGGCCGGCCATGCCAGCGAGCTCAGGCGGGGCTTTGAGCCACCGCAAGGCCGCCTGGAGGTCGGCGGGTCTCATCGGGGAAGAAGGTCATTGTCGCTCGATCCGAGCTCCTCCCCCTGTCACAGGGAGGAGCTGGAGGGCAGGGCCTCAGCCCCTTGGTTGATGGACGTCGGAAATGGACGGAGGGGAGCGGGTATTTGAAGATGGAGAATCGGCGGTAGTGGTGCGTGGAGTCGTGGGTTTAGTGGCAGATGTGGGGCGATTGGGATGACAACGGAATTTGTGGGATGATGCACGAGGAAGAAGGAAGATGAAGGAACGTGGTGAGGTGGTTAGCGAGAGGAGAGGTGGTCGGAGGAGGTGGAGATAATGGGAAGGACGACATGTCTTCGCGAGATGGAAATCGTGTGAGAGAGTGGAGTCCGGAGGTAGGGGACGATGCGGGGGCCGTTGGATCTGGAGATCCAACAGTGGGGATGAAGGCACGCACCAGCGGCCTAGATTAGATCTCGGGTGAGGCAATCGAAGGGTTTTGAAGCTGCCACATGGCAGGCTAAGGGACTGGTGCTAACGGACGGGCAAGATGATAAGTGGCTGCAGATCGAAGGGACGAGACTTGATGCGGCTTGAGCGGTTAGGATGGAACAGCTGGGGGCGATCGAGCGGTCTACAAACTGCCACGTGGCGCGAGGAGATTAAGGTACGAATGTGCGGTGCAGATGAGAGGCGGAATATGATCTGATGGTAGAGAAGTAAGGGCACACGTGGAGAGCTTGGGGGCGTTGGATCTCAGGAGGAGATCTGACAGCCCAGATCGCGGGCGGACAAAACAAGGATGGCGGGCCACGTGGCTCACCCAGAATGGGCCACGTGGCCCAATAAGATTATTAGGAAAAGAAAATGAAATATGAAGGTCAAGATGGCCGAATTTGAGAAAACTCAAAACATAAAAGTTGTAGATCTCGATGAGATCTACAAGTTTCATGTTGACAAAAATTGGAGAAGAGATGATCTGTAGACTCAAAATATTTTTAAGGGTATTTTAGGTTAAAAATACACAGATTTTTGATTTGCCATTTTTTGTGGTTTTTAATTTATTAAGGACTCTGATAAATACAAGACTTTAACAGGATTTTATTGACATAACTTTAAGCAAGGGGGTTAATTATGGAAAATAAAGATGATGAAATTGGGTTTCATCAAGGGTGCATTGGATTTTTTTACTTTGAATAAAATATTCACAAGTATGTAAGATTTGAACTTTCAGATAGTCTAAAGTTTCATCTCTTACTACTTTATTGATTATGTCAGTGGACATATGTCCAAGGCTTGTAGCCAGATCATTACCAATGATCTTCATCCTCCTATTCATCTTTTAAGGTTTAAAATTTCAGTATTTGGAAATGTTAATGAACAATTTATTAATTTTCTAATTTACTAGAGTCCTCTAGATGTTATATTACTATATGAAATATATCCATCATAACTCTTTAGATAGGTCTATTCTAGAATGCATGTTTATTTCCAACATTTAGAAATAAACAATGAATGGATTCTAATATCTAGATCATAGAGATATTCTCTAAGAATAAGGGCTCTCCCATTGAAAATATGTAGTATATCTATCCAATGAAGATTGTTGCAACAATTACATCAACATCCATGTGGATGAATATTAAACCTCCTGATCAAATTTTATAGTCTTCTAAAACATATGCATTCAATTGCGAACGTTATTAGAAGAATGAGACACAATTATTAGACATTGATCTTACTTAATAAACAAGTCAATTTCATTGATTATATATGGATTACTCTGATGCACTATCTCAATTCTTCTCTAAGGATCTTAGATAGTCTAGATAGTCATAGTATTAATACATCGGCTTGTTGCAGTATTGGCATTCATCAAACTCTTTGGATGTCACATGTGTGGAAATCACATAAGTACAATCAACTCTTTGACTTTCCTTCTTACTTGGGTCAGAACCATTCTTCACTATGTGTTGAATACCCATTCATCACTCTTTATTCTTTTATTTTAGCTACAAAACCTATGCAAAACACATGTAGATGTATGTAAATATCAATAATTATCATTCAACATGCATTGTGTAAATATGCATTTTTAGCATGTTTTTGTGCATAAATAAAAGAATAAAGAAATAAAAGAAAAAGAGGGAGATATTTAGAATAAATATTGAGCGACCTAATCCCAAGGGAGGGCTCAGCATGGGCCTGACCGCATAAAAAAACCAAGTAGAGAGAGATAAGGAAGCTCATGTGTGTACATATATACCTGTAAATAAAATAAAAGTATTTTCCTCTTATTCAAATAAAAATGGGTTTGTATTTATATGTATATATTTGTAAATATAAAATTAAAACAAAAATGAGAAAATTAAAAAGAAATTAAAAATCCCTTCACCCTTGTATATACACCATGTACATAAAACCATATATATATATATATATATATATTTATCCCTATAAATAAATAGATAAAAATTCCATAAAATATGCACATATTCCATATTACATAATGTAAATAAATAAAATAAAAATGATAAAAATAAAAATAAAATAAAAAGAAATAAAAATAAAAATCAAAGCCTCCATTTTATATATACCATATATGTATATAAATAAAAATATTTATTTACCCCTTGTAAATAAATAATAAAAATAAAATAAAAATACATTTTATTCCAAATTTTATTATATAAATAATCAAAATATAAAATTGGAATAAATTGCACAAAAATAAATAATTCAAAATCAAAATCAAAAATACAATATTGTATATACCTATATATATTAATACTATAATGTACATACCTAATTTTTATTTCAAAAAAATAAGTAAAATTCACCAAAAAATAATTTAAAGTAAAAGAAACATTTTTCATGTTTTAGCTTTTTCAAAATTCGGCCATTTACTATTTATTATTCAATTTCCAAATATTTAATACGTGGCCGCACCTGATTGGCCCACGGGGGATGTTGACCCCCGGTCAACTCCCCCCCTTCGACCACCAACCCGCGGATCCTGCGCTTCGACCCAATTTCTCCCTATTTTCACTGCTTGATCCGACCACTAAAACCTTAAATCCCGGATCCTAATCCTTCCTTGCAGATCCGAGATAAACGCCCGGAGGTTTGCATCGGGGTCCGTGCTCCGAATTCCTCGCCCGACCCTTATCTAACCGGACCCCTAGCCATATTTAACCCCAGCTCCGCCGCACCATTCCACTCATCTTTGGCATCGTCCCTTCCACCTAGGACCTCCACCCGATACCCTAGAGTGACAGCGAGCCGTCAGAGTGTTGCAGAGAGGCGGAGAGGCTTCGCGTCACTGATCCGGCCGCGTTTCGCCGTCGTGCGCCGCCCAGAGCTGCGCCCGAGCCTCATGCCGTCGACGTCCCTCGAGGCAACGACCAGAGCTCCCGGAGCTCATTCCTAGTCGACCACTTCCACCAGGTGAACCTAATTCTTCCCTTATTTCTCTAATTTTTGATTTCGCCCAAATCCATTCATCGTCGTCCCCGATCGATTACGCCCGCTCCGTCCACCTATCTCATTGATCGACCCGACCATCATAATCGCCATCCTCCCCTGCACGTTCTTCACCCATCCATCCAACCCAGTTCGCCTCGGAACTGGGAGTCGATCTCCTTCGCCATCGCATCGCCGAAGATCATCCGTCTCGACGCATCTTCCACCCACATCACCCCTCACGGGGTCGAGGAAGTTTGCCCTCGACCCAGGAGTCTTCCTGTGGTGTTTTCCAGGTCCAAAGAGGCCCATCTGAGGGTCAAAGCATTCGGGCACAGGAGCTCCAGGCCACCGCCGTCGTCGGGCCACTCCGGTGGTCGCCGGCCTCATCGGAGAGGTGCATCAGCTGCGGACCATCGAGGCGAAGCTCATGGACATATCAGTAGCAGCAGAGGAAGTCCACCGCGCGTGTATCGGGCCGGCGAAGTTCGTCGGCCACCTGTTCTTGGAGGACCCTCCAGGTTTGTTCGTTCCCGAAGGCCCAGATTTGATCTGGACCACACGTTTATACGAAGAGGCGCCCCGATACGAGTCGTCGTCCGATCTACACGTGGCGCGATCTTCGCCGTCCATCCAGGCGAAGGGTTAGCTTTGATCATCCACCGTCAGATACTCCACGTGGCGAGCCCTCAACCATCCGATCCGAGCTGGGTTCCCTTTTTTGAGGCGCAACGCATCTCCACCGCCCGATCAGCCATGTGGCGCGCCACCAGCCCTCGGATAATAAGGGATAAATATCACTTAGGCCCCCATCTGTTTATTCTTTATTGTTTAGTCCTGTAAATATCGAATATAGTTCTTTTATTTTTGTAAAAATTGCACTGAAGACCTGGTTGTTTATTTTATTTGCAATTTAGTCCCTGTGAATGGTAGACACGTGTATCGTCACGTGATTTTTGTGAAAATTGCATGATATGGGCCTGTAGTATGGATGTGTTAATGAATGAAATACATTTCTTGATATTTGCTCTTATGGCCCTGTGAATGGTTTAATTTGACATGTGCCGAATATTTTGGGAATTTTGCAATTAGTACCCTGGGCTTTTAGCACCTGTTGCTAATAAGCCCTCGGAACTATTTTTTGTTGCAAATAGGTCCTTCTGTGCCCAGTTCGCGTGCCTGGCACATGAGATATTAGAAATTTTGCAGAAGGACCCCCCTAGTTTCTGAGCTTGGTACATTTTGGCCCTTGGAAAATATTTTTATTACGAAAAGGTACCTGTGCACTATGGGCTCTTGTTTGTTTTAAATAAAATACTAAATCAAGTCCAAATTTTGTGAAAATTGGACACGTGGCTCCTGCCACTTTGTAAAATTTTCACCAATTTTTGGGTACATTTTTAGCCCTTTTAGTATTTTTAAAAATTCAAAAACAACCCTTTTTGTCTCTATTCAGATTATAAAATCCAAAAAATTATAAAAACCCTTTTAAAAATTCTAAAAAATTCAGATTTTGTGTGTTTTTGTGTATTTGATTTTCTATCCATTTTTGGTTATTTTTGGATTGATAAAAACCATAAAAATTGAAAACTCTTAAAAACCTATAAAAATTCTAAAAAATCATAGAAAATCCAAAAATTAATAAACTCTAATTTTGATTTTTCCATTTTGTTCATACTTTACAGAAAAATACCTCCAGGCCTTGATCAGATCATTTCATATTTTTAAATGGTCTTTGGAGCCTGATTGGACAGTTTTCCTTTGTTTTAGCCTTCTTTCATTTTTATAAAATCCCCTAAAATTCATAAAACTATCAAAAATTCACTAAAAACAGTAAAAAATTCATAAAAATTTAAAATATTTTTGTTTGAATTTTTGGAGCTTTTTAGAATAGTTAAATAAATTGTTGTTTGTGCTTGTTTTTTACCTTTTTATTATTTTCCTTCATAATTAAAAATCCAAAAAAATACAAAAAATATTAAAAATCCACCAAAAAAATATTTGTTTATATTTTCTTCATTTTTTGACTACTTCGTAGGCCGGGAGGCCATCTCGTGCTCCTCAAGATCGACCCTGGGAGCTATACCAGGTTAATATCATAGCAAGACCGCTATATTGATTTTTATCGATTTTTATCTTCTCGATTAGTGGTCTAATTCTTTTTCTTGATTGAGCTCTGAGTCCCGATCGACTGAGGTCGCAACGACCTGAGTGACACCTGATTTACCTTAGTCATTCTGGCGGCTCATCAGAATGGCGCCGTTGCCGGGGAGCACGGCTTAGTAGTCCATTTTCTTTGATTTTTATTTTGTTTTCTTTTTCGCGGCTTTCCGTGGCTTTTTGTCGGTTCGCGGCTTTTCGCGGCTTTTTATTTTTTCTTTTATTTTCATTTTCTTTTATTTTTATTTCTTTTCTTTTATTTTTGCTTTTGGTTGTTTTGCCTTATTTATTTTTATTTCTATTTTTGCATATATATACCCTATTTTCTTTTATTTACTTTATTTGCTTTATTGTAGCTTGACACACTTTGTTGCTTGCTTGCGAGGGCCCGAGGATCGAGGCGGTGACTTTCGAGGAGCCGACGCAACCGCGGCTATCGGAGGCGGCTCCCTTCTTCACGGAGCCGCAAGAGAGAGCGAGGAGAGAACAGAGTGCGGGAGTATTAGCTTAGAGTAGATTACGTTTTCTTTTCAGCTATTTGAACTATTATTGTAATAAAACAGGGACAGGACACTCAACCAAACTTTTAAGACTCTCGGGGTCTGTTTCGCCGAGCACCGGTGTGCTCGGGGGACCCCTCGACTTTTTCGCTATTTTCACGGTTTTCTTTACCGTTCTATTTACTGCCTTTCTGATTCAACCCCTAGCCTTAGGATTTTTGCTTGACTGCGACGTAATTAGTAGGGTCCACAGACATTAATAACTTTGCATGTACCTATAGATCGATTAATTGGACCAAGAATAAAAATCTAAAAAATAGTCTATCCACTACCTTCGAGCCTACGCGCCGCGAGCCCACCCTGCCTAGCGCTGCTCCTGAACTTGATTTGTCAAGAGAAGGAGGGGTGAGCCTAGACCGGACTCTTGGATTGAAGGTTGGTGGTCGACTAGACGTTCTGTCAAGTAGAACTGCTTGCTTAGGGCTCGATTTTCCGCCTACATCATTTAGGTAGTTTTATTTCTGTCTTAAATTCTGCGTGGATCATTTTGCATGTAGACTGCTGGATTCAAGTACGCATCTCTTACTCTGCATGCATCATTGATTTTCTCGCGCATCGACTTTTTCGACTTCTCCCCCCGATTTTTGGACTTAAATAACTAGGAGAATCGAAAAATTTGTTAGGCGATTTCTTTTTATTTGAAAAGCACCTAAAAAGGAAAATAATAAATTTGGGGATGCTAACTCTATTGACCCTAAAAGACGCCACACCGAAAAATTTGTCTTGGGGAGAGCAACCCCCTCCTTGTCTGGTTTGCTTACGTGAGAGAGTGACCCGCACACTAGGCTAGAGCTATATCCGAGCCCCGATCAGACTACTGGCCTTTTATACGGGACAGTCTGGTTGGCGGATTGGATTCCTAACAGGTCACGTTAATCGCTCTGCTATCCTGACTTGATCACCTAATAAAATTGACAAGATATTTGACCGAGCCTTTACGGTCTTCTGCTCGCGTTGCGTAGGTGAATCAAGGGTTTGCTTGTGATCATTGTTATTTCCAGATCCCATCCGCCCGACTTGCCACCTCAAGATGATGGGCAGAAGGTCTCTTAGGAAGCCTCTGGCTGCACCGCTTTGCAGCACTTCTGCCCGCTCATCTAGGTTGGTTCGCAAGAGCTGAGACCCGCTCTCCAAAACTGAGTTCGACTCCACCCTGTTCTCCCTCGACCCCCCTTCTTCAGTTCCGAGATACCAGTGCCAGAGGAGAGATTGTCAGATGATTTATCGGCAACTGAGTTTGGGTCCTTTGCTTTTGCAGAGACCATGGCCGGCAGCAGTGATGATCACACCAGAGGTCCCCAGCCTGAGCAGACATTCATTTTGGACCAGGGTGCGATCAACTCCACCCTGATCGCCTCCCTCAAGACAGTTCAACAGTAGTTGAGGGATCAGGGAGCATTCATGAGAGAGATGAGGCGTGAGATGGAGCAGTTGAGAGCCGCCCGCGACCAGCACGATCCAGGAGACGGGCTGATGAGACCCGATGATGCAGCAGCAGTCGTAGCCCTAGCAGCAGCCACCGCAGCCGCGGCAGCATCGGACCAGCCGAGACCGATGCGGGAGTTACACAACCCCGAATCGACGTTGACTCATCGTTGGGTTGTTCTACCAGCCATCGCGGGGGACTTCAAGTTCCCCCCGAACACTTTGCAGCTTCTCCCCTGGTTTCATGGGCTCGCCACTGAGGAGCCCCATCTCCACCTTCAGGAGTTCTTGATGATCTTCAGCACCATCCACGACAGACAGGTGGACGAGGACACCATCCGCATGATTGCCTTCCGCTTCTCCTTAGCAGACAGAGCAGCCACCTGGCTGAAGCACTTGGGGAAGTTTGTCTACACATGGGAGCAGCTCCACACCGAGTACTTGAACGAGTACTATCCACTCGGGCGGACGAATGCAACTAGATCCCTGATTAGCAACTTCTCCATGCTCCCCAACGAGCAATTCCACGAGGCATGGGAGAGGTTCCGTGAGCTGACCGATAGATGCCCGCACCATGAGATATCAAAGCGGAACCTTGTTCAGAGTTTTTTCTGCGGGCTGACCCCAGAGCTTCAGGGCTTGGTGAATGCTTCTTGTGGCGGGTCCTATTTTGCCAAGGATGAGGACCAGGTCTGGGCCATCTACGAGGAGATGGATGAGAACTACACGGTCATGTCCCTGACCCGTCTCTACACACAGGGATGCCCTCAGCCACAGACCGTGCAGTACTAGAGGATAGCACGGGTCGACGCTGGTCCTTCCAGTTCGTCAGCGGCAGCAGCACAGGCCGAGTCCTCAGCCGCCGACATGGGCATCATCAACGAGAAGCTGGACCGGATGGAGATCATTGAGAAGAAGTAGTGCCAGGGCATAACGCAGATGGAGCAGATGGCACAGACTCTGAGTGACCTGAAGACACAGCTCATGGGTCTCCAGGAGGCACAGAAGGCTTCCCAGCCCCATCTTCATGCATGAGGCGATCCGAGTAGCAGCAGCAGCTCGTCCCAGCGCTCCAGCCACCAGCAACCTAGACAGGTTCACCTTGTACAGGCGGAGCTGTACCAGCAGCCGCGGCTTTCTTACCAGTCACCACCATCCCCGAACATACAGATGGTGGTATACCAGCCGGATCAGCCTCTGGCAATACTCCCGCCACCCCCGTACGAGTCAGAGCTGTTGATGGATGTCAACAGGATTTGGTACGACTGACCCCATCCCGGTATCCGACAAGACCATCCCGGATTCCGTTGGTCGGCCGGAGGTTCCAGCTCCCAGCAGCAGCCGTTAGGACAGGGTGGCCAGTACGACCATCAGAGAGATCACCAGCAGCAGCCCCTAGTGTATACCCAGCAGCAACATCAACAGTCACAGTAGTTTGGTCCTTGTCCCTATCAGCAGGGACATTCTTGGAGGCGTGATCAGCCTCAGCCGCAGCATCATCCACAATCATACCCCTCTCACCCACAGTACCAGCAGCAGCAGCGTCACTACCAGAGAGGCTACCCGTCAGGTTCTCATGGCCCATCCTATGAGAACCCCTCCTTGGATGACATAGCACGCCTCCTTACCGATCAGCAGGCTACCTTCAGACGGGAGATGGATGAGTTCCGCCAGGAGATGCGGGACATTGTGAGAGGGAAGGCCGCCATCCCTGCCCAGATAGAGCCCAATCCGAACAACCTCAAGAGGAAGTCTGAGCAGGTAGTTTAGACTGAGTATGCCACTCCGAGTGATTCTTTTGGTGATATGTATGCATATCTCTTTGATACTGACTTTGTCACACTTAGGAGCGGTAGGATGCCAGCAGGCGGCGCCTCGTTTGAGCGGCACCCCGAGGCCACATCCAGAGCACCAGGCGAGGAGGAGAGCGGTGCTGATGTCGCTAGAGATGATGACGGTGGTACTGATGCCACCACGGATGCTGATCCCACCGACGGTACTGAGGCCGTCGTCTCACCCGATGGAGGAGATGGTACTGACGCCACCGATGTTGCCGAGCCAGAGCACGGTACTGATGCCGCACGTCTACCAGTCGAGGGTGGTACTGAGGCCACCATTTTCACTTCTGAGAGTCTTGTTGTTTTTCCTTCTGTGCATGTATCTCAGAACACTTCATGGAAATAAAGGAAAGGGTTTGTTTTCTTCTGGTCCACCTGTGGTGCTTGATGTATGTGTGGATCCTGCCGTCGAGCAGTCC
Source organism: Ottelia alismoides (assembly GCA_037367405.1). Classification (NCBI taxonomy): domain Eukaryota; kingdom Viridiplantae; phylum Streptophyta; class Magnoliopsida; order Alismatales; family Hydrocharitaceae; genus Ottelia; species Ottelia alismoides. The sequence continues at coordinate 950,078 of JAZKJV010005243.1, read as the reverse complement.
AAACCCTCTCCTAGTCCTTCATCTGAGAAGGACCCTGTGATCCCCTTCCCTAGAGCTCTTCACATGGGAAAGGGGAAGAAAATCGAAAATCCAAAAAAGAGGCAGCAGGAAGAGTTCAGCCAGCAGATGATAGACCGTTTCCACATTCAGCTGACTCTTCAGGAGGCTTTGTAGCACATCCCTCTACTCCAGCGTTCACTCAGAGACAGGACCACAATTAGGAGGAAGAGGAGGAACCACCAGTCCGAGATCCATGTGCTGACCAGAGCCACTTGTTTCACGATCCAGAACCGTCTGCCGGGCAAGAGGCCAGACTCAGGAGCCCCATATGTCAGATGCCATATCAGAGAGCAGAGGTTCGACTGTACTCTATTAGACAGCGGTTCATCGATCAACCTACTTCCGGCAGCCCTTCTCGACGGCTTCGAGTTGGGCACTCTTCGACAAAGAAGGACAATCCTTCAGTTTGCTGATCGATCTGTCAAGAGGCCGAAGGGGTTGCTGAGGGACGTTGTCGTCACGATTCAGGGCCTGCAATTCCCTGTGGACTTCGTAGTGTTGGACATGGAGATCCCTGAGTCCGTGACCGATACCCCCATCATTTTAGGTCGCCCCTTCTTGGCCACAACCAAGGAAGCAACCGGCCATGATAGCGGGAAGGTATACTTTCGCATCGAGGGCGAAAGTGTACAAATAGAGATAGTCGAGGACATCAGAGCCAGAGATACAACATGCTCAGAGACTACTTCCGATATAGAGCAGATGACAGATGCAGGTCCAGACATCCACCAAGACTGCGACTTTGTGATCACAGATGACGAGGCAGTTTGGGCGGACCCAGATGCACAGGCCATCCTCTCACCTTCAGAGTCTGCTGATGCAGAGACGCTAGTAGAGGAGAGCTTGGAGAGCGCATTCCTGGTCCAGGATACCGTTCAGTCGGCAGAGCCGGTTCGAGACCGCGAGACATATTTGTTTTGTGATGACGGTGGTACTGATCCCACCATGGATGATACAGATCCCTCGGAGTCAGATTTTGACTGGGCAGAGTTTGAGGATTTTATACCAGATCTGACTTCTACTGAGCCTACAGCTAGGGAGGAGATATATGCCGAGCAGAGCAGAGACAGTCCAGCAGGGCAACCTTCTCTAGATTCAGAGTGTGATCGAGAGTTTCAGTTCTCCCATGCGGATTTGGCAGCGTTCACTCAGGGTTTTCTAGGCCAGATCCACCAGCACCCAGTTGTACAGAGATGAAGCCACTTCCTGCGTCGCTGAACTATAGGTTCCTTGTGGGTGAGTACGAGATGTACCCAGTCATTATCTCTGCCGATTTGACTGGAGAGCAGGAATCCCGTCTGATGGGGGTTCTTGGAAAGAACCGCAAGGCGATAGGATGGAGCGTAGCCGATCTCCTGGGGATAAGTCCGGCCCTGTGCTCCCACCATATCTATCTCGAGGATGAGTCGAAGCCATCGCGTGAGTTCCAGCGACAACTGAACCTGAATCTGAGAGAGGTTGTCATGAAGGAGATTTCGAAATGGTGGAGCGTCGATTTTATCTACCCCATCTCCGGATCCAAGTGGGTTAGTCCGTTGCATGTGGTGCCCAAGAAGACAAGCATAACTATAGTAGTCAACGAGTCTGGAGAGGAGATCGCTACCCGGGTACCCACTTCTTGGCGGATCTGCGTGGATTACAGAAGAATCAACCAGGCCACCAGAAGGATCATTTCCCCCTGCCCTTGATAGATCAGATCATTGAGAGACTGGCAGGGAAGAGCCACTACTGTTTTCTGGATGGGTACTCTGGCTACAACCAGGTGGCCATCGCTCCCGAGGACCAGTACAAGACCACCTTCACCTGTCCCTTCGGCACATACGCCTTCAGACGCATGCCATTTGGTCTATGCAACGCTCCTACGACTTTTCAGAGATGCATGTTGTCTATCTTTCGGACTTGGTGGGGAGTGCTTGGAGGTCTTCATGGATGATTTCTCGGTTTACGGCGACGGATTCGACTCCTGTCTTGACTGCCTAAACCGAGTTCTTCAGTGATGCATTGAGGTTCACCTTGTGCTGTCTTGGGAGAAGAGTCACTTCATGGTGACTCAAGGGACGGTGCTTGGCCATATCATCTCCAACAGGGGCATGGAGGTTGATCCGGCCAAGGTAGATGTCATTAGAAAACTCGCACCGCCGTTCAATTTGCGGTAGTTACGGTATTTTCTAGGGCACGTCGGTTTCTACTGGCGCTTCATTCAGGATTTCAGTAAGATTGCCCAGTCGTTGACTGACCTGCTGACGAAAGACACTGAGTTCCTTATCAATGACAAGTGTCTTTCGTCGTTCGAGACTCTCAAGAGATGTGTTGTTGAGGCTCCTGTTCTCCAGCCGCCTGATTGGTCTCTCCCATTTGAGATCATGACGGATGCCTCCGATTTTGCCGTAGGGGCTGTGCTGGGACAGAGGAGGGATGGAATCCCATTTGCCATTCACTACGCTAGCCGTACATTTGATGCCGCTGATAACGCGCCCACAGACCACGAGGGTCACCATGAATAAATAGTACAAAGGTGTCGCTGCGGCGACCGCTCGCAGAATATGGGGGTTGATCAGCAATTAACCCACAATCCAAAGAATACAACAATCAAGCTCAAAAATAAATGCGAATTAATCTTTATTTACTCTACCATAAAATGTTCAGTGACAAGTATGTAGAGGTCGAACCACAGAGAGCAATACAAAATGCAATAGCCTACAGGTCAATCACAGTCATCCTTGTGTGGATTTTTGATTTTTTTTAATGTTATTAAAATATAATAATTAAGTATTATATATATAAATGTATATAATATAAATATATTAATTATGTATACCCATAGAGGGTAAGTATATAACTTGTAATACATATAATATATATATAGGTATATATAAATATTATAAAATAAGTATATATATATATATATATATTTTATATTAAGATTAATGAGAATACATATAATTAATTACATATATATATAATATTTTTTTTCTTTTTTTTAGGATATATAGATATATATACATAAAGGGGGTGTTATAAGATTTCACAAAAAATACTCAAAAATAGTCAAAAATTCAGGAAAAGGGTCTTCTTGGAATTTTCATGGTTTTTTACTGTTTTTATGATTTTTGGGTATTTTTGCAAACATTTTTAGTATTTTTAAATAGCTAAATAATAGCTAACAGTGGACTAGGTACTGGCTGTCACAAAGATAGAGATTAAAAATGGCTAACAGCCTCAAAAATTTTCCACACTAATTTTCTAATAACGATAATAAAATATAGCATAAATAGGGCCTGAGTTTATATTTTTCTGATTTTTCTTTGATTTTTTATATTTTTTTAAATTTTTGGGTATTTTTGAATTTTTAAGATTTTCTTTTTGAGATTTTTAGGGATTTTTGGACTGACACTAATATAGGTCAAAATACACCATAGGTACTTTTTTTGGAATTTTTCGAGGCATTTTCATATTTTTTTGGAATTTTATAAATTAGACAGGGAATAAAGGACATGTTTTTGATTTTTAATAAATGCAAAAATGCAACAAAATGCAAAACTAAAAATATGGCGTTCAAGCAAGACCAAACAGTAGCTTAAGTCTATTTTTCCAAGATTTTTCGATCTAACATGAAGCATGAAATAAATAGACAAAACATTCAAAAATTAAATGGTCTGGTAGGGGTGTTTTTGCAAATAAAATAAGTCGCAGGGGCATACATGCAAAAATCACAGTAAAAATACACTTTAAACTTTTATTTTCAAGACCTTTTGATAATTGCAGGGACCCGGAGGGGCTTGACTGCAAAATTTCAGCGCCTCACGTGGTTGCTGCACGTGAGGCACGGAAGGACTAAAGTGCAAATATGAAAACATCAAGGGTCCTCTTGCAAAATAGACATTTTATTTACAACTGTGACTTTTATTTTTGGCATTAAATATTAAATACAAAAAGCGAGGGGGTGGATGTGAAATTTACCCCTAATAAACACGTGGCATCCGACGGTTCTGATCCTCTCACTTGCCACGCGTCGTCTCCTGGACGCCCGATGACGCTTCGCCGATGAAGCGCTGAGATTAGATCAGCTCCGCTGATCTGACGGTGGATACGAGGCTCCATCGGACGGTTCCTGTTGAATCTGCGGCGGCTCTCCTGATCCGACGGCGCTGAAGCCCCCTGGAAGAACGGGGAAGAAGCTCGGAGCTGGCGAGCTTGGGCTCCTCCAGGGTTCTCCGGCGAGTCTGAAGTGTTCTGAAGGTGGCTGGAAGCATCCCGCGTCGATGGATGGCGTTTTCATGGCTCTTGGGGGTCCGAGTCGATGAAGCGAGATCGGAGAAGAAAAGGGCCCCCAGGAACCTCTTCCCGGATCCGTGCGAGTCCAGTTGGGCTCGATTCTTCGAAGTACCTGCACAGGAAGAACTGCGGACGAGAGAGCTTGCTCTTCGACCCGGGGTTTTGAAACTACGGTGCACAATGGAGATGGGCGGAGGGGCTCCGACGAACGGCGGAGGAGGAGCCCCGATTCGCCAGGACCTAGGGTCCTGGGTTCAACAAACGCGTGCGACAGATGGAGAAAGCGTTGGGTTTCGAAATTGGGTGAACGGGGCGGTCGGATACAGTCAGATCCACAGTGGAGAAGTCGCGGGAGCGGAGCTCCGGCGAACTTCGAATTTCGATTTCTAAACTACAGACATTAATTAAAACCTAATCTACTGACTGGAATGAAAAGCTAACATCTAAAAGTAATTAAAAATGCATAAAAAGGGCAGCTCTTATACCTGGGGGCCTCCAGGGAGCAGGGCGGACGCCGGAGCTCCGCCGCGTCAAAATCTCCTCCCTCCGGCCGAGTCACGGCGCTGGGCTGCTCCCCCTGTCACGAGGAACACTCCAGGAACGAGATCTAGGCTTTAGGTTGGAATAAAAGTGGCCAAATTCGAGGAAGGAAGCGGAGCTTGTTATTTATAAACATCGGCAAGGGGCCTTATTACCCGGCGATTATTAACTGATCCAATGAACATCTCGTTGATCTATGATTTCGGCGGGCATCATGGAAGATTAGGGAACAAATCTTGTGAAGGAAGCGTTGTCGATTGATGGATGGTGTGCCCGGGAAAAAGGCATGAAATCGGGGGAGTAGACAGTTCAGAGACGCCAGGCGAGGGATGGGACAGTTGACCTGGGAGTCAACGTTGGCCGGCGCCTCATTGGGCCACGTAAGCCGCTACGAGACAAAATAGCAAATCTGAAGGAAGATTGATTTATTTGATGCCCTAAATGATTTTATTAATTTTTTCTTATAAAATAAAAAATGTGTATTATTTCATCTAGTATTTATTTATGATTTTTATTGAATTTTTCGAGGTGTTTTGTTATAGTTTTATTTGGATAATATGTATATGTATGTATTTACATGTATTTTCATGTATTTTATTTTTAATTTGTTTATTTTCTTTTATTATTTTATTGGCTTATTTTATAAATTTATAATTTATTTTTGTGAGTATAAAGATTTTTTGTTTGATTTTTATGAGTTTATGTATATTTTTAAATAAAGAGGTATAGATGTATGTAGGTATACTTATAGGTATTTTATCTATGTCTTTTGTATACTTAATTTATTTAATATATTTTCTTGATTTTTATTTTGGTTTTGTATTTTTAATGAGCCATGTAAAATATATACATTATTATAAAAATATAGAAGAGCAAAAGAATCAAGGATTGAAGCCCTTTTTATTTATAGATAGGTACATATCATAGGTATTTTGTCTATGAATTTATAGACTTATTTTATTTTACAAATTAGTTTTGGTTTCCTTCTATTTTTAATGTGTACATGCATTATATACATTATTTACAAAATTCTAAAAATGTGATTTTGTACAAATAATAAATACTGAATAAAATGAATATTTTAATCAGTCCTATATACAAGAAGGGCCAAAAACCTAACTTCTGCATATGGACTCCAAAAATTATGAAACCAATTTTATAAAATAGTTTATGAAATGCTATATACAATTAAAGGTGAGTTTGGGTGATTTGGAGTTTTTATTTGCAAGATATGGGTCTGTGAAGTTGAGATTTTGGCTTTTTATTTTGTGCATGAAATGTTCACTGTGTATTATTTTTACACAAACTCAATTTTGTATTTTTATCTATATTATTATCTACAACTTTTATGAACAAAGTTTCTTTATTTGATGAATAAATAAATATGTACAAAATAGGTGCCAAAAATGCATAAATGAATGGAGTATTTATTGGATAATTGGCCCTTATCTCCCCCTACTTTATTCCTTGTCGACCAATTCCATTCTGGACTTGGTCTCGGGGTTAGGGTCATAAAATATTCGCAATATTTTATTCCTTTTTCTTTTCTTCTCTTTATTCTATAATTTTGGCATTAAAAACCTTATTTTATATATAATTAATACAAATGAATAATGAATGCTATTATGTACAAATTGATGCTATTTACATGCATTTGCTGGGGTTTTTGAGGCCAAAATGATAGAATAAAGGTGATGAAATGGAGATTCATCACCCCCCTATACTTGCCTTTGCTAGTCCCTAGCAAACACTTATGCAATAAGTGCAAAAAGAATAAAGAAAAGAAAAAGGAAAATGCAAGAAAGATAGAGTGAATAGGGATGCTTTCAGTGCAATGCATGTCCTTACAAAATCTGAATTTGGAGCTCCTGTCAGACCTTGGGTGTGAAGGTGTGTGGAACCTAGTCGGGAACCAGCTCTAAACTACAACAGCCTTCGATAATCACAGAACTCGGTTCAACCCACCTCAATAGCCGGGTCAGAACTAGTCTACATCATACGCAAACTCTTATACCCATGAAGCTGACTTGTACGGTGTACGTGATAGTGGCTCTCCCCAACTGAAATGATAAAGGAACTGACTTCTCCATAATGACAACCCAATGATTCCCCAACCCAACAGCTCTTTCCTCGAGAGCAGGATATTCCCTTCTAAGTTCAAGTGGCAACCAGCTCAAGAGGAGGGGGTGAAGAGAAGAATGGACGGTAGCCAGTGTAGCTACCTATCCTGGGATGCAAGACCAGTGTAGTCAAGACATCCAGCTGCAGGCTTACATATTTGTCTTTGGAGCTCAAGCTTGCTTATTGACTTTGTACATACTTTGCAGGCATTTTATTTTTGTACAGGCCTGACCATTTTTTTTTCAACATACTATTCACAGCAGCATTTACATAAGGAGTTTTTCCTCTTGAGCCAGTAAACTATCCCTCTTTTGAAGCTTTATCGCAACCACAATCTCCTGTCTTTAGACCTCATTGCTATTGGATCCGGTTGGGGTGCACTTCCCTCGCTAGATGAGGACGAATGTTTCCACCCGTGTGCGTCTCAGACTTGGCAAATCCAACCCCCTCACCACTCCAACTGAGTTAAGCCAAGTGAAAGGTGCAGGTGTCCAAGTTAGATCACGGTCGGCAAGAGTCATACGTGTGTCTCGAAAAGTTCTAGTTAGTCCACTGAGGTGACTTGAACCCAGCCCTGATTTCTCAAAGAATTAAGTCTGTATAGACCTGAGGTACCTTAAACCTCGTTCCTATAAGATTCCAGTGCAATTAGGTGCGGTAAGGTCTAACCGAGCTCCAATTTAAGAGTTTCTTAGACTGATTCAATCATCAAGCTTCACTCAAAAAGAACATGAATGGTATGCTTTTGCTGTGCACAATGAATGATGCAATTTTTCACAAAAATTTGAAAAGATCAAAGAATGTTTTTACAAAAGAATTTCTGCACAGGAAGTACGAACTGAAAATATTCAAAAAATATATACACTTATTTACACGGGCGTGCTGCTTTATTTTCAAAATTTAGGAATTTTTAGCAACCTTACAGGTGTGAATGAAATAGTTTATTTAGGTATGCACATAAAGAATTGTATCTGTCTTGTTTCCTGATTTACTAGTATCTGCAATGGTGTTCTTATTAGCTTTTTGAAAATAATTTTGCAAACTATAGTACACGATAATTTTTGCAATCTTTACACACATTTGAAAACTATTTCTGCAAAGATTTTTCACACTATATGTATATATATACAATTTTCACAATAAGTTTGACAATCAATTTTCAAAACATTTGCACATAGGTTTTTGAAATCCTTTCTTTCACACAAAGAAAAGTTTTGCAATCAACACAGTTTCACACATTTGAAATCATTTCACATCAAATTTTTCAAAACTGGTCACACTATTTTTCAAATCATACTGTCTAGGTATCTGATTTATTAATCAGTAGATACAAAAGAAGAAAGATTGTATTTGATGTATAATATGGTTTCAGTTCTTATAAACTTTATTTGACTTATTCCTTATTTACAAATGAGAGATTTTTGTGCGGATTCCTCAGACTTACTCGAGAATCATTTTCACAAGGTTTTTTTTTGAAAACTCTAGTCCAAAATAATTTTGCAACATGTACACGCATTTGAAAATCCTTTTACAAATGTTTTATACAACATAGATAGATTTTTCAAAACAGTTTTTGACAATCAACTTTTCACAATCATTTGCACATTAATTTTCACAAAGTTTTTGCTTTCACTCAAAGAAAATAGGTTTTACACACAAACTAATTTTTCAAACTTTGAATACTTGTTCACGCTATTTTCAAACAAATTTCACAAGATTTTTCAAAGGAAAATATTTCGTACAAAACTCTTTTCTGACTCCCTAGTCAGTATAATTACAATGAGTATGAGGAACTCACAATCATCTTTCATTATTATAAAGCTACTTTTTACATTTTATTTTGTGTTGTAGTGATATTTTATTTTTCAGTATGAGTTATGGCTTTTAGTATATACACGGTATATATGACCCCCTATACTTAGCTTGAGCTATGTCCTCATAGATCGAAAGGAAAAAGCAAAGACATAACTCGTACTGAGTATAGACAGATCTAAAGAATAAATATGAAAGAAATGAATGAATGAGAAGTTGACCGTCCCCCCTATACTTAGGATCAAATAATCCTAAGTATAGCAGACTGTACAAAAAGCGGGGAGGGTCAAGGGTGGGAATATACTGATCGTACTCAGGTTGTCTCCCCCTATACTTAGGGTAGGATACTCCTAAGTATAGAAGAGGAGGCAATGGAGAAGATCGAACTGAAATCAAAAACTCTAGGTGCACATCCCCCTATACTTAGGACAAAGTACGTCCTAAGTATAGAAAACTGTCTACAAAGGCGGCACCTTTTAGATGGAAAAAGAAAATAGAAAAGGAAAAGAAGAAAAGAAGAAAAGAAGAAAATCAGAGAAATAGTGGTTGGAGTACATCGTCTGAATCTTTTGGTGTTGCAGGTGCTGTGGAGGTGTCATCGTGGTGCACTAGTTGAATTGAGTCAACAATGGCCAAGAATGCATCGGGTTCCAGGTAAGGCTTCAATAGTTGGCCGTTGACGACGAAGGGCTGTGCGTCAGGGGACAATTCTGATATCGCAATGCTTCTGTTGTCACGCACTTCACATATTCGGAATGGCCCTGTCCACTTACTTTTTAATTTACCTGGAAATATCCGCAACTTTACATCAAAAAACCACACTTTCTGCCCAACGTCGAAGGTCTTTCGTCTGATGTGCCGGTCATGCCAGCGTTTCACCTTCTCCTTGTACATCAAGGTGTTATCGTATGCGCAGTCTCGGAATTCCAAGAGCCTGTTCAGATCGTCCTTTCTCTTCTGACCACTTTTTCGTGAGTCCAAGTTACAATTATTAATTGCCCAAAGAGATTTGTGAATTAATTCCACGGGCAGATGGCATGGTTTTCCATATACAAGACGGTAGGGCGACATCCCCAAGGGAGATTTGTAGGCCGTACGGTAAGCCCAAAGAGCTGAGTCCAAGAGTTGAGACCAGTCTTTTCTGTTTGGCCTAACAAGTTTCTGCAATATGGTCTTGATTTCTCTATTCGATAACTCCGCCATGCTATTGGTCTGCGGATGATAAGGAGACACGACACGATGATCGATGCCGTACTCCTTCGTTAACTTCTTGACCTCTTTGTTGATGAAATGGCTACCCCCGTCTGAGATGAGAATCTTTGGTATCCCAAACCGCGAAATGATGTTCTTTTTCAGAAACTGGCAAACTGTTTTGCTGTCAGCGGCTCGGGTAGGGATAGCTTCAACCCAACGACTCACGTAATCTACGGCAAGAAGGATGTGCTCAAAACCTTGACTGTTAGGGAAAGGTCCCATGAAGTCAATGCCCCATGCATCAAAAACATCTGCTATCTGAATGATTTTCAGAGGCATTGAGTCTTTGGCAGTGAGTGTCCCTTTCAGTCGCTGACAGTCAATACATCTTTTAACAAATTCTGCTGCATCCTTAAATAAAGTGGGCCACCAGAGGCCACACTGCAATACTTTTGCTGCCGTACGATCTCCAGAATGGTGCCCACCAGATTCGAGTGAATGACAATGCTCGAGGACACTAGATTCCTCCATCTGAGGAATGCACATGCGCCAAATACAATCTGCCCCTTCTCTGAATAGGAGAGGATCTTCCCACTGGTAGAAGCGGATGGTCGACATGAATTTGTTCTTCTGATTCTTCGTCCAATCCGAAGGTATTACCTCCGTGGTAAGGTAATTGACAATGTCAGCATACCAAGGGAGAGCATCCACAGCTAAGATAGCTTCGTCAGGGAAGGTTTTTGTGATAGGTGCATTGCTCACATGAGGCTCATGCTTCTCAATTCTGGAGAGGTGATCTGCTACCACATTCTGAACTCCAGGTTTGTCTTTGATTTCCAGATCGAATTCCTAGAGGAGAAGGATCCAACGAATCAGTCTGGGCTTGGCATCCTTCTTCTGCTGTAGGTACCGAATAGCAGAGTGGTCCGTGAAAATTTTGACCTTCGACCCCAACAAATAAGATCTGAACTTCTCTAAGGCGAAAACCACAGCCAACAGTTCTTTCTCTGTCACTGTATAATTTCTTTGAGCTTCATCTAATGTTCTGCTGGCATAGTGAATGGCATAGGGCGCCTTGTCTTTCCTCTGTCCAAGAATAGCTCCGACTGCAAAATCTGACGCATCGGTCATTATCTCAAATGGAAGAGTCCAGTCGGGAGGCTGTAAGATTGGAGCCTGAGTGATAAGCTCCTTCAATTGATTAAAAGCAAGGAGAACCGGCTGATCAACAATGAACTCCGTCTCCTTGCACAAGAGTTCTGTCAGAGGTCGGGCAATGCGGCTGAAATCCTTGATAAATCGTCTGTAAAATCCCACATGCCCCAGGAATGACCTCACATTCTTTACTGACTGAGGTGACTGAAGGTTTGAATTGAAATCCACCTTGGCTGGGTCGACTTCCATGCCACATTTGGAAACGACATGGCCCAGTACAATACCCTCTGTGACCATAAAGTGGCTCTTTTCCCATGAGAGCACTAAATTGACTTCCCGGCATTTCTGCAGCACTCTGTCTAGGGCTCGAGGCAAGAATCGAAACTATCACCATAGACAGAGAAATCATCCATGAACACCTCGAGAAAACTGCCTACCATCTCGGCGAATACAGCTAGCATGCATCTTTGGAAGGTTGCGGGTGCATTGCATAATCCAAAGGGCATCCTCTTGAAGGCGTAGGTACCGAACGGGCAAGTGAAGGTAGTCTTCTCTTGATCCTCAGGGGCGATCGCCACTTGGTTGTACCCGGAGTACCCATCCAGGAAGCAGAAGAACTCCTTGCCTGCTAATCTCTCTAATACTTGATCAATGAATGGCAAGGGGAAGTGGTCCTTCTTGGTTGCTGCATTAAGACGGCGGTAGTCAACACACACCCGCCAGGATGTCGGTACCCGAGTTGAAATTTCCTCTCCTTTTTCATTTGTGACCACGGTAAGCCCGGATTTCTTGGGTACTACATGCAAGGGGCTTACCCATTTTGAATCGGAGATGGGATAGATGAAGCCTGCTTCACACCATTTTGTGATTTCTTTCATGACCACGTCCCGAAGGTTAGGGTTCATCCTTCACTGAAATTCGCAGGACGGCTTGGCATCGTCTTCTAGATAGATATGGTGTGAGCACAGAGATGGATTTATCCCTCGGAGGTCTGATACGCTCCAACCAAGTGCCTTGCGGTTCTTTTCTAGAACCTCGAAAAGTCGAGATTCTTGATCCGGATTCAGCCTGCTGCTGATGATGACCAGATACATGTGTTCTTCACCCGCAAGGAAAGCATACTTCAGGCCTGCAGGAAGTGGCTTGAGTTCTGGTTTTGTTCTGTCCACTTTATCTGTTACTTCAGATACCATGCTGGTGGTGGGATGTACCTTGAGACTGTTACCATCCTCTACATCCTGTTGAGATCCCAGTGATGTACCGAACGGTTCTGCGGTGAGCTGATCATGTTCGGTCTGGAGTGAATGCTCAAGAAGATGCGCCTGCATCTGAGAATCTGTCTCCCATAAATCATCGGAGCATATGCTGACTGTGCTTTCCATGTCCTCCTCAAGAGTGAGGATTTCTCGGGTCCATGGATCGTCCAGCGACAACTCTGAATCTCTGATTTCTGCAATAAAATCACAGTCTGCTTCTGATGCTGCTTGATTCTCATCAGTTGTGGCATTATGCTTCTTGTTCATATTAATCGTGATTTGTTGGGTGATCGAGCTGAAAGTGATCTTTCCAGACCCGTAATCAACCACGGCACCTGAAGTACGGAGAAATGGTCTACCAAGGATGATAGGGGTCTGGAGTAGTGGTGCAGGCGAGTCCATATCAAGGACTACAAAATCAGCTGGGAATTTCATCTCCTACACGGTAACTATCACGTCTTCCAACAAACCTCGGGGCCGCTTAACGGATCGGTCAGTGAACTGAAGGATCATTCGTGTCTGCTTGAGCGGTCCCAGCCCGAATTCTTGCATTATGGACGAGGGCAGAAGGTTGATGGAAGAACCACTGTCAAGAAGAGTACGCTCGAAGACCTGATCGAAAATCACACAACTGATCAGAGGTGCTCCTGTATCTTGCTTTTTCTGGGGGAGGTTGGTGATAGCTGCACCTGTGGCCATGGATAGAACGTGCTTTTCTACTTCTCGGCGTCTGTTATCTTGCGCTGGGCGACGCCTGTTAGTACATGCTTCTTTCAATCCTTTCTTCACAGCTGGCATGTATTCCACGGCCTTCAACAAGGGAATCTCAACAGTCAATTTATCCAAAATGTCCACGACACCTGGATCAGACAATGCATTTTTTCTTTTTGCAATTTTTTTGGATTTTTGCATTGCATGCGGATAAGAAATATTCACATTACTGGCAGGAAAATTAGAGTTCTTATTTACATCAAATTCATCGCCCATAGAATGTTGTACATCCGGACTACAAAAAGGAGTACAAGCTGGATCTGAATATGCTGGTGCTGCTGGGCGATCAAAAAGGGTAGCATAGGCTCCATCGGCTGGCGAGGGATCGGCTGCTGCTGGCGGCTCCTCCAAAGCTGGCGCAGCTTCACTTCTGCTACATGCTTCTTTTTGTTGTTTTTGTTTTTGCTGATTTTTTTGTGTTTTTGGCTGAGGCTGATGACATAGCACGACGGCTGGACTGGCTTCTCCTTCCTCTTCCTCCTCACCCGCCCCTGGAGCTGGCACGGTTGATGCGGAAGATGACGATCCACATGTTTCTTTATTCACCCCACATCTGGTAGCAGGCGGAGGCAAGGCCCTACCGCTCCTGAGAGTAACAGCATTAGAATAAACAGTAATATCATTATCACACGCGGACTGGACATCACATTCTACCTGCTCCTTCTTCTTGAAATTGTTGGGGTTGGCTAGACCTGCGCCGGAATGGTAGTGCGAGTGGCGGTCAAGTCATCAAGCCTCTTGGTCATCTCCGCTAGCCCTTGAACAAGCTGGGATAGACACTCCATGGTGGGATTAGCTGGGGGCACATCAGAAGATGCAGCATGCAGACCACGCTGCTGTTGGTTAGATGAGTGGGGAGGCTGCTGGTGGTGTTGCTGTGGTGGAGCAGGAAGTTGAAGTTGCTGGTAGGACGGAGGTGGATACTGCTGGTATGGTTGAGGCTGAGCAGTCGCTTACTGGTGATACGGCTGTGGATGGCGGTACTGCGGCTGTTGGTATGGAAAATTTTGCCTCCATTGTTGTGCAAACTGGGGAGGCTGCTGGTGTGGTTGAGAGGTTTGGCCAAAACGACCACCCTGAGGTTGGTGGTACTGCCGGTTGGCAAATTGCTGACCCTGGAGTTGTCCCTGAGGACGGGTCGGCTGTGCATCATTCGTCCATACCCCGTTAACTTCTTGGATCAAGGGTGGTGGTGGGAAAACTGGATCAGGAATGGAAAGGAACTCTGGCTGGTAAACGACCATCTGCTGCTGCGGCGGGCCCTGGTCGGGCGCCTGCACGTAGTACATGTGCTGGACTGCCGGTGGTTGCTGGCTCGGCTGAGGTTGATGCTGTTGTTGCGGCTCGTCCTTCTTCTCAGCGGGAGCGTCTGATGGTGTAACCGACTGGACAGAGTTGATCGTACCGACCAACAGCTCGAGGTTCTTGTTGATCTGATCGAGCTTATCCAGGTTCTGGGTCCTCTTCTCAATCACAGCGAGTTTTTCAAGGTCCTGTGATCGCTTCTCGATTATGTCGACCTTAGAGAGATGGCCCCCGATGATGCTGAGGTTGGAGCTCTCATCTCTCTCTGCTTCCTTGGATGCAGCCATGTGCACTTGCTTATGGAGGATCTGGGGCTGCTTCTGGTATGCCTTGGATGAAGAGAGGGCGGCCTCTCCTTCGGCCATTTCTTCGAAAATCTACCATACAACGTCGTCATCCTTGTTGAAATGGGAGCCCCCACATGCTGCGTCCACGAGCCTTTGACTTTCAATATTGAGTCCCCCAAAGAAATGCTGGACCAGGCTGGTCTTAGGGATCTCGTGGTGGGGACACTTCTCCTGCAGATCAGTGAATCTCTCCCAAGCCTCATGTACTGACTCATGTGCTCCCTGGGAGAAATTGCTAATACGAGCTCGCATTTGGTTGAGCCGACCGAGAGGGTAGTACTTGTGCAGGAAGGCAGACTTCAACTCCTCCCAGGTCGTCACGACCTTTCCCATATGATTGACCCAATAGAGGGCCTTGTCCTGTAGACTGAAGGGGAAATCCGTCATCTTGACAATGTACAAGGGGACATTCGGATAGTGGGTGGTGCGGCAAATGCGGGAGAATTGCTGCAGGTGAATGTACGGCTCTTCATTGGTGTTGCCATGGAATGCAGGGAGAAGGTCTATGAATTGGGGCTTCAGCTCAAAGTGAGCGTATACCGGTGGAATGAGAATCCACTCGGTCATCTGGCTGTCTCCCGGATTGTATGTTTCTTTGAGTGTCGGTTTCGGCGGTGGTGGGAATTCAGGATCATCATTGGGGTCATCACCACCTTCTCCACCTCCACCTCCTCCTCCCCTGCCTCCTCTGCCTCGGCCTCCTCCTCCGTCGTTGCGGTTTATCACATCATTCAACATATCCTGGAAAGCAGTCTGTGTAAGGGCCTGCTCAGTCAGCTGCTGCTGTATGGCCTGGATAGATGCCAGCAACTGTGCATTGACTTGGTTTTGATCTGGCACCTGTCCCTCTGGTGGTGGCTGATGACCCTTGCCCTTTCCTCCTGGCGCCATGTCAGGGTCCGAGTCGGACGAAATGAACTCCGGAGTAGTCTCCAGGGCTCGCACTATCTTCTATCTGCATAATGAGATGGTCCGAATCAGATCACTTACAATTAATGCTCAGCTGCCGTGATGAAGCCGGAATTCGGGTCAACCCCAGCATGTTGTGAATGGAAAAATGATGTAGACTGTAATCGACTCCCATTCACAACGATGATAGCGGGACAAAAGTGATCCCAGTTTATTGTGTGGCCAAGAGAAAGGTAGAAAATGAGGAGTTTGGAGATCGATCCGCAAAGTCCGGATCGGGTTCTCGGGAATCGCCTCGAAATTATTGGCGAGGTTGAGTCCATGGAATCGATGTAGGTGTCGGCATAGTCCCGACGAAACCATCCATGGATCAACTTCGCAAAGCACAAGAGAATGTCGGATTTTGGAAGAATGATACGATGGTCAACGAGGAACAAAAGGAGTGTAAAACAGTAGAAAGGCTCGGTTGAGCGGGGTGGTCAAAGGAAGACATAACAAAATTTGCGCAAAGGCGCAGGACTTTGATCTTTGAACCTTAATCTAGATCCATACAAACACAAGACAAAATCGGGTTCACCAACTCACGCCATGTGAAGCCGTGAAAGCTCGGCTATTTCTTATCTTTTCATTTTTAGAGTTGTGATTTTCAGGCATATCTTATAACAAGTCCTTAGTACGCTACCCTATAGGAGAGAGAGTACTGCCAGAAGAGTATCCCGTACTTGTCCTCCTCCTGTGTAACCTGTAGTCTGTACTTTTTGGAGTCCTTGTAACCCTTCCTGGATCCCTACTCAGCCAAAGAAAAGAGAGAGGAAGCCGATAGGTGAAACCAATACTTCGGTTCTTGCACGCAACGGAATCACCCGTGAGCGCGCAAGAACCTACTCGGACGCAGGACGATGAGACAGACACCCCCATGAAGGCGTGGCCTATGCTCAATATTTCGGACAGGGTCGATGCTCTCACAACAGAGAGTCACCATTGGTGACCAAGTCCTACTCGCCTACGTACGATAGAAGCGCCATTACTTCGGAAATCCAGGCGATACACAAGGCAGTTGCAGACTGGGTTTTGGGCTTTCTATCCTTAGGGGTCGCACTCGCTCAAGGGAGTAGGGTTTTGGTCCCCCTCCAAGGTACCTGAAAACAATGAGGGCTTTATGAACCCGGTACAATGATAGTCCATTACAGGTTTTAATTAAGGTCAAAGTTTATTTAGCAGTCCCCTGGTTTTAATTTTTTTGGTTTTCACTTTTTTTGGATCTGTTTTCATACCAGCGCCTAACGTTTTTGTAGATTTTCATTTAAGTCCTAGGTGCTCAAAATCTGAGGGGGATAGCGGAAAAGCCGTGCAAGTGGTTCCATGATGGAAATCTCACCATTGAACCGAATGATGCATGCTGAGTTAGAAGACTTACAGTGCATCCCAGCTCTCTCCATGTGGTATGCAAAACAGAATTTTTAAACCTATCTACATGTCAGTATGCAAGGCACAAAATCGTCCTAAATATAAGCTGCTATTAGCGTGAAGAACCATAAGTTGCTCATTTGTCTCTAGCCCAAGAGAGTCCGGTCTTGGCTCACCCCTCCTCTGCTCAACAAATTGAGGGTAGGAGAAAGCGCTTTACAGGGTTCGCTACGGCACAGAGGGCCAAGAGACAAATTTACAACTTGTTTGAGTTTGACTAGATCCAACCGAAGTAGACTATAGGAACATGCATTCTTATTAATGTTTGGACCTAGCTACCGAGTCAAGCATCCTATATCTAGGGGCTCCAAGCACACAAAACAAAATAAAATAAAGGCGGAAAGCTCAAAACATTGGAAGACAAAATAAAAGAAGGCGATGAAAACTCGAAAAAGCCGCGATGAGGCCCCCAGGTGAACAATCACCCGGGCACTGGACCTCATTGTGAAGAGTAGAGTCCTGTTTAATTACATGCCAAATAGTCTCTCTCTCACCATGAATTACAAAAATAGTTCTAAGTATCTAGCCTATCTAATGCCCCTCTCTTTGCTTCTTTGGTGCACTCTCCAGATGGTTATGAGAAGAGAAGACCATCCTCCTCCAAGCTTGGCTGCCTTGGCCTCCTAGGAAGCCATCCTCGCGTGGCGGTCCCTCGCATCAAAGTCACAAAAAGATTGCATTAGCGTACTCAGTCAATCAAATAGAGCAGAGAAAAATAATCACAATAAATAAAGAAATGAAGCATGGTGATTAATGGCAATAAAACAATAGCTGCTCACACAAAAATGAATCATGAATCAAAATTTTTATACAAGGATGACAAAAATCAATTTGCCTATGCTCATTGCTCCCCGGCAACGGCACCATCTGATAACGCGCCCACAGACCACGAGGGTCACCATGAATAAATAGTACAAAGGTGTCGCTGCGGCGACCGCTCGCAGAATATGGGGGTTGATCAGCAATTAACCCACAATCCAAAGAATATAACAATCAAGCTCAAAAATAAATGCGAATTAATCTTTATTTACTCTACCATAAAATGTTCAGTGACAAGTATGTAGAGGTCGAACCACAGAGAGCAATACAAAATGCAATAGCCTACAGGTCAATCACAGTCATCCTTGTGTGGGTTTTTGATTTTTTTTAATGTTATTAAAATATAATAATTAAGTATTATATATATAAATGTATATAATATAAATATATTAATTATGTATACCCATAGAGGGTAAGTATATAGCTTCTAATACATATAATATATATATATAAGTATATATAAATATTATAAAATAAGTATATATATATATTTTTTATATTAAGATTAATGAGAATACATATAATTAATTACATATATATATAATATTTTTTTCTTTTTTTTAGGATATATAGATATATATAGATAAAGGGGGTGTTATAAGATTTCACAAAAAATACTCAAAAATAGTCAAAAATTCAGGAAAAGGGTCTTTTTGGAATTTTCATGGTTTTTTACTATTTTTATGATTTTTGGGTATTTTTGCAAACAGTTTTAGTATTTTTAAATAGCTAAATAATAGCAAACAGTGGACTAGGTACTGGCTGTCACAAAGATAGAGATTAAAAATGGCTAACAGCCTCAAAAATTTTCCACACTAATTTTCTTATAACGATAATAAAATATAGCATAAATAGGGCCTGAGTTTATATTTTTCTGATTTTTCTTTGATTTTTTATATTTTTTTGAAGTTTTTGGGTATTTTTGAATTTTTAAGGTTTTCTTTTTGAGATTTTTAGGGATTTTTGGAATGACACTAATATAGGTCAAAATACGCCGTAGGTACTTTTTTTGGAATTTTTCGAGGCATTTTCATATTTTTTTGGAATTTTATAAATTAGATAGGGAATAAAGGACATGTTTTTTATTTTTAATAAATGCAAAAATGCAACAAAATGCAAAACTAAAAATATGGCGTTCAAGCATGACCAAACAGTAGCTTAAGTCTATTTTTCCAAGATTTTTCGATCTAACATGAAGCATGAAATAAATAGACAAAACATTCAAAAATTAAATGGTCTGGCAGGGGTGTTTTTGCAAATAAAATAAGTCGCAGGGGCATACATGCAAAAATCACAGTAAAAATACACTTTAACTTTTATTTTCAAGACCTTTTGATAATTACAGGGACCAGGAGGGGCTTGACTGCAAAATTTCACGCGCCTCACGTGGTTGCTGCACGTGAGGCGCGGAAGGACTAAAGTGCAAATCTGAAAACATCGAGGGTCCTCTTGCAAAATAGACATTTTATTTACAACTGTGACTTTTATTTTTGGCATTAAATATTAAATACAAAAAGTGAGGGGGGTGGACGTGAAATTTACCCCTAATAAACACGTGGCATCCGACGGTTTTGATCCTCTCACTTGCCACGCGTCGTCTCCTGGACGCCCGATGACGCTTTGCCGATGAAGCGCTGAGATTAGATCAGCCCCGCTGATCTGACGGTGGATACGAGGCTCCATCGGACGGTTCCTGTTGAATCTGGGGCGGCTCTCCTGATCCGACGGCGCTGAAGCCCCCTGGAAGAACGGGGAAGAAGCTCGGAGCTGGCGAGCTTATATCGAAGAGCTTGGGCTCCTCCAGGGTTCTCCGACGAGTCTGAAGTGTTCTGAAGGTGGCTGGAAGCATCCCGCGTCGATTAATGGCGTTTTCATGGCTCCTGGGGGTCTGAGTCGATGAAGCGAGGTCGGAGAAGAAAAGGGCCCCAGGAACCTCTTCCCGGATCCGTGCGAGTCCAGTTGGGCTCGATTCTTCGAAGTACCTGCACAGGGAGAACCGCGGGCGAGAGAGCTTGCTCCTCGACCCGGGGTTTTGAAGCTACGGTGCACAATGGAGATGGGCGGAGGGGCTCCGACGAACGGCGGAGGAGGAGCCCCGATTCGCCAGGACCTAGGGTCCTGGGTTGAACAAACGCTTGCGACAAATGGAGAAAGCGTTGGGCTTCAAAATGGGGTGAACGGGGCGGTCGGATACAGTCAGATCCACAGTGGAGAAGTCGCCGGAGCGGAGCTCCGGCGAACTTCGAATTTCGATTTCTAAACTACAGACATTAATTAAAACCTAATCTACTGACTGGAATGAAAATCTAACATCTAAAACTAACTAAAAATGCATAAAAAGGGCAGCTCTTATACCTGGGGACCTCCAGGGAGCAGGGCGGACGCCGGAGCTCCGCCGCGTCAAAATCTCCTCCCTCCGGCCGAGTCACGGCGCTGGGCTGCTCCCCCTGTCACGAGGAACACTCCAGGAACGAGATCTAGGCTTTAGGTTGGAATAAAAGTGGCCAAATTCGAGGAAGGAAGCGGAGCTTGTTATTTATAAACATTGGCAAGGGGCCTTATTACCCGGCGATTATTAACTGATCCAATGAACATCTCGTTGATCTATGATTTCGGCGGGCATCATGGAAGATTAGGGAACAAATCTTGTGAAGGAAGCGTTGTCGATTGATGGATGGTGTGCCAGGGAAAAAGGCATGAAATCGGGGGAGTAGACAGTTCAGAGACGCCAGGCGAGGGATGGGACAGTTGACCTGGGAGTCAACGTTGGCCGGCGCCTCATTGGGCCACGTAAGCCGCTACGAGACAAAATAGCAAATCTGAAGGAAGATTGATTTATTTGACGCCCTAAATGATTTTATTAATTTTTTCTTATAAAATAAAAATTGTGTATTATTTCATCTAGTATTTATTTATGATTTTTATTGAATTTTTCAAGGTGTTTTGTTATAGTTTTATTTGGATAATATGTATATGTATGTATTTACATGTATTTTCATGTATTTTATTTTTAATTTGTTTATTTTCTTTTATTATTTTATTGGCTTATTTTATAAATTTATAATTTATTTTTGTGAGTATAAAGATATTTTTGTTTCATTTTTATGAGTTTATGTATATTTTTAAATAAAGAGGTATAGATGTATGTAGGTATACTTATAGGTATTTTATCTATGTCTTTTGTATACTTAATTTATTTAATATATTTTCTTGATTTTTATTTTGGTTTTGTATTTTTAATGAGCCATGTACAATGTATACATTATTATAAAAATATAGAAGAGCAAAAGAATCAAGGATTGAAGTCCTTTTTATTTATAGATAGGTACATATCATAGGTATTTTGTCTATGAATTTATAGACTTATTTTATTTTACAAATTAGTTTTGGTTTCCTTCTATTTTTAATGTGTACGTGCATTATATACATTATTTACAAAATTCTAAAAATGTGATTTTGTACAAATAATAAATACTGAAAAAAATGAATATTTTAATCAGTCCTATATACAAGAAGGGCCAAAAACCTAACATCTGCATATGGACTCCAAAAATTATGAAACCAATTTTATAAAATAGTTTATGAAATGCTATATACAATTAAAGGTGAGTTTGGGTGATTTGGAGTTTTTATTTGCAAGATATGGGTCTGTGAAGATGAGATTTTGGCTTTTTATTTTGTGCATGAAATGTTCACTGTGTATTATTTTTACACAAACTCAATTTTGTATTTTTATCTATATTATTATCTACAACTTTTATGAACAAAGTTTCTTTATTTGATGAATAAATAAATATGTACAAAATAGGTGCCAAAAATGCATAAATGAATGGAGTATTTATTGGATAATTGGCCCTTATCTCCCCCTACTTTATTCCTTGTCGACCAATTCCATTCTGGACTTGGTCTCGGGGTTAGGGTCATAAAATATTCGCAATATTTTATTCCTTTTTCTTTTCTTCTCTTTATTCTATAATTTTGGCATTAAAAACCTTATTTTATATATAATTAATACAAATGAATAATGAATGCTATTATGTACAAATTGATGCTATTTACATGCATTTGTTGGGGTTTTTGAGGCCAAAATGATAGAATAAAGGTGATGAAATGGAGATTCATCAGCCGCACAGCGGAACTACACCGTCACTGAGAAAGAGATGCTAGCCGTACTTTTTGCCCTAGATATGTTCAGATCGTACATTATTGGATCTAGAGTGACCTTGTACACTGATCATACCGCCATCAGGTACCTCATGGCAAAGAAGGATGCCAAAGCCAGATTGACCAGATGGATCCTTCTACTCCAAGAGTTTGACATAAAAATTAAGGATAAGCCTGGAGTCAAGAATGTGGTGGCGGATCATCTCTCCCGATTAGAGCATCTTGAGAATTCTGAGCAGACTGATCCTATATGTGAGACCTTCCCAGATGAGGTGATCCTCGCTATCGCCTCTCTTCCGTGGTATGCTGACATTGTGAACTTTCTTGTTGCTAAGAAAGTTCCACAAGATTGGCCCAGGCAGAGGCTTGAGACCTTCCTCGCGAAGGCCAAGTCCTACCACTAGGATGATTCCATCCTTTACCACGAATGAGGGGATAGTGTCTGGCGTAGGTGCATTCCTCAGGAGGAGCACCATAGCGTCCTCACTTACTGCCACAAGCTTGAGGCAGGAGGACATCACTCTGGGAGGAGAACGACACAGAAAGTGCTCCAATCCGGCCTATGGTGGCCTACCCTCTTCAAGGACTCTGATGAGTTCGTGAAGAGGTGTACTGACTGTCAGAGGATGGGCACTTGTGGACAGCGTGATATGATGCCGATGCATCCCATTCACTTCTGTGAGGTTTTTGACGCATGGGGCATCGATTTCATGGGTCCATTCCCTAAGAGTCAGGGACTTGAGTACATTCTGTTGTCTGTGGATTATGTGAGTCGTTGGGTTGAGGCCATCCCCGCCCGAATCGCAGATGCTAGGACTGTTTGTAGATTTTTGAGGAAGCATATTATTACACGGTTCGAGGTACCTCGAGTGTTGATATCTGACGGGGGGTCTCATTTCGTAAACGATCAGGTGAAGGCCCTTGCTAGCAAGTTCAGCATAAACCATCGAGTTGCCACTCCATACCATCCTCAGATGAATGGTCTCGCCGAAGTGTCGAACAGGGAGATCAAGACTATATTGCAGAAAGTCATCCGCCCTGACCGAAAGGATTGGTCACAGCTTTTGGACTCGGTCTTATGGGCATATATGACGTCTTTCAAGACACCTTTGGGCACATCTCCCTTTCACCTCGTTTATGGCAAGCCATGCCATTTACCTGTTGTGTTGAGGCATAGGTCACTTTGGGCAGTCACAGATATACTTTTGGATCCAGATAGTGTAGGAGATCAGAGGAGGGCAGAGTTAGCAGCCTTGGAGGAGCTTCATGATACCGCCTTCTCAAACAGCCTACAGTACAAGGAGAGAGTGAAGGAGTGGCATGAATCTCATATCAGCCTCAAGCATTTTGAGCCTGGACAGAGAGTATGGCTGTTTGATGATAGGCTTCATCTATTTCCAGGGAAGCTACAGAGCAAATGGAAGGGACCGTATCTAGTGAGAAAGGTACATGACAATGGGAGTATCGACATATCTGAGTTGTCTTCTGAGAGTACCTTTCGAGTGAATGGCCAGCGGCTCAAGCCATATCTTGATCATGAGCCGCGGGTCGTTTATGTTTCCCCTACTTACTTTGCGTGAGATGTGGTCTCTTGACTCGCATCTATTGCATCTCATGCCTGATCATCACTGTTCTCCTGACTTGTATAGATCCAGTTGTCTATATCATTCCATTCTTTAGTCCCACATCCCTTTCTTCATCTTTTGATTATGCTATACTTAGGGTGTACTTTACCCTAAGTATAGGGGGGATGTAGGACTCTCGGGTATTTTTTTTTGATTCATTGTACCCCTGTTTTTGCTGCCTATACTTAGGGATATTTTACCCTAAGTATAGGGGGGTAGACCCTGTACATTCTTTACTAAGTTTTCCCTTTGTGTACAACCTGCTATACTTAGGATTATTTGATCCTAAGTATAGGGGGAAAAGCCGAGATCCTCTTGATTTCTATTCTTTCATTCATCTTTGTATATAGCATTCCTTTTCACTTCCCTATACTAAGCACGAGTTATGTCTTCTTCATCGCTCTTGACTTTGAGGACCTCGTTCGAGCTAAGTATAGGGGGGTGTGTATATATTTCATATATACTTTAGCCATAACTCGTACTTTGTGTGAGTGTGTTAATAAATAAAAATGGCTAAAAACCCAAAATCCATAAAAATTAAAAAATTTTCCCTGTAATTAAACATTCTTTTATTTGCACATACATAGCTATTGTACAAATTATTTTTGTAAAAATGTTTTCAAAAACTTTTCGTGTAAAGTTTGTGTAAATATGTGCATATCAAAATTATGTGTATAGTACAAATTTTTTCCAAAATGTTTTGAAAATCAAAAGTTTGAAAAAACCTTGTGTAAATTTGTGTAAATATTTTGCAAAACTTGCATTCATGCATTCATTCATGATTTCAAAACATTTTTCAAAAATTTTGCATTTGTGTAAATATTGTGTAAATAGCAACCTTTTATATATATGTATAGTTTTTCCTGGATTATAGTTGACATTTAAATTAGCCTGGAATTAAATTGGGAAATGGAGCTTGATTAAGATCTTAATCCACTTAATTCTATGAGGAACCTTATAGGGCTTAGGGTTAAGGCTTTTCAGGTCCATGGTGACTTAATTCTTTGAGTCCACTAGTCTATGATCACATGTCATCTCAATGAGCCTAAGTAGAGCACTTAACAACACACACATGAATCATATGGACAATGGCTTGACTTGGACCCGCACTTACATCGAGCTCTCTACGGATGAGGTGGTGAGGAGGCAGTCTTCCTTGACTTGGGGTAGCATATGAGGGTAGTACTTCTAGGCGGAACCTCTCTTCTTCTTTTAGTGAAGGAAGTGCGTCTCAACTTGGTCTGGTTGCCATGAGGTCTAACAACAAGAGTTGTGGGTTGCAATAATGCTTCAAAAGAGGGATAGTCTACTGGCTCAAGAGGAAAAACTCCTTATGTACATATGCTGCACCGTGTAGATATGTTGTATAGATGCACTTGAAAAAAAATGCAAAAAGAAAATAACTCCAAAAAAGTGGTGGGTCTGATAGAAAATGATAACCCCACCGGAGTATGTATATAGTGCAAATAAGCAAAGCTTGAGACTCATGTTCCATATTATGTAGCTTGCAGCAGGGAGACTTAGCTACACTGGTTGAGCTCCCCAGGATACATGGCTACACTGGCCATGGTCCATTCTCTTCTTCCCCCTCTTCTTGAGCCGGTTGAACTTGAAGTTAGAAGGGAATACCCCGCTCCTCGAGGAAAGAGTGTCCAGACTAGGGTCATAGAGTTACCTTGTTGGGGAGGGTTGTCATGTTACTACCTCTGAGGTGGAGAGCTTTACCTCACTTACACTATACAAGGAAAGATTCGTAGTCTTCAGTGTTTGTGTATGTAGACTTGTTCTGATCTGGATTATTGAGGAGTCCTGACTATAGATTAGTGGATCTTAGAGGCTGTTGAGTTTTAAACCTGAGTCTAAATAACGTTCCGACACATTAATAATCCAAAGATTTGATCAAGCTCCCTATTTCAATTTAATGAAGGCAGTTTAATATTCAGCATTAATCCATGCATTTTCTCCTCTTTTTCTTTTTTCTTTTTCTTTTTCACTTCTTTTTCAAATAAGTGTTTGCTAAGGGACTAGCAAAGTTAAGTATAGGGGGGTGATGAATACCCATTCATCAATCTTTATTCTTTTATTTTAGCTGCAAAACCTATGCAAAACACATGTAGATGTATGTAAATATCAATAATTATCATTCAACATGCATTGTGTAAATATGCATTTTTAGCATGTTTTTGTGCATAAATAAAAGAATAAAGAAATAAAAGAAAAAGAGGGAGATATTTAGAATAAATATTGAGCGACCTAATCCCAAGGGAGGGCTGAGCATGGGTCTGACCGCATAAAAAAACCAAGTAGAGAGAGATAAGGAAGCTCATGTGTGTACATATATACCTGTAAATGAAATAAAAGTATTTTCCTCTTATTCAAATAAAAATGAGTATGTATTTATATGTATATATTTGTAAATATAAAATTAAAACAAAAATGAGAAAATTAAATAGAAATTAAAAATCCCTTCACCCTTGTATATACACCATGTACATAAAACCATATATATATATATATATTTCTCTATAAATAAATAAATAAATAAAAATTCCATAAAATACGTACAAATTCCATATTACATAATGTAAATAAATAAAATAAAAATGATAAAAATAAAAATAAAATAAAAAGAAATAAAAATAAAAATGAAAGCCTTCATTGTATATATACCATATATGTATATAAATAAAACTATTTATTTAGCCCTTGTAAATAAATAATAAAAATAAAATAAAAATACCTTTTTATTCCAAATTTTATTATATAAATAAAATATAAAATTGGAATAAATTGTACAAAAATAAATAATTAAAAATCAAAATAAAAAAAACAATATTGTATATACCTATATATATTAATACTATATTGTACATACCTAATTTTTATTTCAAAAAAATAAATAAAATTCACCAAAAAATAATCTCAAATAAAATAAACATTTTTCATGTTTTAACTTTTTTCAAAATTCGGCCATTTACTATTTATTATTCAATTTCCAAATATTTAATACGTGGCCGCACCTGATTGGCCCACGGGGGATGTTGACCCCCAGTCAACTCCCCCCCTTGGACCACCAACCCGCGGATCCTGCTCTTCGACCCGATTTCTTCCTATTTTCACTGCTTGATCCGACCACTAAAACCTTAAACCCCGGGTCCTAATCCTTCCCTGCAGATCCGAGATCCACGCCCGGAGGTTTGCATCGGGGTTCGTGCTCTGAATTCCTCGCCCGACCCTCATCTAGCCGGATCCCTAGCCATATTTAACCCCAGCTCCGCCGCACCATTCCACTCATCGTTGGCGTCACCCCTTCCACCCAGGACCTCCACCCGATACCCTAGAGTGATAGCTAGCCGTCGGAGTGTTGCAGAGAGGCGTAGAGGCTTCGCATCACTGATCCGACCGCGTTTCGCCGCCGTGCGCCGCACAGAGCTGCGCTCGAGCCTCGGGCCGTCGACGTCCCTCGAGGCAATGACCAGACCTCCCGGATCTCATTCCTAGCCGACCACTTCCATCAGGTGATCCTAATTCTTCCCCTATTTCTCTAATTTTTGATTTCGCCCAAATCCATTCATCGTCGTCCCCGATCGATTACGCCCGCTCCGTCCACCTATCTCATCGATCGACCCGACCATCATAATCGCCATCCTCCCCTGCACATTCTTCACCCATCCATCCAACCCAGTTTGCCCCGGAATTGGGAGTCGATCTCCTTCACCGTCGCATCACCGGAGATCATCTGCCCCGACACATCTTCCACCCACTTCACCCCTCACAGGGTTGGGGCAGTTTGCCCTCGACCCTGGAGTCTTCCTGTGGTGTTTTCCAGGTCCGAAGAGGCCCATCTGAGGGTCGAAGCATTCGAGCACAGGAGCTCCAGGCCACCGCCGTCGCCGGGCCACTCCGGTGGTCGCCGGCCTCATCGGAGAGGCGCATCAGCTGCGGACCATCGAGGCGAAGCTCTTGGACATATCAGCAACAGCAGAGGAGGTCAACCGCGCGAGTATCGGGCCTGCAAAGTTCGTCGGCCACCTGTTCTTGGAGGACCCTCCAGAGTCGTTCGTTCGTCCCCGAAGGCCCAGATTTGATCTGGACCGCACGTTTATATGAAGAGGCGCCCCGATACCAGCCATCGTCCGATCTACACGTGGCTCGATCTTCGCCGTCCATCCAGGTGAAGGGTTAGCTTTGATCATCCACCGTTAGATACTCCACATGGCGAGCCCCCAGCCATCTGATCCGAGCTGGGTTCCCTTTGTTGAGGCGCATCGCATTTCCACCGCCCGATCAGCCACGTGGCGCGCCGCCAGCCCTCGGATAATAAGGGGTAAATATCACTTTGGCCCCCTTCTATTTTGTCTTTATTGTTTAGTCCTGTAAATATCGAATATAATTCTTTTATTTTTGTAAAAATTGCACTGAAGACCTAGTTGTTTATTTTATTTGCAATTTAGTCCCAGTGAATGGTAGACACGTGCATCGTCACGTGATTTTTTTGAAAATTGCATGATATGGGCCTGTAGTCTGGATGTGTTAATGAATGAAATACATTTCTCGATATTTGCACTTATGCCCATGTGAATGATTTAATTTGACATGTGCCGAATATTTTGGGAATTTTGCAATTAGTACCCTGGGCTTTTAGCACCTGTTGCTAATAAGCCCTCGGAACTATTTTTTGTTGCAGATAGGTCCTTCCGTGCCCAGTTCACGTGCCTGGCGCGTGAGATATTGGAAATTTTGCACAAGGACCCCCCAGTTTCTGAGCTTGTTACATTTTGGCCCCTAGACGATATTTTTGTTACGAAAAGGTCCCTTTGCACTGTGGGCTCTTATTTGTTTTAAATAAAATACTAAATCAAGTCCAAATTTCGTAAAAATTAGATACGTGGCTCCTGCCACTGTGTAAATTTTTCACCAATTTTTAGGTACATTTTTGAGCCCTTTTAGTATTTTAAAAAATCAAAAACAGCCCTTTTTTCTCTGTTCAGATTATAAAATCCAATAAAATTATAAAAACCATTTTAAAAATTTCAGATTTTGTGTGTTTTTGTGTGTTTGATTTTCTTTCCATTTTTGGTTATTTTTGGATTGATAAAAACCATAAAAATTGAAAAACTCTTAAAAACCCATAAAAATTCTAAAAAATCATAGAAAATCCAAAAATTAATAAACTCTTTTTCTGATTTTTCTTTTTTGTTCATACTTTACATGAAAAATTACTCCAGGCCTTGATCAGACCATTTGATATTTTTAAATGGTCTTTGGATCCCTGATTGGACAGTTTTCCCTTGCTTCAACCTTCTTTCATTTTTATAAAATCCCCTAAAAATCATAAAATTATCAAAAATTCACCAAAAACAGTAAAAAATCAATAAAAAAATAAAATATTTTTGTTTGAATTTTTGGAGCTTTATAGAATAGTTAAATAGATTGTTGTTTGTGCTTGTTTTTTACCTTTTTATTATTTTCCTTCATAATTAAAAATCCATAAAAACACGATAAATATTAAAAATCCACCAAAAAATATTTGTTTATATTTTCTTCATTTTTAGACTACTTCGTAGGCCGCAAGGCCATCTCGTGCTCCTCGAGATCGACCCTGGGAGATATACCAGGTTTATATCATAGCGAGACCGCTATTTTGATTTTTATCGATTTTTATCTTCTCGATTGGTGGTCTAATTCTTTTTCTTGATTGAGCTCTGAGTCCCGATCGACTAAGGTCGCAACGACCTGAGTGACACCTGATTTACCTAAGTCATTTGGGCGGCTCATCACTATGCTTCCTTCATCTATAAACAACAATTACTTAAGACAAAGGATCTCTTATGTTGAACTCAAAAGATTTCAATATAAGAGCATTTAAACATTTATACATGCTTCATTTAAGTCCTGTAATATGGATATTATAAAGCTCCATGAATGACTAGAGTATTGACATTAGAATGATGACACTCATCATATCTACATCCATCTTAACTCTTAAAGACTTTGATTCATGCATGTATTCAAACATTTTAAGTACATCTTCTCTTATTGGGCCACCATTATGCATATTGCAGCGAACCATGTCATTCATGATTAAATGTTGAGAGCACATATTTCTGCCAAAATATGTTCGTAGGTTTTATAAGGATTTTCTATAATTATGATCATCATCGAGATGATACTTACAAAGCACATTCGATGAGAGATTAAGACTATAGAGACATACAAACTCAAGGTTGATGTTCTATTATCCATTTAATTTTTCCTTACCATAATGAGGAAACTTGCAAATTGCAACCACATACAATATGTTTCCAATTACAAGTACAATATCTTGATCATGGATCCAATCCATGATATTTTATTGGTTATTATTGATTATAATTTTAAGTGGGTTTAATGTAGGATATCTAAAATCAGAAATATTTGCATACATATTTTACTTTGATTAAGGATTTTATATCAAAGTTGTCTTGCCTTGTTAACTCGAAAAGTTCATTCCCTTATTCACTTTCAAAGTAAGAGATATACTTACCATTATATCTCAAGCAAGATCTAGGATCTTTCTTACCTTTATTACATCTCAATAATATGAGAACTTGTAACATGGATAAAAAGAAGAGGAAACTCATTCCGCCTTGCAAGTCCAACGTGTATTTTCCGTTCAGACTTTAACACCCGGGCCTACCACCATTAAGGCAATGTTGAGCCGTCATTAATTGAACTAATTATCAACAAGATTTGAACTAGTTATGCGTAATCCAATATTGCTCCAATAATATGAGGACTCAATATTGGGGTCACTATGCATATGACCTTATTCTTTCGAGAAGCAAAGAGCATGATCCATGTGCGCTTGTATGCATGAGCTATTTCTTCGGACAAGTATCTCCTACATATCCATAGCTACGGAACCCTTCGCCTTGATGGGAGACCATGGATGTCACTTATGTGATCCTCCATATCATATTCATATTTTAATTAATCATTATGAATCATATTTATTACGACTTATTCTTCCATGTGAATTCTAATCTATATGTAAATATAGATTGTGATAATTACTAGATAGTTAATTTAATCATATTAAATCAATGATCCAATCAGTATCCAACAAACAATCTTGATTGTTACTTGAGGATGGTATAATCACAAAATATATATTATTCAAATTTTAATAATTTAAAAAGTACCTCAAGATCATTTAAAGTGTTATACTTCCCTTACATGCTATCATAACCAGTACACACAAGATGTAGGACAGACTGCTCACGGAACAACCTACTGCCCCAACGATCCCCTACTAGACACAATAACCACCTCAAATCAAGATAATGTGATTTTATCATTTTGTATTTGAGATGATATTCGCCCTTTCAACCAAAGTTATACCATACATTTTTTATCAAAATCGTTTTGATTAATATTATAAGGATATTTTATAAATAAATGCCCAATCCTATTCAAATAACATTATTTGTTGAAAAGTTCATTATAACCAAATCGATCAAGATCAATTATCTTATCATTTTTGTTATGGTCATTCAAAAAAATATCTTTATTGAATGTTTCACAAATATTTAAAAACGTATTATACATGGATATTAACCATTAATTTCATTAATTAATTGAATGACAATCACAAGATTCTTGTCAAATTTGTTAAGTTTCCAACAATGACACATGTTTACTAATACTAACAAATCTTGAGAAAATAAATTCCAAATCATTGCAACAAAATCCAAGTAATAAACACACATTTATAAGCGATCTAAAATCATGATTATCTCTTGATTACGTCCAAATTCATTTTTCTCGTAACAGTGGACACATGTCCACTAAATGATCATAACATGAGCAAATGGATTCCAAAGCACACTAACTGAAGTCCTACGATTTGATAATAATACGGGACAACGTGATACAATGATAAACTCATGTTTTAAGGCACTTAAATAGGGATAACAAATCACACAAAATAGGGTCGCGGGAACAAAATACGATGAAAATTTGCAAAATCAAAATTGCCTATGTCATCCTAGGTCATTGGATCATATCCAAAACCTCCAACCTGGCTCTGATACCACTTTAAGATTTTGAGAAAACTTTAAGCGCATCACGCAAGCGTGAAGATCACATTGTATGCGATCAGGAGCGACCAGTCGTACTAGTAGATCGGGACAACGAAAATTAAAAAATTAAAGCTATGAAACCACATGATTTGAGAACGCTTGTTGAATCATTTCATCTCAATCATAAATGCATATTAGGGTTACCTCTTGAAGCATGGTTGTGATCGTGTCTATAAGTGAAGAGACCTCTGGTCTCAAGTCCGATATGACATAGATCACACTAGCAGGCGCGAGGATGAATAACATGCTTCCTATAATCCAAGATGATGATCCGAGATATGAATCTCTTGTTTGTCTCACGAAATCCGATTACTTCATCGTGAGCGATGTGAACAAAAGAAGATAGAGATCTACAAGCAGTCGATCTGACAGAATAACGGTGTTCGACGACTACGAGATCCTCTAGGTTAATAATATGGAGGCCCATATTATTGAGAGAGAGAGAGGATGGACGACCATGTGAAAATGAGAGAGAGAGATTGTATTTCATGTTGTTTAAAATAAAAGTCTAGGTCTACCCTTCTATTTATAATATTTTAGATGTCCATTGATCCCAATCCAAGTGCACACAAATCTAGTGGTTGAGATTGATTTGAGCTTCCAATCAATGGACATGAATTTTTTGTATTTTAGTAACCAACAATAAATTTGTTGGATTTAATTTAAATTAAATATATTGAAATATATCAATATATTTCAATTCAAATCACACCAACAAAGATGGAATTAATTGGATGAGAGATCCCTTATTCCATATAAGGGGCGGAAGGCCACTATGTTGATGGAGCTCAACTTGACTGTCCCCTCTTCAAGTATGGTAAGAGGGTCTCATTATAATATTGTTGAGATATTACTCTTTAACAATAATCCCACATATGCGATAAATTTTATTACATAATTATTCACCAAAAAAATTCCAAATTATTTTGTGAGAATTTCAATCTTGTCATTGAAAGAATGCAAATCATATTCACATATCCAAAATAAAATGTAATTGCAATTACAATTAATTGTCCAATGTGAATCCAATTCACATTGACTATTAGTTTGTAAAAAAAAATTATAATTAGCTCTCTCTCTAATATATCATAAATCACATTTATAATATCCACAATTAATTTGGATAGTGTTATCCACATTATTTATATTCATGATAATTAAATCTCAATAAATTATCTCAAATGTCCATTCTCATATGTCCAAATAATATGAATCACTTTCACATTATTCATAATAATTAAATCACACTTAATTATCCATATTGCTCAATGCTCAGATATATTATCAATAATAGAATTACTCTATTACTCTTTCAAGAATAATGTGCTTTCTCTATGGATAATTGGAGATAAGGACATGGCGATTGTATGTTCAATATATAGTGACTTGGATATTGAGATCATATTTCAAAGCCAGATACGACGACCTCCTAATGCCATTTGATTAAATCAAAGCCGTAAATCTAATCTTCTCATTGCATCAGAATTTTATTCAGATCAACTTCCAACATTTAGACTAAGATCAGATTACTTGTCTATTGAGAGGAGTCACGAAAATCCAACCATGTTTCATCACTCCCTCGGAATGGAAGTGTCATAGTTATACAATTGTTCACGATCACATCATCCACGAGTATTCCTAATACCCATACGTCCTATATACTGGAAGACCTAGAATATACACGAAGTTTTAGATCTTATTTAAACTGTCTTCTTCAGGTTTTATCATTAATTTTATCATTTCATTACTTGTATTTGGTATAGATCATATACTTTCGAAAAACATATATCATGCCAAGGTATTGATCACACACTTTACAAAGGCATATATAAAACCTACAAATCCAGTCATGCTTCCAAAGCAAGATGACCATGCACGGAATTTGATCCTATTATCCAATGAGTGAGCTCTTGTCTTTCGATTTAGTAATGAACCTGTATGATCCCTTTGAGAGATCATATTACTCATATGCCCTTGTATGCATTCCAGCTCGCTAGTGTATAGATCTTGATTAGATCATCAACCTATCGGTCTTTCAACTATACATACTCAAACATATAGTAACACATATGTCTCTGATCAGAGGATGTGCGCCTATATCGCGATAGTATATAGCACAGGTCTTTGGTTATCTCGATCTCGTTTAGTTAAGTCTTTGACCTAACTTATCTAACACCTTCGTATCTCTATTCATATGTAGAGGACCTGCGTCAATAGGTTGGTTAGATATCATCCTTTAGATAAGGGATTGGCATCTGATTCTCAGACTAGAGATCCTCTCACAACAATAACTTGACCATGCTTGATGAGTCCTCAATCTAAATCTTTAGATATCATCCAAACACCAACCTCTATGATTCAACATTTGAATGAACAACTGCATGACCATTAAGATGGCCATGCTACATAACCCTAGCTATTTTAAGGGACCTATTATGCAACTTAGTTATTCATCATCTCAGATCAGGAAATGATTTGCTATAACATTTATCGCATAATGGCTCGATGTGGGCTTACTTATCCAACAATTACGACAATGAAAATCAGATTAGGGTGTAGAGGAGGTGCTAGAGATGACTTTATAGTAGAGAACATGAAGGCACGTTTGACTTAGGGTTTTGCAAACCAATCAAGGGAGGTTGGTGAGATCTAGCGATAGGGCATGATGGAGGTCGGTTGTGTGAAAATTTTTCCCGAATGATGGGGCCAAAAGGATGACTAGACGGGGCATCAAAAATAGGTGATGATGGGTAACCACCTAGTTCTGACAACCTACATGCATATGGGGGAGTGTTTATCGAGGGGCCAACACGACATCGCCCTCATTGGGCCACATCAACCACAAGAAGACAAAATAGTAAAGAGAAAATAAAGAAAATATAAAAAAAGAAAATGATTTTGTTTTCAAAAAATCAAAACATAAAAAAATATTTTATATTTCCAAAAAAAATCAGTGATTTTTGTTTATTTTTCAACTTATTAGTAGGTAGTAATTTTTATGTACTATTATTTATAGGTATTTATATTTATATTATGCATTTATTTTTTTATTTTTTTATTTTTAAACATAAAACCATATTTAAATAATTTACTTACTTACTACATTACTTAAGACATATTACATATTTTGTTTTGAAATTTGTATGAGTTTATTTATTTTTTTGCATAAATAAATACATATTTACAACATAGGTGTATTATACATATATATTAGGGTTTATTAATTCTTTTTGGTATTTTTGAGTGCTTTTATTTTTTGTATTTTTATAGATGTTATATAATATGTATAATGATTTAAAAATTTAAGGAGACAAAGAATATATATAATAAATTAAATTGGCTTATTATATAAATATAACAATACCCAAATACCACAAGTAGCTAGCTTTTGTATCTTAACTCCAATTCAGATGAAACAACCCCTTATTTTATGGACGATTCAATTTGAAATAAAATACAGGAGAGTTTGGTTCATTTTGAAGTACTTATGGATAAGACATTGATTAATGAAGTTTTCTTTAGGACTATTTCATCTGAGTTTAATGACTGTCATGTGCATGATTTATTTTTGTCAATAATTTTATCATTTTCTATACATCATTGTGTACAAGTTTATGTTGAACACATTTTTTTTGAAGTGTGTATGATGATAAGTAAAACGCTATAAGTTTGAGCAATGTATATAGGATAATAAAGATTTTGTAGGGTTTTCTTTGTATTTCTTTAAGTCATTTGACTACATCTCGCCCTACTTTATTGTTGGTCGACCTGGTCTACACTTGACTTGGTCTCGAGGTTAAGAGTTAGTCAGTATCATAGATAAGCCCTTTATTTTTTTCTTTTCTTTATTCTTTTATTTTGGGTTTAAATACTAATATTTATATACAATTTACAGACAAATGTTAGGATTGGTAATTAATGCAAGTTAGTGGTATTTACTTATATTTTATTAGAGTTTTTTTAGCCAATATGAAAGAATAAAGGTGAATGAATATATATTCACCACCCCCTATACGTAGCTTTGCTAGTCCCTGGAAAATATTTGTTAGGAGAATAAGTGCTGAAAGAGAAAATAAGAACAGAAAAATAAAGAACTTAGAGTGATGATGTTTCTTAAAGTTAACTTCATAAAATCAAAGTATGGAGCTTCGTCAAACCTTTGGATTGTTAGTTTGGAAGAACCTTATTGGGAATAGGATTTAAAACATAATAGTCCTGAAGTTCCATAATTCTCTATTTTAGTTCACCTTAATAGTCAGGTCAGAATAAGTATTTTCATACACAAACTCTTATGACTATAAATCTCACTTGTACAATATACATGAAATGTAGCTCCCCACATCTGAGAGTGGAAAAGAAACAGTCTTTCTCAACAAGGTAACCATAATTCCCCTGTCTAGCTACTCTTTCCTCGAGGAGCGAGGTATTCCCTTCTATGTTCAAGTGCAACTGGCACCAAGAAGATGGGGTAGAGAAGAGAATGGATTGTGACTAGTGTAGCCACATATCCTTTGGAGCTTGGTCAGTGTAGCCAAGTCTCCAACTGTAGGTAACTTTGAGTACTTTGACTTTGAAGCCTTTCTTATTGATACATTTCTCTGACATGAATGATTTTTCATTTGCTTTTTGCCCGTGTAACTCTTTCTCTTTTTTTGAATGTATAAAATGGCAACATTTACATAAGAAGGTTTTCTTGATGAACTAGTAGACTATCCCTCTTTTTGAAGCTTTATTGCAACCCACATCATATTGTCTTCAGATGTCAGCACCACTAGATTATCTTAGGGTGCACTAGCCTCCTATTGGGTTGATTTATATTTCCATCTACGTGCTTCTCAAGCTAAAGAATCCTACCCTTCCCCGCCTCATCAGAGTTGACATACGTGCACAGTTCTTGTCCAAGTTAGGCCATTATCAACAAGGGTCATGTATGTGTCATGAAATACTCTACTTAGGCTAATCAAGATGACATGCGAATGTAGTCTTATAGAATCAAAGAATTAAGTCACATCAACATGAAAAGTCTTAATTTCAGTTCTTATAAGGTTCTTATGAAATTAAATTCATAAAGGTCTAGATCAAGCTCCAATCTTCAGTTTTTTTCCAAACTAGTTCAATTGTCAAAATCATTCTGAAAATTGGTAATACAAATGCAAAGATTTTTTTGGTGAAGTAGATTTTCTAGTTTTGAACTCTTTATGTAGTTTTTGAAGAGCTCTGCAATTTTTATAAGTTTTGAATTTATTTAATTTTTAGGTATTTCTAAAAGGGGTAGTGAGTTGGATGTATTTACAAGTATTCGCAAGGATTGTGTACTTATTAATAGAGGAGTTTATATACAAGTTTATACAAGAAGTTTAGAAGGGGTATTTTAAAAAGGTTTGTAAATATTTCATAAAGATTTTTCAAAGGTTTTTCGAAAGATTTTTCAAAACATCTCACAACCATTTTTCAAAACCCTGTGCAAAATATTTTCAAACCAATTATTACCGTCAATTTTCAAAATTATACACATTCTTACAAGAATTCTTCAATCTTTTTTATTGATTACCATTACCCATTGTATTAGAGCCATATTATTGAAAATAAAAGACAGTACGAGTTACGATAAAAACATATATAGATTATATATGACCCTCCTATACTTTGGGCGGACTATGCCCTCATACTGACCAAGGAGCAAGAAAGGGAGGCATAACTCGTGCCAAGTATAGAAGAATACATTACTACAATGACTCAATGAAAGAATTAGAAGTCGATCATCCTCCTACACTTAGGAATGACTAACCCTAAGTATAGAAGAATGTATACTAAACATGGATTATAAAGGGTTAGAATATACGAAATCAACGACTCGACTTGTCTCCCTCTATACATAGGGTAACATGTCCCTAAATATAGAACATAATATCAAAAAGGTAAGAGACACGCGAGAGAATAGATGAAACTAGAAACAAAAACAAATATGATAGAATGAATGACATCACTCCCACTATTATTATGGTAATTGATACATAAGTATCAACAACTATACAAGTAATGAAATAGAACAAATATGAACAACATAGTGTGTACACCCCTTATACTCTGGATAAAGTATGGCCTTAATATACGCACAAAAATCCTAAGCGAGACCTGGCATGTAAAACAACAAATGGATAAATGAAAGAGTAAAATGAAGAAACACACATATACATGGTAGATAATGTTGAGGTGCCTCTCAACAACTGCTAGAGTTTGCTCCCCTAGGTTGGAGCACATGCTAGGACAATGTTGTATCAAGGTTCAAGATGGTATCTTTAAACGATACAAGAAAAGGTGTGATTATTGTGCACACATGGGCTTGCACTTGGCGTGAACACGTGCACCCCCAGATGTGGTAGTACGCTCAACAATATGTATGAGTGCATCTTAAAATGTGGGTGAGCACTTGTGCGCACCCACGTTGTGCTCGCTCGTTTGAAATTTTAGGCGCAGATAGTGTTGGCGTGTGTTCAAACTCGAGTGAGCATGACAAGATCACTAGGCAAGCATGTTAATGTGCTCAACAACATCTATAAACAGAATGCTTTTCTGATTAAAGGGGTCATTTCATTGATTTTCTTCTCCCTCAAAACATCTCCGGCAAACTTGGAAGCACCTCCACCATCACCTACGAGTTTCCGACGCCTCCCTCTTGCCTCCTATCTCCTTCCTTGAGGTATATCTAACTATCCTTTCACTTGTATTTTTTATTTTGTTGCATATTTTTAGAGAAATTAATAATTTAGGGTTTCATAAGATTTCCATATTTTTTTAACAATTTATGCTAGATTTTTAGTTACATGTTGTATTTTAAATACATTATCATTAGTTTAACATGTAGTGGAGTTTTATTTTACTTCAGATAAGAATATCTTGGCATTATATATCAAACTACATTAGCATAGTTTTCAATAAAGATGTACGAGGGAGTGTATGATGAAGGTGATTTAGGTTAACTTATGTAATATTGTGTTTAGGATGTAATGTTTTGTTTAGGGTTAAACTTATGTCAACATTTCATTATAAGGTGTATGATGAAGTGTTTAGGGTTGATTTATGTATGTTGATTAGAAGTAGAATTAGGTGTATAAATATTGGAATACATCTTTGGTGATATAGAATTAATGTGATGTTGTGATAATATATGTGTATAGATTTGATTTCAGTGTAGGTGTAGATGTGATTAAAAGAATGTTAAGGCCATGTTCATTGTTTAACAAACACCAATAGTTAAATTTGGCAAGGATCAAGTATTGAGAGCCGTAGAGCGATAAATACAATATTTACAAGATCTGATTTGTCAGATACCGTAGACCCTCAAAGATCAGACATTCAGTACCTTGATCCTTGTGAGATCAACATGGGACAATAGGAAAGCATGTTATAAAAAAAGAGATAAAGAAATAGAAGATAAAAAATAATGACTATGAGAGATACTTGTTTTAGATTCCTTACTACAATGACTAATAATTCGAGTGTGATTCATCCGAGGTTCCTTTGAGAGAGAAGTAACCAAAATAAAAATACTAACTACATTATAGAATATAGTATGCCATCTTAAGGACAACTTTTAGGGATTTAGAACAAGACCAAATTTATGTAAGTTCGATAACATTTGTCTACAAATTTGAATTTAAGGTTAGGTGTATATGTGATGAAAAGAATGGCAGGGTCATGATTATTGTTTAACGGACACCAATAGTTATGTTGTGATAATTTTGTTATCGCAATAAATGTTAGATGATGTCGCTTGTCACATTAACTTACAATTAGGTAGATAATAAGGTAAAAATATTAAGTTATTATTAAATCACATAAAATCAATCACGGACACTACACCCCTCTACACTTGATGGTGTGTGGCTTTGCACACCGGGAGGCATATGCAACATATTGGAGGATTTCATCACCTCCAGTTGTGTTATAAATTTTTTCACAGTACTATTAGACTCACTTTGGGATGAGATATCTTGGTCCAATGATCATGAATTTTGATGTGTGTAGGTGGGAATTTTTTTTTTGCAGATACCCTTTCAATAATTACCATTTAAATACTTTATTTAGGCACCATTTTAGGGTCACATATATCCATATCCCTCACATTAACCAACCAAATATACGTAATTCCTAGTCAACATAAATGAATAAAAACTTTAAGAAAATTTTATAGTATCATTTTAGCACATACAAATGTATGATGTATGGTGACCTTAAAATATTACATTTATATTGGCTTTCCATAGTTCATAGGTCCTGGATTAAGGGGATCAATAAGGACTCAATCCTTACTATAAGGATTTCGTTGTCACATGCAATTTATACCTGATGAAAATTCGATCCCATAACCCTTTCCCCTTTGATATACCAAACCAGTCATAATTTACTATTAATATTGTCACCACGATGATAGTTTTAACAGTTAATTGTTATTGGTTTTTGAGGTATACTCGAGGGGTGCTTGGTTATGCTAGAGAAATTTCCTCATATATAAACTAGCATGTGACAATAATTATCTTATAGTGAGGTTTGAATCTTTATGTATCGTCTCAAGTGATAACTTAATGAAAATACTTCTCTTCTCATCTCCTAAATTTGTAAAATAGGTTTAGGCCATCATTTGGTTGGGGTTTTGGTTTTTTAGGTCTGTTTTCAGAACTGAAGCCGATGTTAAATATTCTCCTCTCATTTATCCTCTTGAACTGTTGCATTCAGGTGACAATGATGGCCAATAGAGAGTGGATGTTCAAGTGTGTAGTTGATGGTCCTATTTTAAAGACTTTTCAAAGAGGTGTTCAAGAAATTGTGGAATTTGCTTATGCCCAAGGTTTTCGAGTGGTGGATTCAGATGGTATTATGTTGTGTCCATGTCAAAATTGTCATTTCTCAAAAAGAGATCTAAGAATGAAATTCAGCTGCACCTTTTTAAAAATAGTTTCATGGAAGGATATCAAACTTGGTGGAGTCACAGAGAAGTCATCGATGTCGCAACCAATGAGTTAAATTACGCAAAAAAATTAATCCTTTTGTAGAAATGATCATGGACATTGTAGGTCCATAGTTTAACACTAATTGTCTGGTTGATGATGAACCTGATGGGGAGTCAAAAGATATCAATGAGCTGTTAAAGAAGGAAGAAGAGCCTTTATGGTCGGGTTGTAAGACATATTCAAAATTCTTAGTAGTATCAGAGCTTCTATCGATGAAGAGAGAGTATAATATGACTAGTCAGAATTTTGATGCCACGTTGGTTATCCTGAAAATTATTACAAAATTAAGAAAATGATGCGAAAGACGGGTTTAGATAAAGTTAAGATATATTCTATTTTCCACTGGCTTCGAAATCGATGCCATTGTACTATTGTAAGGAAACAACTAAATATACGTTATGCCACATAGAGGCATCCATTAGAGTCTGATTTTTAGAAAACATTGATGTCAACTTTTCCTTCGTTTTCAAGGGAAAGAAGTAACTACGTTATAAGTTTATGTATAGATGGATTTAATCCTCAAGGCAGAAGTAAAGATAACTCTTGGTGGTGAGTAATGAAAACACCTTACAATCTACCTTTATGTTGTCTAAAAAGTGTACGCATCCGGGGAAATACATCGATGTGTATTTACATCATCTTATAGATGAGTTGAAGAGTGGATACATACCATGCAAATAAAAGGCAAACATTCAATATGAAAGTTGCTCTACTCTGGAAATAAATGACTTCCCAGTTTATTGAATATTATTTGAGTGGAGTGTGCATTGATGTAAAAGCTATCCATATTATATGGAGTGTACAAAATGTTTTCAGCTTCAACATTGTCGGAAGCTATGTTTTTTATTGTCATAGACATTTTCTTTCAAAAGATTATCCATATCGAACTCAAAACAAACTTTTAAGAGGAATACCATCTTATTAGGGTGATATTTGATTGCATGTAGTGAGTTCTATTCCGATTTACAATTGATTCAGTTAACAATAGTTCAACATTATCTTAATTGTAGTGGGCCCAGCTGTCAAAGATTGAATTGGGAAATGCAAGTTGGACTTACAAGGTGGAATGAGTTCCTGCTCCTGTTTATTCGAGTTACAATTTCTCATATTATTGAGATGTAATAAAGGTAAAAAAGAGATCCCAGATCTTACTAGAGATAGAGCGGTAAGTGTATCTCTTGCTTTGAAAGTTTAATAAGGGAATGGACTTTTAAAGTTGAAAAGGCAAGATTAATGTGATTCAAAATCGTTAATCAAAGAATTTAAATATGAATATGTAATTATTTATATGTTCCAATATAGTACAATCTGAATTTTAGACATGGAATCTATGAACCCAATCAACATACTTCTAGAAGTTAGCCATTTGACCAGACCAAATTATTCAGATTGGATCCGCAATTTAGATCTTGTTCTTTTAGCAGATCGTACTTGTTCTCTCTAAGAACAACTACACAAATCCAACAACATCAAAAGAAATAAAGTTCAATATGATGAAGATCATACATTGGCTAGGTGTTATATTCTTGGATCATTATCTAATGTGCTTCAGAAGCAACATGTGTTTATGGATTTCTGTCAAGATATAATGTTGAATATGAAAGAGATGTTTATGTCAACCACATTTAGCATTATAATATTCTGAAAGAATTTATTCATTGAAAGATGCAGGAAGGGACATCTGTTGGAGAGAACATAATCAAAATGTTCGGTTATCTCTCTGTACTGGAAACTCTCGGGGCTGAGATGGATGCAGAAATGCAGTCCGATTTCATTATCTCTCCCCAAGTCTTTCAATAACTATGTGGTATCATACCACATGAACATGTTGAACTTGACTAATGTTGAGTTAATGGCTTTATTGAAGTGTGCATAAGATGTAATGAAGAAAGAAAATCCCACTGGCAGTGCAAATTTTGCACATATCAAAGGGAAGCATGGTTAGAAGCATGGGGCTCAAGAGGGTCTGACCCAAAAGAAAAGAAGAGTCAAGTTGTTGGCTCATTGGCTCATCTTCTAATGCTTCTACACTGATATTATCAAAGAAGATCTATGTTTGTCATCACTGTAAGAAGCTCGGGTACTGGGAGCATAACTGCCTATAATACCTTAAAATCGTAGAGAAAGGTAAAGCCCCAACAGGTATAAAATATACTTTCATCATTCAAACCAATTTTCTAATAGGATGAGAAGGTATCTGGATCAACGATTCTAGTGCTTATGTTCATGTATGCAATTTATTCCATCTATTTCAGAAAACTAGGAATCTTGATGAAGCGAATATAGTCATCTAGATGGGATCTTATGCAACTCTTGCAATAGTTGCCGTCGGGACCTGTAGACTATCGTAATATAGTGGGAGATTTCTTGTACTTAAAGAGTGTTTATGTTCCACATGTTAGAAGGAATCTTCTATCTATATCTAAACTAGAAAGAAATGAATATTTATTCTTATTCTATAATAAACTTGTCATAAGTCATTATGATAAATATATTTCAGATGATCTTCTAACTTCTGGCGGACTCTATGAATTGTGCATTGATGAATTTGTCATGAATGGTACTCCACTAATAAAAATCCTAAAAAACCAGAGAGGATGGAAATCATTCAATCATGATTTGGCATCAAAGGCTTGGCCATTTATCTATTGATAAGATCAATAGATTGATAAAGAATGGAACCTTAGATTTTTTACAAGTCTAAACATTGCCTACCTATGAGCATTGTATTCGAGGTAAAATAACCAGAACGCCTTTTCGAAAAAGGTAACACGATGCAAAGATATACTTGACCTAATACATTCCGATGTATGCATCTCTTCAATACCGTGACCTGAAATTGATATTGATATTATTTGACATTTATTGAAGAACATTTGTGATACATGTTTATCCTCCTACTACGCCATTAATCTAAAACCGTTGAAAAGTTCAAAGAGATCATGGCTTTGGTTGAGAAGCAAACCGATAGGAAGATTAAATGCATATGATCTGACCGAGGTGGCGAGTACCTCTTAGATGAATTAAAATAATACCTCAAAGAGAAAGAAATTTTCTCCAATCTTAGTCCTCTTGGAATTCCCCAACTTAATGGTGTTGCTGAAAGATGCAACAGGACGATCACGGACATGGTCCGTTCAATTATGAGCAAAGAACATTTGCCTTTTAGTTTATGGGGATATATAGTAGAGACCACAATATATATCGTGAACAAGATTCCTATCAAATATGTTCCCAAAACCCCTAATGAGCTTTGGTATGGTACCAAATCCAGTGTTAGACACTTGACTATTTGGGGTTACTTGGTTCATGCGAAGAACGTGGATGCAATTAAAGTGCTACTTCATTGGGTATGTAAAGGACGGTATTGGAAACCAACTTTACAACCTTGCGATTCAAAAGCTTTTTGTCTCTAGAGATGTAAAATATCTGGAGGATGACTTCTTTAAGAGTCAAGAAAAAATAAAGTAAAGGAACTCATTGAATCCCCTAAGGATTTTGATCTTCTTGAATCAGAAACTGAAGAAGTAAATAGAGATGAAACACCTACACATCTTCGAAGGCATAGAGGGTGGTTGCACAACCTGAAAGGTACGAATTCCATGTGTCATGTGAAACTGACAATGATCCAGCTTCATCTGATGAAGCATTCGTAGATAATGACATGGATAGATGGATGCTTGCAGTGAAGTTTGAAATAGAATACATGCTTAAGAGTTGTGTATGGATCCTAGAGGATCCACCTGGAGGGGTAAATCCCATTGGGTGTAAATGGATCTTCTAAAGAATGAGGGGACTTGATGGGAAGGTAGAGATCTTCAAGGCATGACTCATAGCCAAG
Organism: Ottelia alismoides; assembly: GCA_037367405.1. Classification (NCBI taxonomy): domain Eukaryota; kingdom Viridiplantae; phylum Streptophyta; class Magnoliopsida; order Alismatales; family Hydrocharitaceae; genus Ottelia; species Ottelia alismoides. The sequence goes on along the minus strand of JAZKJV010005243.1, from coordinate 905,283 downwards.
GTCTACATATAGAGAGAAGGCATTGATTACGATGAGACATTCTCTCCTATGGCTATGCTTAAATCCATCAAGGCATTTCTAGCTATAACTGCATATCTTGACTATGACATCTGTTAGATGGACGTCAACACGGCTTTCCTCAATGGATAGCTCTAGGAGGATATCTAATGGAGAGGCCCTAGGGCTTCATAACCGAGGAATGCAAAGTATGCAATCTGAAGAAATCCATCTATGGGCACAGGCGAGCTTCTCATATCTAGAACATCTGATTTGATGAAACCATAAAGATTTATAAATTTATTTAGAATCTTGATGAACAATGTGTTTACAAGAAGCTTATTGGGAGCGCCATTATGTTCATCATGCTCTACGTAGAAGACATCCTTATCATTGGAAATGATACATGGATGATGACATCCTTATCTGGTTGTCCCATACCTTCAAGATAAAAGATCTTGGAGAAGTCTCTTATATCATGGGTCTGAAACTGTTCACAAATAGAGATAAGAGGATTTTGGGATTGTCACAACATGGGTACATTAAGGAGACCTTGGAACATTTCCATATGGAGAATTCCAAGAAATGCTTCTAATGAGTCTCCATTTCATCACCTTTATTCTATCATATTGGCCTTAAAAACCCTAGCTAATGCATGTAGATATCATTATTTTGTACATATTAACATCTATTATTTGTTCCATTTATTGTGTATAGAATATTGTTTTTAATGCCAAAATTATAGAATAAAGAAAGAAAAGAAAACAAATAAAGTTCAAAGGTATTTTATTCTTTTTCTTTTGAGATCTAGGCATCTCGATAACTAGGTCAACAAGGAGTAAAGTAGGGGAACATAAGATCCAATAAATCCATTAGAAACCCTTTCTTTAATTCATCGACAAGTACCTTTTGAGATCTATTTTATTTTCTATTCTTTTATACCTCAAATCAATAAACTTTGTACATGAAAGTTGTAGATAATAATATACAGAAAAATACGCAATTGAGTTCACATAAAAATAATTTACAGTGTACATATTATACTCAGAATAAAAAGCCAAAAAGCAAAATTCCCTGACCCATATCTCACTAAATAAAAATAAAAATGCGTCAAAGTCACTCTAATTGTATATAACTTTTAATAAGCTATTTAATGAAGGTGGATTCATATTTTTTAGAGCTAAGGTGTGAAAGTTAGGTTTTGGACCCCTTTTGTACATTATACCCGAATAAAATATTCATTTTCTTTATTCTTTATTATCTTTATGATTTTATATTTTTAGAATTTTTTAAATATTATTTATAATATCTGTATATATTTATAATAGAATAAAACCATAAAGAATCCATAAAACAAAATAATTTGTATAAATACATAGTTGGAATACCTATAGTTATACCTATATAATATATACACTTATTTATTTAAGTGTACATAATAGATCATAAAAATACAATAAAAACATATTTGGGTACATAAAAATAAGATAATAAACCCTTATCTTTACCAAGATAATAAAATAATAAAATCAAAAAAATCAAAAAATAAAAGACTGAAAACGTAGATGACTTTACTTATAAATATACCCTTAAAAATTAACTTGCAACAAATAAACCCAAAAATTTGAAAAAAAATCATATTAAAATACTACATAAAAAATAAGAATTTCTTATTTTAAATCAAAAAATTAATAAAATCATTAACTATTTCTAATTAATTATTTTTGAATAAGAACCTATGTTTTATCATGACATGGGGTGACGTGGCCCAATCGCGTGGCTGCGTTGGTTGATCCCTAGTCAACTCAGCCCCAGTGCCTCTGACCTATCAGGGATGTCGAGTCCCCGCTTTTCTGCCATTTTTCCTGCTCGATCCATCGAGCCTTTTCATCATTTCTCCATGCAAAAATTTACCTCAATCATCATTGATAGACCAAATTTTATCTAAACCGTAGATCAATAAGGGTCTTTACTTTATTAATAAAAACTTCAACTCCGCTTTCCGTTTTCGATCCCTCTTAGAGCCGATGATCCCATCCTTTCGCGAGAGTCGGAGGCCAGGTAACAATTGAGACCATCCTCATTACTGGATAGCATCAAAGCAAGGAGGAGAGGTGATCCACGGTGGTGCTCCAGCCTTCCCTGATCCCTCCCACCAGCAAGTATAAGAGCTGCTCCATTTACTTTCCTTAGGTAGTTTTCTTTCTTGCCTTTCATTTTCTGCAATTTAATTAGTGATTTAGTGTCTATATTAGAATAGAATAGGTGAATCCCCTCGTTGGAGTTCTAGAGCTCCGGTCGCATGTCACCATTTTCTGACCTGCTCTGACCATTGTTTCCACCTCGTTACATTAACCATTCGCTTCTCCATTTGATTCCCCCATCGAGCCAACCAAATCAATCTTGAATCTGCGAATAGAGGTCCTCTGCCACCCTTTGTCGGACCCTCTCTATTGACCTCATCCATTACGCATTGTAGATTCATTCTGGGCTGAGCACCTTCGCCTCGAGCTATATTACTTCTTCTTTCAGGTTTTAGGTCAACGGGACCCCCCTGGGTCGAAATCGAGCCGTCTGAAGATCTTCCACATGTGTTATACCTTTCACGATGTTCCAAGACCCCATCATTGGGTCCTGGACCTTCTCAAGCTCATCACGAGTTGTGGATAGCTTTCTCGGTTGTTTAGAGACAAAGAATAGCATCGAAGACCATCGGGAGGTGCATTCTAGGATCAAAGCTCAGGGAAGAACACCTTCTTCCATGTTCTTTGTGACGAGCAGATACCATCCGATCTGGGGAGGTGCCCTAGATTCATCAGCGGTCATTTGAGCTATCGAAGCTCAACCGTTCGATCTCAGCCCGAGATCTAATCCCAAGCATCCATGACCCAACCATCATCCACCAATGAGTGACAACCACATGTATAAATGGATGGATCAGAACTACACGATTGCATTCCTTTGGGAGTAAATTGCATATCTTCCCCCCGCCTTTTTGCATTTATTTATTAGTCTTGTAAATATATTGTGTAGCGTAAATAAATTGGACATTTTGCATAACAACCCCTAAGTTTGTTGTAAATTACAAATAGGTCTAGTCCAGCTCAACTTACATGTTGTCCCATATGGGCGAGGAAAATTGCATGTATACCCTTGCAGGTTTTTGAATTTATATTATTCTAATAAAATTAAATATACGTTGTATATTTCTAGGGAAATTGCACATCAACCCTTGTCTTTAATCTTGTTTAAAAATATACCCTTCCCAGTTCATGTATTTTTGGTGCTTGAATTCCATTTATTAAAAATAGCACCCATGCTCCAAAAAATATGCAAAATTGGGTTAGATGTCTGCTAGAATGTATTTTTATGCTATGTATTATTTTGGCATTTAGGCATTTTTACTATTTATTAAAAATCAAATAAGCATGATTTATTGTTGTCTAATGTAGAAAATATCAAAAAATAGAAAAATGTTTTGAAAAATTCCAAATATTTTATGTTGTTTATTTTAGTATATTTATCTCCAGATCACAAATCCCAAAAAAAAGAAAAAGCATAAAATCAAAAAAGCTTCGAAATCCAACAAATAATGTTAAAAATCATAAAAAATTTTAAAAACATTTATTTATGTTTCTAAATTTTCTCTATACTATTATCTATATATAAAAGTTAATTTGAGGAAATTTTGGACTTTATTTGTTATTTTCTTATTCAAATCAATTCTGCCTACGTATTAATCCATGTTGGGATATTTTTGAATTTAAAAATCCATAAACATTAGCAAAAAATCTAGAAAAATCATAAAAAAATGAGAAAATTATTTAAAACCCAGAAACATTTTATTCTCTGTATTTTATTTATTTTTATTAGTATTTATAATTATATAACCCTATGTTGTAAATATATAACCCTATATTATATAATTTAAAAAATAGAAAAATAAAAATTTAAAAATTTTAAAAAAAATTAAAATTTATTAATACTTTTATATATATATATTAAAAACATGTATATATGTATATGTATGTAAATAAATATGTGTATCCCTTATATGTATATCTTCACCTACATGTATATATATGCATATATGTATTAATCTAATATATCATATTAATATTATTATTATTCTTAAATGTACATATGTGTTTACAATTAATTCTTTTGTATTGAAAAAAATCCCACATAAAAATATAATAAAGACAAAAATGTTCATAATACACTTTGATTAGCAATAATCATAGGCTACCTAACTTGGTCTTTGTGGTTCGACCGCTACATACTTACATGCTATACATTTTGGTTTGTAGAGTATAATAAATTTTAACTCCACATTTTGCCATTCATTGCTTGATTTAGATTGTGGTTGATTAACAAGGGTTTCTGAGTGGTCAATGCATCGATTGTAGTCTCGCCTTGTGAGATCATGCGACCCTCGAAAAATCTCAGTTATTAAATGGCGTCGTTGCCGGGGAGTAATTTGTGTAGCCTATTTCGTATCTATGTTTTTCTATATTCATTAATTCATTTATTGATTTATTTATTTGTTCATTTGTGCATATTTATTAATTTATTTATTTGTTGTCTCTTACTTGTATATACCTTAGTTTATATCTTGATACATTATTTGATTGTCTATACTAATATATTTCTCTTGTTTGTATTTGTTGCGAGGGCCTGCTATGCGAGGACAACTTCATAGGAGGTTGATGCAACCAAGCTTGGCGGAGGCTGGTCTTCACACTTTGACTAGTTCGAGAGGTAGCATGTGGAGCAAGGAGACTATCTAGCATAGATGTAGCTTAGATTTATTTATTTGTGTGAGAGAGATTCATTCATTTATTATTTTTAATAATAAAAGACTTGGACACTAATCTTCACAATGAGATCCATTGCCTGGGTGTCTGTTGGCCCGGGGACCTCGTCGCGGTTTTCTCGCATTTTCACCACCTTATTTTATTTTGTTTCTCGATGTTTTAAGTTTTCCGCCTTTCTTTTTATTTGTTTTGTATGCATGGGGCCCTTAAAGGTTTCTTGAATCGATAATCGGTAATAAGAATTATGTGCCTATAGTCTCTTATGTTTGGATCTAGTCAAATTAATAAGGGATTTTTACCCGGCAGACCCTATGAACTTTGCCAATTGCCTCCACGACCATTGAAACAACACAATTCTCCCCTCAACCCCATAAACTTGCCAACTCTTACCCTATGAACCTTGTGGTTACTCTGTTTGAAGCTCGCGAGGGTTCTTGGTGTAATTTATAGGGTCGATAGGGTAATTACGTTATGCAAATGGCCGTTGAGGTGATTGGAAATGTTTATAGAGTAACTTGGGTAAAAATCCCAATTAATAAATGTTGGTTATTTGGATTTGATTCCAAGCGTCGAGAGAAGCATCATACAATGCTAGTAGGGCCCGTTGTGGCGGGCATAGAGATGTCTCCATGACCGAACCTTGGGGTGCATTTTTGAATAATTAACATATGGTTCTTCATGTCTAATACCAACTACTATTTAGGGCAATTTTGTTGATTTCACACTACCATGTAGATAGGTTTAAAAATTCTATTTTGCGTATCACATGGAGAATGCTTGGAAGCACTGTAAGTTCTCTAACTCTTCATGCATCATTAGATTCAATGACGAGATTTCCATCATCGAATCAACTTGCATGGCTTTTAGCTATCTCCCTCTGATTTTGAGCACCTATGACTTAAAGGAAGTTCTATAAAATCATTAGGTTCTTGTTTGCATTATACATAAAAAAAGCGAAAACCCAAATATCTAAAACAAGGGGACTAGAAAATAAACTTTGACCTTAATTAACTGTAATGGATTTCATTGCATTGTGTTCATAAAACCCTCATTGTTTTCAGGTACCTTGGGAGGGGACCAAAACCCCTCCCATGAGCGTGGCATGACCCGCTAAGGAATAGAGCCAAAAACACAGTCTGTAACTGCCTTATGTATCTCTAGATTTCTGAAGTATTAGCGCTTCTATCATACGTGACCGAGTAGGGCCCTATCATCGATGGTGTTACCACCTTGTGTGGAACATAGGCTTGGTCCAAAGTACTGAGCTTAGGCCACACCCTCACATGTGTGTTTGTCTCACCAGTTTGCATCTGAGTAGGTCCTTGCACGCTCACAGGTGATTCCGTTGCGAGCGAGGTCTGAAGTAGTGGTTTCTCCTACCGACTTCCTCCCTCTGCTCCTTTGGAAGATTAGGGATCAAGGAACGGTTACATGGACCTCAAAAACTGCAGACTACAGGTTACAAAGGAGGACAAGTATGGGATACTTTTCCGACTGTACTCCCGCTCCTATAGGGTTAGCGTGCTAAGGACTTGTTACAAGATATGCCTGAAATAACAACTCTAAAAATGAAAAGATAATAAATAGCAGATCCCTTACAACTTCACATGTGTAGAGTTGGTGAACCCAATATGTTTTTTGTATGGAATTAGATTAAGGTTCAAAAAATCAAGTCCCGCATATTTGCGCAAATTTGGGTTCTCTCTTTGGACCCTCTGCTCGTTTCATGCCTTTCTATATTTTTACACTCCTTTTTATCCCCCACTGGTTAGTGTATCCTTCTTTCTGCATCGATCTTATCTTGCTTTATGATGTCAATCCATGGATGGTTTAGTAGGGAATCCGCTGACACATACATCGATTCCATGGACTCAGCGTCGTCAATAATTTGAGGTGATTCCGAGAACTCGATTCGGACCTTGCGAACCAATCACCAGACTCATTGTTTTATTTCCATCCTCCTTTATATCCTACTAAACTAGGACCATTCTTGACCCGCTTATGCTCATTGCGAATGGAGGTCGATTTCAGTCTATATCTTTTGCTCCATTCACAACCATCTGGATTGACCCTAATATCATATTCATCTTGGAAGTTGGAATTCAACTTCAAGTGGTCTAATTGAGATTCTCTCATATTGCATATAGAAGTCCATCCTAGATCCCAATGCAGAACTAACTTCCTCGGACTCAAACTGAGAGATGGCTCCCCAAGGAAATGGCAAGGGTCTACAACTGCCCCAACAAGAGCATGGGCATATGCTAGATCAGAATCAGGTGAATGCTCAACTACTGGCTTACATTCAAGCCGTACAACAACAACAACAACTGATGGAGCAAGCATTAGCACAGACTACATTCCAAGAGATGCTGAATGACATGAGGAACATACCCAGAGGAGGAAAAGTTGGAGAAATACCTCGTGAGGACCTAGGTGAGGAACCATGGAATAGGAACCTAAAACCTACACTAAAGGACACATAATCCTGGAGATAACCAGATGATCGAGTGGATCCACATCCCTCCAGTTCATGCTCACTTCAAGCTCAAGCCCTAGTTCATTGCGCTCCTTCTGTCATTTAATGGGAACACCAATGAGGAGCCACACACTTACCTGCAGGTTTCCCGCATCTGCAGGACTGCCCACTACCCTAACATCCCATTGGGTGTAGTGAAGATGACTGTGTTTACCTTCAACTTACAAGACAAGGCCCTCTACTGGGTCAATCATTTGGGAAAGGTTATGACGACCTAAGAGGAACTTAAATCTGACTTCCTTCACAAGTTCTACCCTCTCAATCAGCACAATCAGATGTGAGACAGGATAAGCAACTTCTCCCAGGCCACCCACAAGTCTATCCCTAAAGCGTGGGTGCGATTTACAGACCTGCAGGAGAAGTGTCCCCACCATGATATACTGAGGACCAACCCAACACTTTTTTGACGGCATGAATGTAGAAAGCCAAAGACTAGTGGATGTAGCATTCCAAGAATCCTATTTTAACAAGGATAAAGATGTGGTATGATAGATTTTCAAAGAAATGGTCGAGGGAGAGGGCATCCTATCTTCATCATGTGCTTATCACAGACAGCCTCAGTTCCTCCAAAAGCCAGTTCACATGGCAACGTCCTGAGATGCAGAGAGAGATGAGAGCTCCAACCTCAACATCATTGGGGGCCATCTCTCAATGGTTGATATCATCGAGAAGCAGTCACAAGATCTTGAGAAGCTCGCTGTGATCGAACAAAGGATGCAACATTCGGACAAGCTATACCAAATCACCAAGTAGTTGGACTGCTGGTGAGCACCATCAATTTGTTTCAGTCAACGACCTCAACATCAGAGACTCCTGTTGAGAAGAAGAACACGTCATCACCGCCACCATAGCCTTAGCTGGGTCCGCAACAACCAGCATTCCAGCATGTGTACTATGTGTACGCACCCGAGCAGGCCCCACCGCAACAACAAATGGTGGTCTACCAACCATACTACCTCCCATCTTCTGATCCATCATTTCCACCACCACCATTTATCCAAGAAGTCAATGGTATATGGAATAACGATACACAGTGGACCCATCTTACAGGACAACTCCATGGCAAACCACCAACCAACCTACCTTATCACCAACCTTAGGGTGGTTGTTTTGCATCATCCTTTCTGCCTTAGCCTCAGTATGAGCATTACCTGTCTCTACAGTACCGCGACAACTGGAGACAGTCTCAGCAGTACCCATAGCCACAATACTATCAACCACAACCATATCATCAGTACATGGCTGGACAACAACAATGCCCCCTTCCTCCATACCAACGATATAAACTTCCTCCTCCTGAGCAATAACATCTGCAGTCCCAGTCGCACCCTCCCAACCATCATCCATAGTATGGTCTGAATGCCAACCTGGATTGCTTGGCCCAACTAGTGAAGGATCTAATAGAGATTATCAGGAAATTAGATGACCTTACAGCCACCAAAACTCCTATCCCAGCTCAGGTCGAAGAAATTCCCAAAAAATTCAAGAGGAAAGAGCAAGTAGAGTGTCATGTCTTGTCTATGCTTGTAGAGTCATATGATAGTAATTTTATCTTGTCTAATGCATTTACTCTCAGGAGTGGTAGGACATTGCCTTCGTCTGCCGCAACAGAAGGGAAGAATAACGCTTCAACAAGGGAATCATCATCTTCTACATTAGTCGTGCTGGTTGATAACCGAAAATTTACCTGATTAAGGTTTACTAAATTAAGCAAGTATCGTTGTCCTAAATCAACCAAATGCAATTAACGAGAAAATAGACCACTAATGAATTAAACGGTCAAATCAAGTGATTTTGTTACTTTTATTAACCTGGTATAACGACCCGGGTCAAATTCAAGGAGCATAATTATACACTAAGTAGTCGATTTCAGAAATCAAAGGATTTTTATTGTTTTTAGTGGTTTTTTTCAACTTTTTAATTGTTCAATGTAGATGACATCAACCTAAGGAATAAAATTATGCACTCACAATATTTTTGTATTTTTTTGAATGGGTCAAAAATACTCAGAAAATTAAACTAAAATATATTTTGGTTTTTTGCATTTTCTAGTGTTTATGGTAATTTTCTTTGTATTTTCAGATGTTTTTGTGATTTCTAAAAAAACAAACAGTGGTAAAATAAGAAAATAATGCACAACTAATAATGTTTTGCAAATTAAAAATAAGTAAATGGTCTCAAAATTCATGGAAGTTATTTTTAGGATAAACTAGAAAGAAATATCTACAAACAAGAACTCAAATCACTATTTTTGGATTTTCCTATGATTTTATATGAATTTTTTATAAGTTTTTAGATATTTTTCAAATTTTTAAGTTTTTATAGGATGCAAATTTTTAGGTTTTTATAGGTTATTTTTCAACAAAATTTATAAAGGATCTAAAAGGTGATAAAAGGCAACTACAGTAACTTTTATAGAAATTTTAGATGATTTTTTGAATTTTTATGTATTTTCCAAAAAATAGGGAATATTTAGGATGATTTTTAATAATATAAAAATGCATAAAATCAACAAATAAAAATTACAACAAATACTATATGTAATCAGGAAACACAAGTTATTTTAGGTAGTCTGTTGAGTCAATTAAATATTTATTGCAATTACTAAAACATTTGTAATTAAAAATAGTGCACATTGACCAAATGCAATTATTTTAGGTCCCAGGGCCTAACAAATAACAAGCAAGAAAAGTCCAGGGGCCTCCAAGCAATTAAAACAGCAAGCACATGCACATCACGTGAATCCAGGCACATAGGGGTATAAATACAATTTCTTAAAACATTTCATTCATGACATAACAAGCTCAAAGTTCGAGGAGAAACATGCAAATACACCAAATACCATGTGAGGCTACATATGACTTCTGTTCAGATGGACTAAAATGAAATAAAATAAACTACATGGTGAAAAAGAAAATATACCCTTCGCAACACATTGCGTGTGCTCATGACGACTCTGATGTATGGTCTGATGACCGTTGGCGGGCAGATCTGGCAGTCTGGAAAAATGGAGGGAAGTACCACTCAGATCTGCAGGATGAAAAAGATGTGACGTATGATGCTGCAGCTTGATCACACGGATCATAAATGATCTGGCGCTAGTCTCTTCATCCGACGGTGGAGAGGAGGCCTGCAAGAACTTGGAAGAAGGGTATCACCGACGAGCTTCAATCACATATATATATATATATGCCTCTCTGGTGCTCCGATTGGCCTGCAAATGGCTTCACTATGTTCCTAGCAGAGGTGCTAGTTGACTAGGGTCCATCAGTGGATAGGTAAATGATCGGATGCCTGTGGCAGTGGTGGCGCACCTTGAGGTACTCCACCACCTCAACTTGGGCTCCGATTGGCATTCTACACGCTCGCGTGTGCCTGCGAATGATACTAGGGACTCGGAGACGTAGCTCTGGTTTTATTATTACAGCTGAAAAGAGGGAAGTGAGGAGAAATGGGAAGTCAACGTCCGGCGAGAAGAGGGATGAATGTCTTAGCCTTAAATCCCACCCTAAGGTCAGAGCCAAGGATGATCAGAATGTGGGAGAGCGATGCAGATGAGTTGAGGAGTTGATCGAAGTGTCTAGATGGGTGAGATGGGGCTCGGACTTGCTGGTTGGAGCAAGTGGAGCGGAGGCGGAGGAGAATGGACCAATCGAAGTGAAAGAGGCAATATAGATGAAATAAGGGGTACCTGAAGCTTCTGATGGGCTCACCTGCGTCAGGCGAGGGGAACGATGGGGTAGTTGCCTCGACCGAGCTGCAGAAGGCTTGGGAGGCTCGACCGGCGATGCTACTCCTGTCATGAATGAGCAACGTATGCTCGGTCACCAAATCGACCTCCTAAGGACACTTATAGGATCCTTTCACGATGCTGGAGGTGGCAAGGGAAGGAAGGTTACGCGAGTAATGAGCTACCGAGTGAGGGAGCCTGGGGAAAGTATTTATAGGGCTCCTCTAGGGTATTGAAAGATCAGACGAGGGAGCGAATCCCTAGGAAGATCTGATCTAGCCTAGGGATCTGTGGGGATCATAAATCCTAGGAGGAAAATCGGTTGCAAAAATTGAGGGCAATGGATGTAGAACCTGATCAAGAATAATAAGAGATATCGATCCGGCAACAGGATGAGTCGGGTCGAGTTTCGTAGAGGAAGGGTTGACCCTGGTCAATGGACCCGGTTCAACCAATCACAAAATTCGAAAATAATAAATCAAAGAGTAATGGAAATAAAATAGTAAATGAATTAAAAATAAAAATTGTAAGAGTGGAAAATGTTTGTTATTTTAAAGCTATTTTTCTGAGTTTTCTAATTATTTTTATGGAAATATCCACATTATATATAATATAGAGTATTATGCATAGGTATAATATACTTATATATTTTAGCCTTTTATTTTTATTTTATTATTCTTATACAAATATCATTTATTTTATATTTTAGTTATTTACAAAATAATTTAAGGAGCATAAAATGATTTTTATTTGATTTTTACAAATTAAATAAATGTGTTAAATAAATAGATATTATATTATATATACATATGTGGCTTTTTGTAGAATGAACTGTGGAATTTATTTTTATTTTGTTTTGTGTTCTCTATTTTTATTTTATTTTTAGGAATATGTGCTAGTGTTTCAGTATACAATATACCTAAATTAAAGATTAAAATAACTAAATATAAATATTTACAAGCATAGGTAACACATGACTATACAATGCACTCAAAAAGCCAACTTTTTCCTCGTAGCTCTAAATATTATGGAACCACCTTTATTTGAAAGATAATTTAATTGATAGTCTAACAAAGGTGCTTTTGGAAGAATTTGAGTTCAATGGAGCAAGAATTGATCTTTTAAGTTCTTGTTGTATGGCTTTTTATGAGTGGTTTTACTTGCATTATGTACAACAATTTATTCCACCAGTTTTTTTGTTATTTTGAAAACCTTTTAATGTATAACTTTTATTAAGAAAATACTAGGATTTGAGGTCTTTTTATTGATGAATAAAATATGAGGATTGATTTGTACATGGGATGCATAATGAAGAATGTACAAGGACCCTGCCTCCCCCTACTTTATTCCTTATTGATTAGGTCAATCATTAATGCTCTCTCGAGGTTTGGGTCAGTTTGCGGTTATTTCATAACTACATCCTTCTTTTCCTTTTCCTTTTCTCTTTATTCTTTTATTTTGGAAAATGTATGTTAATTATGCAACATTAACAATGATAAGCACAGTGATAATTTATTATATTTACATATATTTATAGATGTTTTTGCTAAAAGATGAAGCTAAAATAAAAGAATAAAGAATGAGAATAAGAGATTCATCATCTCCCTATACTTTACCTTTGCTAGTCCCTTAGTAAACACTTATTTGAAAAAAGAAGTGAAACCAAAAAGAAAGGAAAAGAAAAAGTAAGAATCAGATTTGATTATTACATATCTTCATAAAATTGGAGTATGGAAATATGCCAGACCTTTGGATTATTAGTTTGGAAGAACCTTATTGGGAAACATGTTTATGACTAAACAACCTTCAAGTCCCACAACTCTATGGTCAGGTCTCCTTAACAACTAGGTAAGAACAAGTCTACAAACGCAAACTCTAATGACTATGAATCTTTCCTTGTACTGTGTAAGTGATATGTAGCACCCCACCTAAAAAATGGCAAAGAAACAACCTCCCTTAACAAGGGAACTCTAATCCCCTAGTCTAGCAACTTTTTCCTCGAGGAGCAGGGTATTCCCATGTAAGTTCAAGTACAACCAGCTCAAGAAAAGGGGAAAATGAGAGAATGGACCGTGACCTGTGTAGCCACGTATCCCTTGGATCTTAACCAATGTAGTTAAGTCTCCAGCTGTAAGCTTTCATGAGATGAGACAGTGAGATACATAAGCTTTGCTTATTCACTATATACACTCCGATAGGCATTTTATTTTCAATCAGGTCTGCCGCCTTTTTTTGGAGTTTTTATATTTTTGTATACATTTTTTATGACATATATACAACATATCTACAAGGTGCAGCATGTACATAAGGAGTTTTTCTTCTTGAGCCAGTAGACTATCCACTATTGGAGTATTATTGCAATCCACACTCTCCTATCGTTAGACCTCAATGCTACTAGACCAGCTTGAGGTGCACATCCCTCCCTAGAGGAGGACGAGAGGTTCCGGCTAGTTAACTACCCCTGTATGCTACACCAAGCCAAAGGATTCTGCCTCCTCACCACCTCGTCCGTGTTGAGCCACGTGTAAGGTGCGTATCCAAGTCAATCCTATGTCTCTTAGAGTCACTAGTGTATTGTTAAATATTCTACTTAGGCTAAAGATGGCATTTGAACATAGCCTAGTGGACTCAAAGAATTAAGTTGCTATGGACCTAAAAAGTCTTATCCCCAAATCCTATAAGGTTCCTTTGAGGTTAAGTGGATTAAGGTCGTAATCAAGCTCCATTCTTCAATTTTATTCCTGACTAGTTTAAATGTCAACTATCATGTAGAAAAATGCACATGCAAATATTTACAAAAACTCTTTTTTTGGAGAGAATTTTTCAAACTATGCAAATTTTTATGGAATTTTTGATTTTCTAATTTTTAGGTATTTTTGAAAAAGGAGTACAAGAAAGAAAAATATGTACAAAGATATCTACATACTTACAAAAAGGTTTATGTTACAAGTTGTATGTACCAATGGATTTTAATCCAGCTTTATTAAGGATACTTATGTACGAAGAATTTTAGGGGTATATTATGGCTTTTAATGTACACATATATACATGTGGTTTTCATACCCTCTAATTATTTCCCATGCGGCAAAATAATTTTGCAAGCATTTTTCAAATGATTTCCGAAAATTATTTTTACACACATTTACAAATAAGGTTTACAAACGGTTTTTGTGAATATTTTATTTTTACATAATTTTAAAAATTTTTGTATAGTATACCTAATTTTGATATAGAAAATAGTTTTACAAATCTTTTTGCAAACAAAACATTATACAAACTTTGTACAAAAAATAGTTTTTACAAATATTTTTATAACAATTTTGAAAACATTTTTACAAATATTTTTCAAAACATTTTTTTTCCAATTTTATAAGTAATAGCCATGTTATTAGCACACAAATACTAGGAGTTATGGTTAAAGTATATATATAATATGCACAACACCCCCTATACTTAGCTCGAACGATGTCCTCAGAGTTATCAGAGAGCGATGAAGAATACATAACTCGTGCTGAGTATAGAGAAGTAAAAAGAATCCTATACTACAACAACTAAAAAGAATGAAAGAATATAATGAACATAAGTCGAGGGGATACTTAGGATCAAATAATCCTAAGTATAGCAGACTGTACACAAACGGGGGAAATCGAGGAGTAGAAAATACAGATATTACCTCCCGTATACTTAGGGTAAAATATCGCTAAGTATAGTCAGCAAAAATAGAGGTAATGGAAAATGAAGAATCATAGGTTTAATACCCCCGATATTTAGGATAGAGTGCATCCTAAGTATAACAAAATCATAAGATGGATATAGGGTATTAAACAAAATGAATGAATGATATAGACATAGTGGATCTATACAAAGACATAGTAGAAGTGAAAATCATGTACGAGATGCAAATGATGTGAGTCAAGGAACACATCGCATAAGGTCATAGGATCATGATCAAGATATGACTTTAAGCGCTGACCGTTGACTCGAAAGGTGGATTTAAAAGACAACTCAGATATGTTGATGCTTCTGTTGTCCTGCACCTTTCTGACTAAGTATGGTCCCTTCCATTTACTCTATAGTTTCCCTTGAATCAATCTCAACCTAGCATCAAATAGCCATACTCTTTGATTGGGCTCAAACTGCTTATGGCTGATGTGAGAATCATGTCATATCTTTACTTTATCCTTATATTGTAGGCTACTTGAGAAGGTTGTATCTCTCAACTCCTCCAATGCTGCCAATTCTGCTCTCTCTGATCTTCTATACTCTATAGATCCAATAATAGCTTGGTGGCTGCCCAAAGTGACTTGTTCTTGATCTCCACCGGTAAGTAGCATGGCTTGCCATAAATGAGTCGAAAAGGAGACGTGCACAAAGGTGTCTTGAAAGAAGTACGGTATGACCACAAGAACGAGTCCAAAAGCTATGACCAATCCTTTTGGTCTGGGCGGATGACCTTCTGCAAAATAGTCTTAATCTCCCTATTTGAAACCTCATCTAGACCATTCGTTTGTGGATGTACGGTCAATGTTGAACTCATTGGCAAGGGCTCCTACCTTGTCATTGACAAATGAGTCCCACCATCAGAAATCAAGACTCTACGTACCCTGAACCGTGAAATGATATTCTTCCTCAAAAATTTGCAATTAGTCTTTGCATCTGCAGCTCGGGTGGGGATGGTGTCAACCTAACGACTCACATAATCCACAGTTAACAAAATGTACTCAAATCCCTTATTCTTAGGGAATAGACCCATGAAATCGATGCCCCATGCGTCAAAAACCTCACAGAAGCGAATGTGTTGCATCAACATCATATCTCTCTATCCACAAGTGCCCATCCTCTGACAGTCAGTACATCTCTTCACAAATTCATCTGAATCCTTGAAAAGGGTAGGCCACCAAAGGTCAGATTGGAGAACCTTCTACGTTGTCCGTCTTCCAGAGTGATGTCCTCTTGCCTCAAGCTTATGGTAATAGCTAAGTATGATATGCTGCTCCTCTTGAGGAATACACAGACCATGAACACTATCCCCTCCTTCGTGGTAAAGGGTGCAATCCTCCCAATAGTACGACTTGACCTTTGCGAGGAAGGTCTCAGGTCGTTACCTAGGACAACCTTATGGAACTTTCTTAGCAACAAGATAGTTCACAATGTCAACGTACCATGGAAGGGAGGTGATAGCAAGAATCGCCTCGTCTGGGAATGTCTTAGTGATAGGTGTGGTCATATAAGAATCCTCAAGATGCTCTAATCAGGAGAGGTGATCTGCCACCATATTCATGACTCCAGGTTTATCCTTAATCTCAATGTCAAACTCCTAGAGTAGAAGGATCCATCTCGTCAATCTGGCTTTGGCATCCTTCTTGGACATGAGGTATCGGATGGTGGTGTGATCGGTATATATAGTCACTCTAGATCCAAGAATATAAGATCGAAACTTATCCAGATCAAATACTATGGCTAGCATCTCCTTCTCAGTCATAGTGAAGTTCCGCTGAGCGGCGTCCAAAGTCCTGCTAGCGTCATTAATGGCAAATGATACATTATCCCTCTTTGTCCAAACACAACCCCTACAACAAAATGAGAAGCATCTGTCATGATCTCGAATGGGAGAGACTAATCGAATGCTGAAGGATAGGAGCCTAAATAACCAAATTCTTGAGAGTATCAAAAGAAGAAAGACACTTATCATCTATAAGAAACTCGTATTTCATGAGAAAATTAGTTAACGATCGGGCAATCCAACTAAAGCCCTACATGAACACTCGGTAGAAACTGACATGTCCTATAAAAGACCACAACTGTCTCAAATTAGATGGTGGAGAGAGTTTCTTGATGATATCCACCTTGGCCGGATAAACCTCCATGCCTCTGTAGGAGATGATATGACCAAGGACCATCCCTTGAGTCATCATGAAATGATTCTTCTCCGAAGATAAGACTAGGTGGACCTCAAGCACCGATGAAGCACTCGGTCTAGGCAAGAAAGACAAGCATAAAACCCATCGTCATAGATAGAAAAGTCATCCATGAAGACCTCTAAACAATCGCCCACCATGGACGAGAAGATGGAAAGCATGTACCTTTGGAATGTAGCTAGGGCATTACATATCCAAAGCGAATTTGTCTAAAAGCATACGTTCCAAGTAGATAGGTGAATGCCACTTTCTCCTGGTCTTCGGGTATTATGGCCACCTGATTATATCTCGAGTACCCATCATGAAAGCAATAATAACTCATTCCAGATAACCTCTCAATGATCTAATCAATAAATGGTAGCGGGAATGATCATACTTGGGTGGCCTGATTCAGTTGTCTGTAGTCCACACAGACCCTTCAAAAAGTGGATACTCGAGTAGCTGTCTCCTTTCCAGACTCATTCACAACTGTGGTGATTTCCGTTTTCTTGGGTATCATATTTAAAGGACTAGCCCATTTAGAGTTATAGATGGGGTAGATAAAATTAGTGCTCCACCACTTAGATATTTCCTTCATGACTACATCTCGAAGATTCGGGTTCAGCCTACGCTGGAACTCACGCGATGGCTTGACGTCATCTTCGAGATATATCTGGTGGGAGCACATGGCAAGACTTATCCCCTAGAGACCAGTTACAGTCCGTCAGATTTCCTTGCGGTTTCATTCAAGAACCTCCATCAAATGACATTCTTGGTCTTCAGTCAAATCCATTGAGATAATGACTGAGAACATTTATGTCTTACATGCAAGGAATTTGTACTTCATGATCTGTAGAAAGTCTTCAGTTCTGGACATGTGGGAGCTGGCAGATCTAGTCTTCGAAAGGTCTGAGTGAAATCAATCAAATCTGCATGTGAGAACTCTCCCTGGATTAGTGAATCAGACAAAGATGGCCCTACAGGTGTATCTATCAATGGTACTGGCTCAATCTCTGCCCTAGCTGTCGGCTCTATGGACATCAGACATTGTAAATAATCATCAAAATTCAGGTAATCAAAATTGGTGTCTGAGCCCGAGGGATCTGAATCCAAACTACAAGAAATATAATCTGCTTCGCTACCCAAATCACGATCATGAGCCTTTAAGGCATCCGGTGCCATGAGTACACTCTCTATACTCTCATCAGTGGTAATCCGTGGTTCTGCAGTCTATGAAGGTGTGACAAGAGCTCGTGATATCAGATCTATCCAAACTGCTTCATCATCTGTAATCACAAAATCAAACTCCTGGTGGATGTCTAGCTCTGAATCAGTCATCTTCTAGTAGGAAGCTGAATCTCTGGCTATAATCTCCTCAATCGTCTCTATTTGTATAGTCTCACACTCGACGGAAAAGTATACCTTCTCACTATCATGATCGGATACTACCTTGGATGTGGCAAAGAAAGGTCGTCCTAAAATGATGGGGGTATTGGTCACGCATTCAGGGATCTCCATGTCCAACAAATGTAGTCCATGGCAAATTTCAGGCCCTGAATTGTGATGATAACGTCATTTAATAACCCCTTCGGACTCTTGACCGATCTATGTGCAAACTGGATAGCTGTCTTGCTTCGTCTAAGAGGGCCAAACTCGAATTGGTCGAGTAACGTAGCTATGAGGAGGTTAATCGAGGATCCGCTGTCTAATAGAGTACGATCAAGTCGCTGCTCAAGAATGTGGTATATAACATAGGGAGCTCATGAGTTGGGTCTCTTGGCTGGTAGCCAGTTCTAGATGGCGAAGCAGGTGGTATAGGCGAGCACATGGATTTCTAAATTGTGATTTCTCCTCTTCTTCCTATGAATGGTGGTTTTCTCTCTAAGGTTCTTTTGGAAAAGAGGGATATGCTCAAGTGCCTCCTGAAGAGTCAGCTGGATCTGAAATCTATCCATCTACTCATTGAACTCTATACATTGTCTCTTTTTGGGATTTTCTAATTTTTGGCACTTCCCTAAGCGAAGTGCTTGATGGAAGAGGATGGAGGGACCCTCTCCAGAAGAATGAGGGTTAGAAGTAAGTTTCTAAGTATGCAAATTGCTGGAATCCATGGATGCATCTTCAATCACCATAGATGGATCCAAAAGAGGTACATAAACTTTTATTTTATTCATATCTTTTATTTGTGAAGTTTTCCTTTTTTTATTTTTCTATAAATATGCTTAGGTATAAGAGAGGACAAAACAACTAGAGGACTCTTGGTGGCATCAATACCACTTACAAAATCTGAACTTGCAGCATCATCACCACACTCTATCCTAGCATTTGAGAATTTAGGTGCATTAACACCACCATATGCGACTAGGGACACGATGGCATCAACACTGTTGTATGGATCATCGTCCTTGGTGGCATCAGTACCACCGTAATCATCATAGTTAACGACATCATCACCACTCATGACTCCATTTGGCGCCCTAGAATCTGCATCATGGTGTCGCCTACATGAGTCGCTGCTGGCTGGCTTCCTACCTCTCCTAAGTGTTACAGAATCAACATCAAATAAACAGTTAATGCCATCTAGAATATCACTAGGAAAGGCGGTCTCTGGTGATTGTACCTTCTAAGACTTTATCTTCATCTTGTTAGGATTAGCTTCAATCTGCAAAGGTCTGGTGGCCTTGCCCTTGATTACTTCTCTCATTTCCTACTGGAACTCATCCATCTCGCGTTGAATGGCAGCTTGCGGTTTGGACAACATGTGGGTGTAATTGTCAAGGGTTGGGTCCTCATAAGAGTGTGAATGAGAACTAGATGGGCTGCCTCGTTGGAAATGAGGTTGACTCTGCTGCTAGTGCTGATAAGAGTGAGGAGGAGGCTAGGGGTACTATTGATTAGGTTGCTACTGCCTCCACTGTTAACCCTGATACAAGGGTTGAGGACCACAATGTGGCTGCTGGGAGTATTGGGATTGTTGCTGCTAGTGGACGCCCTACCCTACTGACGGGTCGCTAGATACGGTAATTAATTAGGTCACGTTGTAATATGTGTACTTAGCGATTCGGTCAGAACCGAGAGAAGATCTCCGTGAAGAGTGTCTCGGCTTTAATTTATATCCCGGGCAAGTCCGGGGTCGAACTCAGGGAGGCAAAGGAACAACTTTGGGTTAATTAGCAAATTTAAGATCTAGATATCCAATGCGGTTTTTTTTTATATTTTTTTAATGCAAATAGGATGCCAATGCAGGTGAATTAAGCACCTAAGAAAGCATACAACTTAGCCAAATTAATTTTAATGAGAAATTAATCCAATTTAGCCAAGTTACATTTTTCCTAGAATACTAATCCAGATATGAAAACAAAACACATTTTTTTGGAATTTTAGGACTTAAAATGCAACAATGAAAAATGCACACTTTTTAAGGGTCTTTTTGCAATTTATCACACAAACAGATAGCAAAAATCATGAAAAAATTACTGGAAGTAAAACATGATGCAAGAAAGCTACAATAATATTTTTGGAATTGTTTGACAAGTTATGAATTTTTTATGAGTTTTTTAGTGAAAACAGAGTGACAGTGAGTAAATAATTCCTAATTAATCCACGTTATCAAATTAATCAAAATGCAAATTATCTCAAGTAGATATTTAGATGAGCAATCCAGGAGACTTGAAATTTCGTGAAAAGGATGTGTGTGGATTTAATTAAAAATCAAATTCGAAAATCACTCAATAATTTATTGCAGGCACAATACAACTCCAATGGACGTGAAATTTGGACTGTAAGTTCATCACATATCAATGCCTCATATATAATTTTTGTGGAATTTTTATAGCAACTGTGTGTGAGTTATTATTTTAATGGCACAGAATGGGTAAACTATGCAAAAATTCAGTGAAACAATTTTAATTAATTACCCCTTACTCATAAAAATACACATAAATATCCACAAGGTATAGAATTAGTTGCTCCACACAAAGGTATTTTTCATTGAACAAAAAGATGCAAGATAGATGTCCAAATTAAAAAGAGAACACAGGGGTGTTTGTGCAAATACAAAAGCTGAAATAAACAAACATTTATATACAGGGACTTGTTTGTAATTATAAAAACATGAAATAAATAAATTGCAATTTTTACATTAAAAAAAAACCTTTCTTCTTCGTCAAGACGAACCCAACATGGGAAGATGAGGGTGGCGGTGCCGGGCCGCGATCGACGGCGAGAGGTGGCGGCTGTGCCGCACGGCGGTGTCGTGGCGAGTGGCGGAGAGGACGGGGGCGCTGGCGGAGGAAGGCACCCGCAGAGGTGTGGGCTGCTACCGCCGTAGAGGGGGCCGGCGCATGCGTCTGGCAGCGGTGGTGGCGCTGGAGCAGGTCGCCGGAGGGCCGGGATCTGAGGAGGGGGCGGCAGTCGAACGTGCGCGCGGAGGAGATCTGAGGAGGGGGGCGGCTGTCGTTCGGCCGGCAAGGGCCGCCGGCGATGACGATGGAGAGGTGGGGTGGTGGCCTTGGAGCTGCTGCTCCACCTCCGATTTTTTTTGTTTTTTTTTATTTTTTTTTTAAATTCTTTTTACTGTTTTGATTAAAAAAAACTGTTGTAAAAGGAATTTTTTTTTTGGTTTTATTTTTTTTATCTTTTTTTTTTAATTTTCTTTAGACAGGAAATATGTACACAAAAAGAAAGGTGGGGAAAAAATGTTGAGATAATAAACTAAAAAAATGGGAAAGATGATGGTGTGATGGTGGTGATGGAAGGATGATAAACTAAAAAATGATGGGGGGATGGTGATATGGTAAAGAAGATGCAAATATAAAATAATAAAAAGAAATGACAAGATGAAAATAGAAAAATTACCTACGATGGACGGATGCCTAGATGTGCTCACGAGAGCACGGTCTTCGCTCGAATCGCCGGCGTGCGATGAGCTCGAGCAGCGCACGGTTGCGGCTGCGATGTTGGTCAAAAAACCAACGGATCACACCGGAGAGAGGGCCGTCGTCGCTCGACCGCGGTTGCGTCGCTGTCACCGATTCAACTCTGAGAACTTGGCTCTCCTCACATAAAGATGGATCAAAGGCAAAAATGAGGAGAATGGCATGTATATAAAGAAGAAGAAAAATGGAAGTTAGAATTAAGATGGAGTGGGATGGAGGTTAATAAAATGGTGGAGTTGAATTAGAAGTTAAAAAATATGGTGGAGTAATGGAGTTGAATGGTGGTTATTGTAGATAATGTAAAATAATTAAATAAATAAAATGAAATAAAGTTATCTACTTTAATTACAACAAAATAAAGAAGGAAAAAATAATGGTGAATTTACAAGTGAATACAACACACTATGTATATATATATATATATTTTGTCTTGTTAATAAGAGATAGTTACAACAGAAAAATACAATAAAATAATATAAATAAAATACAACACAAACATAATTTTTTTGTATTTTTAAAAATTAAGAAAGGTAAGATAAAAAAATGAACAAAGAATGAATATATACATAATTTACAATGTACATCTAGGTCCCAAAACCCAACTTTTGTAAACGAGCTCCGATTTTAATGAAACCACTTCCGTTGGATAGATAATTTTCTAACTTGAACTTTAAAAGTGAGTTTGGTGAATTTGGAGTTCATACGGAGCGGGAATTTAGCTTGGAAGTTGGTCTTTACGGCTTTTTCCCATTGGGATCTAGGAGTATTTATTTGAGATATAATTTGTTTTGTATTTTTGTATTTTTATGTACATTATTATGAACAAGTTAGAGAAAGAATTAGGTAAAAAGAAGTTGAAATGAAATTATTAAAAATACATGAAGTTTTGGGTTATTTACATGTATAAAACTCTTGTGATTTTGCGGCTTTTTTTATGTTAATTTATTTTATACAATCCGATATACAATAATTAGTGTATTTTATTTACAAGAGTCATTTTGTTAATTTATGGATTTTATAGACATTTATTTGGGATTTTACTTGGGGATTTTGCTAAGATTAAGATATTAAGATGATGAATCGTGGATTCATCACCCCCCTATACTTAAACTTTGCTAGTCCTCGAGCAAATAAAGAATGAATAAGTTTGGTTAACCCCTGACTGTGCATGTGAATACAAGACTTGATCCATTCAAGAACTCTCGGTTTTAGAGATCCTAAAATTCTAAGCTGAACCAAGCTCTAGTCAAAAGGTACCCAATTTCCCTAATCATCAGACTCTCTTTGTATACATATATATAAGGGATATGACATTAAGTGTTGACCGCAGTTACAAGAGTAGAGTCACAACGTCACCCAAGGTTCCAGTCTAAGAGACTCTCCTATGGACCCGATCCTCAACACTAGGGAATAAACCATTTCCTGCATCCAATTCACCGTCTTTTAGTTGTCAGACTTGAAAGTGTAGATGGAAGGCCAGTTGATGGAGGGCAATGGATTGTGTCATTTCTTCTCTCCCTCTCATTGGAACAAGGATCCTCTCGAGTGCCTTATTACGCAACGCATTGTTTTTTGGTGTTGATCAGTGCGTCCATCAAGAGAAGTTGGAGCCGTCTGCACTTGTTTTCCTGGGAGTACACCGGGGTGTGCCTTTTTTGAGTACCTATCGTACCTTCTACACCCAGACTTGTAGCATTTACGATGCAGAGCCCTTTTTTGGTGCAAGCCCGACTCCTGGTCCTAATAGCGGTGGTCCAAGTGGACACTTTGAAATGGTTGGGAGCGCTCACCTTTGGTGGAAGCTCTTTTGATAATTGACTTTGTGGAATGAGAGCTTTTCTTTGACATTTCATTGCTTTGTAGTATTTGTGGCTTGCTCCACTGCTTTTACCAAGAGTTGGCGCACACTGATCAACATTTTTTTTATTTTATCACACCCTGGCACATAGGTAAATGTGAAGAGATAGTATAAGAACCATGTTCTCATACTGGCTAAATGTGCTGACACTCAGGTTTCATGAAGCCTTCATTGATTTTATCCCATCCTCGAGCATCATTAAATCAAGTCCAAACTCAAATCCCTTATCCCAGTTCCTTAAGTGAAATTTCAACTCATCTCATCATAACTGCGGTCGTGTATGTGAGGTGCTGATCATATTCTTTAAGGTAGAGACTAAGCATGCAATATAGCACACACATCTTTCAAACTAGGGAAATGTGAATAATTAAGTCCAAGACCCTAATGACTAAGGCTGGTTAACTCAAAATCTCAAGACCTCATAAACCAAGTGTTCTTGAACATCACTAGTCTTGTGTGAAAGTGAATTGTGTCAGGGATTAAACCAACTTATTAGTTAGTTTTTTTTTTGTTTTTGTTTTTGTGTTTTTTTTTTTGACAAACAAAGGCAAAGAAGAAGTTTTTTTTTCTTTTTTTTTGTTTGAAAAGTTTTGCTTTTTTTTTCAAGAGTTTTTTTTGAAAAAGATAGGTAAATAAGAAAAGATTCTTTTTTTTTGAAAAGTTTTTTTTATAGTAAATAAGGAAAAAGAGTTTTTTTTGTTGTTTTGTTTTTTTTTAAGTTTTAGGAAAAAGTTTTTTTTTGTTTGTTTTTTTTAGGAAAAAGTTTTTTTTTTTACTTTTTTTTAACCCACCCCATAATTATTGTATAGTATATACAAAAATACGTGAAAGTACGAGGTATGGGTAAAGTATATATGTAATATATACACGTCCCCCTATACTTAGCTTGTGCTATGTCCTCATGGCACTAGGTGACAAAAAGACATAGCTCGTACTAAGCGTAGGAAAGCTAAAATAATAGAAAGTATAGAAGTCGATCCGCCCCACCTATACTTAGGCTCTGGACAGCCTAAGTGTAGAAGAAGAGCAAAAATGGGGCGGACGAGGTCAAGAGGAGAAATGATGAGTAAATACACATGGCGGGCATCGGTCCCCCCTATACTTAGGCTTTGGTCAGCCTAAGTATAGGACAAGAGTAAGTGTGAGAACCGATGTGATCTCGAGAATATACAAAGAAGGGAGAATATGTACAAGAGTGATGGAATCTTCTAAGATGTTGAATCTTGATGCTGCATCTTCATGAAGAGTAATAAGATGTATGTGGTCTGTGCTCACTCTGTATGAAGTTGATGACCTCGACTTGGACTAACTGCTCTTTGGAATCAACAAAATGGTTCAACAGTTGTCCATTCACCACATGAGATTGTGCACCATCTGCGAGATCAGCTATCTCTACACTTCCATTCTCGTGTACTTTTTTAACCACAAAGGGACCCGTCCATTTAGATTTGAGCTTCCCATGGAACATCTTCAACCTGGCATTGAACAACCATACCTTTTGTCCAGGGACAAAGTCTTTGCACCTAATGTGCTGATCATGCCATCTCTTTACTTTGTCCTTATAAATCAAACTGTTGTCATATGCCCTGTTTCGGATTTCCACGAGCTCGTTCAAGTGCAAGTCTCGGCAAAGTTTTCCTAGGTGACAACTCCAATTAATCTTCTTAATTGCCCATTCGGATTTATGAATCAATTCTGCGGGCAAATGGCATGGCTTGCCATAGATCATTCTAAATGGTGAAGTACCCAATGGTGTCTTGTAGGCTGTCCTATAGGCCCACAGAACTTGGTCCAAGAGCTGAGACCAGTTCTTCCTATCGGGACGAACCAATTTCTGCAAAATACTCTTCACCTCTCTGTTCGAAACCTCTGCCATGCCGTTGGACTGTGGGTGGTAAGGACTAGTAACTCTATCATCAAATCCATATTCCTTAGCTAAAGATCTCATATCTCGATTCACAAAATGGCTACCCCCATCAGATATCAAAACTTTTGGCACCCCGAACCTAGCAATAATATGGTCTTTCACAAACTTACAGACAGTCTTGCTATCTGCGGTTCGGGTTGGGATAGCCTCCACCCACCTACATAAATAATCAACCGCCAATAAAATGTACTCATGTCTTTGGCTGTTGGGAAAGGGACCCATAAAATCTATGCCCCATGCATCAAAAACATCACAAATAATCATCGGTTGCATGGGCATCTCATCTCTCTGTCCAACTGTCCCTCCCATCCTTTGACAGATCGAGCACGACCGTACAAAATCAATGGCATCTCTAAACAAGGTCGGCCAATACAATCCACATTGAAGTACTTTGTGAGCGGTTCTCTTTCCCGAATGGTGTCCTCCAGCCTCAAGTGAATGACAATATGTGAGGACACTATGGTATTCCTCGTGAGGAATACACCTTCTCCAAACACAATCCGGTCCTTCGAAGAAAAGGAAAGGATCGTCCCGGTGGTATCTCCTCGAATCCGACTTCAGTCGATCAATGCTGCTCCTAGTCCAACCATAGGGAACCTGTTTGGAGACAAGATAGTTCACCATGTTGGCATACCACGGGAGGGAGTCAACAACACAAATTGACTCATCTGGGAAGGTCTCTCTAATCCGCTCATGATCAGGAGAATCCTTAAGTTCAATCTGAGAAAGGTGATCAGCCACAACATTCTTCACTCCAGGTTTATCTTTTATCTCCAAATCAAATTCCTGGAGGAGTAAAATCCACCTAAGAAGACGCGCCTTCGCGTCCTTCTTTTCCATTAGGTATCGAATGGCTGTGTGATCAATATAAATTGTCACCTTAGAGCCCAAAATATAGGATCTGAACTTCTCGAGGGCCCATACTACCGCGAGCATTTCCTTTTCAGTCACTGTATAATTTTTCTGTGTAGGATCTAAAACTTTGCTCGCATAGTGAATCGCAAACGGAATCCCCTCTCGCCGTTGTCCTAACATAGCTCTTATAGCGAAATCTGAAGCGTCAGTCATGATCTCAAAGGGGAGAGACCAGTCAGGAGCTTGTAGAATAGGCGAGGTACAAATCTTCCTTTTCAAGAGCTCAAAGACCTCCAGACACCTGTGATCTACAACGAACTCTATGTCTTTCCCTAAGAGCTCAGTCAGTGGGCGGGCGATCTTTGAAAAATCTTGAATGAATCTCCTATAGAATCCAACATGCCCTAAGAATGACCGCACTGACTTTACGTTGGTAGATGGATCGAGTTTCTTGATCACCTCCACCTTGGCAGGGTCAACCTCCATTCCCCTTTTGGAGATGACATGCCCCAACACGATACCCTCCGTCACCATAAAGTGACTCTTCTCCCAGGAGAGTACCGGATTCACCTCTCTACACCTCGTGAGGACTCGGTCCAAGTGCGCTAAACATGTATCAAAAGAATCACCATGGACCGAGAAGTCATACATGAACACTTCTAGGAAATCTCCCACCATCTCGGCAAATATGGCTATCATGCACCGTTGAAATGTGCCCGGGGCATTGCAGAGCCCGAATGGCATGCGCCTGAAAGCATAAGTGCCGAATGGACATGTGAATGTGGTCTTTTCCTGGTCCTCAGGGGCTATGGCCACCTGGTTGTAGCCTGAGTACCCGTCAAGAAAACAGAAGAACTCTTTCCCTGCGAGTCTCTTCAAGATCTGATCAATAAAAGGCAAGGGAAAGTGATCTTTCTTGGTCGCAGCATTCAGGCGCCTGTAGTCAACACAGACACGCCACGACGTAGGTACTCGTGTCGCGATCTCTACCCCCTCCTCGTTGGTGACCATCTGAATTCCTGATGAATACCCATTCATCACTCTTTATTCTATTATTTTAGCTACAAAAACCTTTGCAAATACATGTAGATATGTGTAAATACAAATAATTACCAAAAGCATGCATTGTGTAAAAATCTATAATTAGCATGTTTTTGTGCACAAAATAAAAAGAATAAAGAGCAAAAAGAAAAAGAGGGAAATATTTAGAATAAATATTGAGCAACCTAACCCAAGGGAGGGCTCAGCATGGGCCTGACCGCATAAAAGCCAAAGTAGAGGGAGATAGGAGCTCATGTGTATATACTTCGGTAAATAAAACTTTATATTTTCCTCACCCAAAAATATGTTGTAAGTATTTGTGTATATCCTATTAAAAACAAAATAAAAAGATGAAAAGCAAAAAAAGATCAAAAATACCCTTCCTTCACCATGTACATAAACCACACCTTTTTATTTATTTAACCCTATAAATAAATTCAATTATTTTCAGAACTTTTTGTGAATATTCTATGTTATATTTTGTAAATAAAATAAATTAAAAGAAATAAAACAAAAACCAAATAAAAATTACAAAATTAAAATACAAAAATACATTGTATAAATACCATGTATATAAATGTATTCAACCATTTATTTCACCCTTGTATATATGTAATAAAAATAAAATAAAAATATTCTTTTATTCCATATTTTATGGTGTAAATAAATAAAATACAAAATGAGCATAAAAATACATAAAAATAACAAATAAAAAAATCAAAAATAAAAATCCATGTGGTGTACATATACCTATATATAGAGCTACCCTATTTTTATTTCCAAAAATTAAATAAAAATCACCAAAAAATAGAAAAAAATAAAAGAAAAATATTTCATGTTTTGAGTTTTCTTTAATTCGGCCTATTTCTGCCCTAAAATAAATAAACAAAATTCGAGCACACGTGGCCGCTCCTGATTGGTCCACGGGGGATTGTTGACCCCGGTCAACTCCCCCGCGGACTCTTGCCTTTTCTGGAAGATGCGTGCCGCGCCTCCTTCGCCGATTTATCCACGCGTCTCCAGGCTGTCATCCACTCAACCCCCGTGCTCGGATTCTTCGCCGTTCATCCCTCTCCCTCGCCGGATCCTCCGCCATCAAATCCACGCCTTCCTTAGCCGTCGAGCCTCAACCCTAATCGACGCTGTCACTCTATATATTCTTCCCTCCGCCGCCTCCGCGCCCCATCTTTGGACCCTCTCCTTCTTCCCAGTGACCTCCATCGGCATCGCAAGAGTGACAGCAAGCCTTTGCCCTTGTTGCAGTGAGGTGAGGAGGCGATTCCTTTGATCCGGCGATTCTCGCCGTCCTTGCTCCGCCGCCGGCGTTGAGCATCGAGCTTCAGGCCTTTACGCCCTTCGAAGCTACGACCAGGAGCAAGAGCAGCTCCAGCATAGTCTCCAGCATCCATCAGGTAACCTTAGATCCTTCTAGTTTCTCCCAATTTCCGATTACGCCCAAATCGTACCTCCGACGCATTTCTTTGATTCCGGCCATCTCGCGTTACATCTCGACCATCCGACCATCTCATCACCTTCGCCGTACCCTCACGCACCTTCTACGCACTTTCACTCAACCCAGATCGCACAGGATCTGGGAGTCGAGCTCCACCGCCTCCGCCTCGCCGGAGCTCGTCCGCCCCACAGCACCGTCCATCTTCACCCCGCCTTCTTGGGTCGAGGCATTTTGCCCTCGACCCGCGAAGCTTCTTGACTACTTTGCAGGTCCAAAGGGAGGCGTCTGAGGCTTCCCAACTTCCAGCCAGGAGCTTCATCTCCGCCGACCTCGCCGGAGCTCTTCAGAGCTCGGCTAGGTCATCGGAGACCCGCAGCAGCTGCGCAACTTCACGCCGGATCTTCTCCGACCTTCAGGCGCAGCAGAGGAGGACCGGAGTCCACGCACGAGGCCGGCGAAGTTCGCCGGCCATCAGTTCTTCCTCCATCTTCCAGAGCCGTCCGATGAAGCCCTCGCTCCAGTTCTGATCACGTCCGTCCATTCTTCGAGGAGCAGTAGCCGTCGATCCATCCGAGGAGCGCATCTGGACCATTGATAGCAGAGGAGAGAGGCGCCAGCATTCCAGCCATCAGATCCTCCACGTGGGCCTCTCCCCACCGTCGATCGAGCCGAAGGAACGAAGAGAGGAGTCGCGCCGCCATCCCAGCCGTCAGATCCTCCACGTGGCGCACATCCGACCGTCGGCTAATAAAGGGGTAAATATCGTAGGACCCCCTCTTAGTTTTTCATTTCCTGTTTAGTCCTGTAATTATTTTTAAAACTTTATTAGCGTTGGGTTATTTGCACCAAGGACCCCGTACTTATTTTTATTTGCACTTATACCCCCGCCTGTTGTGAGCCACGTGCGTCGTCACGTGTTATTCTGGGTTATTTGCAATATGTGCCTTGTCGTTCTGGATGTTATTCATTGAATAAGAAGTTTTGTTTATTTGCAAATATGCCCCTGTGAGTGTTGATTATTGTGCATGTGCGTTATTTCTTGGGCTTTTTGCAACCTTGCCCCTGGGGTTTTGATACGTGTTATCAAAAACCCCTAGGACTTGGTTTTTGTTACAAATCAGTCCCTGTGTGCCCCAGCCACGCGCGAAGCGCGTGACTTGCTGGGTATTTTGCACCAGGACCCCAGAACTTTCGGGTATTTGCACATAGGTCCCTGTGCACAGTGCCCCACCTTTATTTTTGAATAAAATATCAAACGACCTCCAAATCCAATGAGATTTTGACACATGGCTCCTGCCATGGTGTAGGAATTTCTATGATTTTTGGGGACATTTTTGATTTCATTTATTATTTTTAAAAATTCAAAAACCCCTATTTTTGCCACTGTTTGACTTTAAAAATACCAAAAAAATATAAAAACTCCACTAAAAATTCTAAAAAATTAGGTTACTGTTTCTTGCTTGTTGCTTGATTTTCTAGCCAATTTTGGCTATTTTTCATCGCTCAAAAACTCTAAAAATTGAAAAACCCCTAAAAACTCATAAAAATTATAATAAATAAACTAAAAATCCAAAAACAATAATTAGGATGCCTAAATTTTCCTTGTTCTTCATAGTTTATAGGAAAATTACCTTCAGGGCTTTTTGAGATCCAAAATTATTTTTTTTTTGGGTCTTAAGCCTTGCTGGACAGTCCCCTTTGTTTTTCGCATTGTTTGATTTTTAATAAATAATTTACCCATTAGAAAAATCCCAAAAATTCACCAAAAACAGTAAAAAACATTTAAAACATAAAAACCATTTTTCCTTAATTTTTGCATCATTTTGGAGTGTTTAATAAATTGTTGAAGTGCCCTTGTATTTACTTTCTTTCATTTTCTCATCATTTAAAAAATCTAAAAAAATATAAAAACAAATAAAAACCACAAAAATATGTTCTCTGTGTTTTAGTTCAATTTGACTACATCGTAGGCCGCAAGGCCAATCTGTGCTCCTTGTGTTCGACCCTGGGAGCTATACCAGGTGAATCCTATAGCTAGATCGCTCTTTCTTGTGTTTGTTTGTTTTTATCTGATTTGAGTGATTGATTTTTCTTGATTGACTTAGTTGAGTGACTGAGGTCGCAACGACCTAATTTTCTGTACCTTTACCTCTGTCATTTGGCCGGTCGTCAGAATGGCGCCGTTGCCGGGGAGCACGGCTTTGTAGTCATATTCTTCCATATTATCTCTCTTAATTATAATTGTTTTCTGACACTCTCTCTCTTTCTAATTTTTGTGCGAGGTACTGCGTGGAGAACTTGGAGTATACTTTTCGAGGACCCGCACGGGAAGAAGAGCAGGAGGAAGAGAGAGAAGAAGGAGTTTTCATTTCTGAGAGAGAGAGAGAACAATATTCTTGTAATAATTTAGGACTCAGACTTTGAACTGTGGACATTTGTAACTTAGCGGGTCTGTTTCGCCGAGCACCGGTGTGCTCGGGGGACCCATTCGGATTTTCGCGGCTTTTATCGTGGTTTTGATAGCTAGCTGCCTTTTCCGGTGTTTACGCGGTTTTTCTCGAGCCCCTAGATTTAGGAATTTCTGTTGATTGTGACGTAAATATCTAAGGCCCAACACTTAATAGAATATCTGTTCCTATAGAACGTAATTGGACCTTGATAAAATTCACTGAAAAAGTTAGTTTAATTGGATTTGAGACCACGTGCCGTGAGGAGTCACATACAGCGCTGGCAGGACCCGTTGTGGCGGGCACCGAGTGACTCCCAAGATCGGACTCCGGACTCGATTCCGTTGGCTAACTATTGTTCTTCACGATCAATAGAAATTGCTCAGCTAGGACTCGGTTCTTCCTCATTGCATCATTTAGGTAGTTTAATTCTGTATTTAAATTCTGCGCGGATCACTTGCATGTAGAGTGCTGGAGACAAGGTACGCATTTCTTACTCTGCATGCATCATTGATTTTCTCGCGCATCGGCTTTTTCGTTCTCTCCCTCTGTGTTTGGCTTAATCATCAGGAGAATCGGAAAAACCGTTAGGCCGCTTGTATTTATTTTGAAAAAAAATTAAAAAGAAAAACAAAAAAATTTGGGACTGGATAACATTATTGACCCTAAAAGACACTCACATTAAAAATTTGTCTTGGGGAGAGCAACCCCCTCATTGTTTGGCTTGATTGTGCGAGAGAGTGACCCGAACACTAGGTAAAGCCCTCCGGTGCTCATCTCGACTGATTACCGACTCTTCTGTGCGGGACAGTCGGTTGAGAGAGTATCGGGTATCCCAGCAGGTCACGTAATCGCTCTGATATCTTGTTTGTTCACCAAATAAAATTGACAAGATAAATTGACCGAGATTTCACGGTCTTCAGATTGTGTTGTGTTGGTGAACCGGGGGTTTGCTTTGCGATCATATTTTCTCCAGATCCCATCCGCCCAACTCGCCAAGATCAAGATGATGGGTAGACGATCTCTTAGGCAGCCTCTGGCTGCACCGCTTTCAGGCGCGTCAACTCCATCATCTAGGTTGGCCCGTGAAAGTCAAGACCAGCTCTCCGGGCCCGAGTTCGATTCCACCCTGTTCCCCCTCGATCCCCTTTCTTTTACTGAGAGACACGAGCCTGAGGAAAGACGAATTAATTTGACAGAACCTGAGTTAGGCTCATCTGATTTTGCAGACATCCCTATGGCTGGAGCCGGCAGTTCAGACGATCGCCAGCCCGAACATTTTGTCTTAGACCAGGGGGCGATTAACTCCACCCTGATCGCGTCATTAGAGACGGTTCAGCAGCAGTTACGCGATCAGGGGGCATTCGTGATAGAGATGAGGAGGGAGTTGGAGAGACTCCGAAGAGAGCGAGACGAGCCGAGCGAGCCGGAGGACATCCCTGACGCTGATGCAGAGGCAGCAGCCGCAGCAGCAACTGCCGCAGCAGCGGCAGCCGCCGATGCAGCAAGACCGATGCGGGAGCTGCACAACCCCGGATCTACACTGATGCACCAGTGGGTGGTGATACCTGCTATCGTGGGGGATTTCAAGTTCCCTCCGAACACCCTGCAGATGCTTCCTCATTTTCACGGACTCGCCACTGAGGAACCCCACCTCCATCTCCAGGAGTTTCTGATGATCTGTAGCACTGTCCATGACCGTCGTGTGGACCAAGATACGATTCGAATGATGGCCTTCCCGTTTTCTCTGGCAGATAGAGCAGCCGCCTGGCTGAAACATCTAGGGAAGTTTGTTTACACCTGGGATCAGCTCCGCACCGAGTACTTGAACAAGTACTATCCACTCGGGCGGACGAATGCAGCGAGGGCCCTGATCAACAACTTCTCCATGCTCCCTAATGAGCAATTTCACGAAGCATGGGAGAGGTTCAGAGAGCTTCTGGATAGATGCCCACATCACGACATCTCGAAGCCGAACCTAGTTCAGAGCTTCTTTAGTGGGATGACACCAGAGCTTCAGGGTCTGGTGAATGCTTCTTGCGGCGGGTCCTACTTTGCCAAGGACCACAACCAAGTCTGGGCCATCTACGAGGAGATGGCAGAAAATTACATGGTGATGTCCCAGACTCGGTTGTACACTCAGAGATCTCAGCAGCCGCCAGGACCCGTGCCGTATCAGCGAATAGCACGGGTTGATGCAGGTCCATCCAGTTCGTCCACAGTTGCGGCCGCACAGGCAGAGTCGGCCGCTGCGGACATGGGGATTATCAGTGAGAAGTTGGACCGCATGGAAATAATAGAGAAGAAGCAGTGCCAGGGCATAACTCAGATGGAGCAAATGGCACAAACTCTGAGCGACATGAAGACCCAGCTCTTGTGTCTTCAGGAGGCACAGACGGCTCCTCAGCCCCGTCTTCTGTCGCGAGGCGATTCCGGCGGCAGCCGCAGCTCGTCCCAGCGCTCCAGCTCCTTGCAGCAGCCTAGACAAGTTCACCTTGTACAGGCGGAGCCGTACCAGCAGCAGCAGCCCTCTTACCAGTCACCACCATCTCCAGACTTACAGATGGTGGTATATCAGCCGGATCAGCCTCTGGCAGCACTGCCACCAGACCCCTTTGATGCTGAGCCGTTGATGGATGTCAACGGGATTTGGTATGACCGTCCTCAACCTGGAATCCGACGAGACCATCCCGGATTCAGGTGGGGGAATGGGGGTAACCAGTCCCAACAGCAGCCAGCCGGTCAGGGAGGGCAGTACTCCCAGCAGAGAGATCACCAGCAGCCCCCTGCATATCAGCCACATCAGCCATCATCCTTCGTACCTCGTCCCTACCAGCAGCAGGGATAGAATTGGAGACGTGAGCAGCAGGCTCACCAGCAGCAGCATCATTCCTCTTACCCCTCTCAGCCACAGCAACACCAGGTCCAGCAGCCTCATTTCCAGAGAGGCAACCCGTCGGGCTCCCATGAGAGCCCCGCCATGGATGATCTAGCCCGCCTCTTCACAGAGCAGCAGGCTACATTTAGACGGGAGATGGACGAGTTCCGCCTGGAGATGCGGGACCTGATGAGAGGGAAGGCCGCCATCCCTGCACAGATCGAGCCTAATCCGAATAACTTGAAGAGGAAATCTGAGCAGGTAATTCACACTGAATTTGCCACTCCTAGTGACCCATTTGATGATACATCTTCGGATTTATTTGATGCTGATTTTGTCACACTTAGGAGCGGTAGAAGACCAGCAGGCGGCGCCTCATCTGAGCGACCACACGAGGATCCATCTAGAGCGCCAGATAAGGAAGAGGAGAGCGGTACTGAAGCCGCACATCATGATGACGGTGGTACTGAGGCCACCCGAGATGCTGATTCCACCAGCGGTACTGAGGCCGCCATTTCACCACACCGAGGAGGTGGTACTGACGCCACCAGCAGAGCCGAGCCAGCCCGCGGTACTGAGGCCGCAAGACGTCTAGTTGAAGAGCCAGCTAGAGGTGGTACTGAGGCCACCAACATTTATTCTGATAGAAATGTTGTCTTTCCTCGCATGAATGTATCTCGGAACTCTGATTTGAATAAAGGAAAAGGTTTAGTTTCTTCTGATCCCACTGTGGTGAATGATGTTTGTGAGGATCCGGTCATCGAACCGTCTAGGCCTATTCCTAGTCCTTCATCTGAGAAGGACCCTGTGATCCCCTTTCCTAGAGCCCTTGAGTTGGGGAAGGGGAAGAAAAAAGAAAAAGATCCAAAAAAGAGAGAGCAGGAGGAGTTCAGCCAGAGCATGATAGACCGATTTCACATCTAGCTGACCCTCAATGAGGCTTTGCAACACATCCCTCTTCTTCAGCGATCCTTGAGAGATAAGACCACAGTCAGAAGGACGAAGAGGAACAAGACCGCAGAAATTCATGTGTTGACCAAAGCCACGTGTTACGCGATCCAGAACCATCTGCCGACTAAGAGGCCAGATTTAGGTGCCCCGTATGTCAGATGTCAGATTAGTGAGCAGAGGTTCAACCGTACTCTATTAGATAGCGGATCGTCGATCAACCTTCTTCCGGCAGCCCTTCTCGACCACTTAGAGTTGGGCACTCTTGTACAGAGCAGGACATACCTTCAGTTTGCTGATCGGTCTGTCAAGAGGCCAAAGGGGTTGTTGCGAGACGTTGTCGTCACGATTCAGGGTTTGCAATTCCCCGTGGACTTCGTAGTGCTAGACATGGAGACCCCTGATTCGTTGACCGATTCCCCCATCATCCTCGGTCGCCCGTTCTTGGCCACAGCCAAAGCAGTGACTGACCATGACAGTGGGAAGGTATTCTTTCGCGTCCAGGGCGAGAGCATACAAATAGAGACGGTTAAGGACCGCAGATCCAGATCCAGATCCCGCTCACATGGCAGTACAGATTCAGAGCAGCTGACAGATGCAGGACCAGACATCCACCAGGACTGTGATTTTGTGATCACAGATGATGAGGCAGTTTGGGCAGATCCTGCAGCACAGACCATCCTCTCATATTCAGATACAGTTGATGCAGAATTGATAGCAGAGGATAGTCTGGAGAGCACAGCCTTGGTTCAGGACACTATTGAGTCAGCAGAGTCGGACCTTGATCGCGACACGATTTCCAGTGATGGTGGTGCTGATGCCACCTTGTTCTCCGGTGGTACTGATGCCACCGAGTCTGATATAGATCCCTCGGATTCAGAATCTGATTGGGCAGATTGTGATGATCAGATGCCAGATCTGGATCCACCTGAGCCTATAGATGAGGAGGAGGTAGAGGCAGAACAGATCAGAGACAATGTAGAGGACCCGCCTTCTCCAGATCCAATTTGTGAGAGTTCGTTATCATTTTCCCAGGCAAATTTGGCAGAATTGTCCGCATACACACATCTTCTTCAGAAGCCAGATCTGCCAGCACCCAGCTGTCCAGAGCTGAAGCCGCTCCCTACTTCGCTGAAGTATAGATTCCTTGCGGGAGAGTCTGAGATGTACCCAGTCATCATCTCTGCTGATCTGACTGGAGAACAAGAATCCCGTCTGATGGAGGTTCTTGAAAAGAACCGCAAGGCAATTGGATGGAGCGTAGCAGATCTCCATGGGATTAGTCCCTCGTTGTGCTCCCACCATATCTATCTCGAAGAAGGGGCGAAGCCGTCGCGTGAGTTCCAGCGGCGACTGAACCCCAACCTAAGAGAGGTTGTCATGAAGGAAATATCAAAATGGTGGAGTGCAGATTTTATTTATCCCATTTCCGACTCCAAGTGGGTTAGCCCCTTGCATGTGGTGCCCAAGAAGACGGGCATCACGACTGTGATCAGTGAGTCGGGAGAGGAGATCGCTACACGAGTACCCACCTCTTGGCGGGTCTGCGTTGACTACAGGAGACTCAACCAGGCCACCAAGAAGGACCATTTCCCCCTGCCCTTTATAGATCAGATCATTGAGAGACTGGCAGGGAAGAGCCATTACTGCTTCTTGGATGGGTACTCGGGCTACAATCAAGTGGCCATCGCTCCTGAAGATCAGGAGAAGACCACCTTTACCTGTCCCTTCGGTACTTACGCCTTTCGACGCATGCCATTCGGGCTATGTAACGCCCCTGCGACTTTTCAGAGATGCATGCTGTCAATATTTTCGGACATGGTAGGGGAGTGTTTAGAGGTCTTCATGGACGACTTCTCGGTTTACGGCGACGGATTCGATTCCTGTCTTGACTGCCTAGACCGAGTGCTTCAGCGATGTATTGCTACCCGCTTGGTTCTGTCTTGGGAGAAGAGTCACTTCATGGTGACT
This sequence comes from Ottelia alismoides, assembly GCA_037367405.1. Classification (NCBI taxonomy): domain Eukaryota; kingdom Viridiplantae; phylum Streptophyta; class Magnoliopsida; order Alismatales; family Hydrocharitaceae; genus Ottelia; species Ottelia alismoides. Next base: position 867,991 of record JAZKJV010005243.1, on the reverse strand, counting down.
CAAGGGACGGTGCTTGGCCACATCATCTCCAACAGAGGCATGGAGGTTGATCCGGCCAAGGTCGATGTCATTAGAAAACTCACACCGCCGTCCAATTTGAAGCAGCTACGGTCATTTCTAGGGCACGTTGGTTTTTACAGGAGATTCATTCATGATTTCAGCAAGATTGCCCGACCGTTGACTGATCTCTTGACAAAAGACACCGAGTTCCTTGTTGATGACAAGTGTCTTTCGTCCTTTGAGACTCTCCAGCAGTGTGTTATTGAGGCTCCTGTCCTTCAGCCACCTGATTGGTCTCTGCCATTCGAGATCATGACGGACGCCTCCGATTTTGCCGTAGGGGCAGTGTTAGGACAGAGGAGGGATGGAGTACCATTTGCCATACACTATGCTAGCCGCACATTGGATTCCGCCCAGCGGAATTACACGGTCACAGAGAAGGAGATGCTAGCAGTAGTGTTTGCCCTAGATAAATTCAGATCGTATATCATTGGATCTAGAGTGACTTTGTATACTGACCACACCGCCATCAGGTACCTCATGTCAAAGAAGGATGCCAAAGCCAGACTTACTAGATGGATCCTTCTACTCCAGGAGTTCGACATTGAGATCAAGGATAAGCCTGGAGTCAAGAATGTAGTGGCGGATCATCTTTCCCGACTAGAGCAGCCTGAGGATTCTGAGCAGATTGATCCCATTTGTGATACCTTCCCAGATGAGGCGATCCTTGCTATCGCCTCACTCCCGTGGTATGCCGATATTGTGAACTTTCTCGTTGCTGGGAAAGTCCCACAAGATTGGCCCAGGCAGAGGCTTGAGACCTTCCTTGCGAAGGCCAAGTCCTACCACTGGGAGGATCCCATCCTTTACCACGAAGGAGGGGATAGCATCTGGCGTCGGTGTATTCCTCAGGAGGAGCATCATAGCGTCCTCACTTACTGCCACAAGCTTGAGGCAGGAGGGCATCATTCGGGGAGGAGAACGGCACAGAAAGTGCTCCAGTCCGGTTTGTGGTGGCCTACCCTCTTCAAGGACTCAGATGAGTTCGTGAAGAGGTGTACTGACTGTCAGAGGATGGGCACTTGTGGACAGCGTGATATGATGCCGATGCAGCCCATTCATTTCTGTGAGGTTTTTGACGCATGGGGCATCGATTTCATGGGTCCATTCCCTAAGAGTCAGGGATTTGAGTACATTCTGTTGGCCGTAGATTATGTTAGTCGTTGGGTTGAGGCTATCCCCGCCCGAGCCGCAGATGCGAAGACAGTTTGCAGATTTTTGAAGAAGCACATAATCATGCGGTTCGGGGTTCCACGAGTTCTGATTTCTGATGGGGGATCTCATTTTGTCAACGACCAGGTGAAGGCACTTGCTAGCGAGTTCAGTATAGACCATCGTGTTGCCACACCATACCATCCACAGACGAATGGTCTAGCTGAAGTGTCGAATAGGGAGATCAAGAATATTTTGCAGAAAGTCGTCCGCCCTGACCGAAAGAATTGGTCACAGCTTTTGGACTCGGTCTTGTGGGCATATCGGACGTCTTTCAAGACTCCATTGGGTACATCTCCCTTTCGACTCGTTTATGGCAAGCCATGCCATCTACCAGTTGAGCTGAGGCACAAGTCACTCTGGGCAGTCACAGATATATTGATGGATCCAGATGGTATAGGAGACCAGAGGAGGGCAGAGTTAGCCGCCTTGGAAGAGCTTAGAGATGCAGCTTTCTCAAGCAGCCTACATTATAAGGAGAAAGTCAAAGAGTGGCATGATTCTCATATCAGTCACAAGCATTTTGAGATTGGACAGAAAGTATGGCTGTTTGATGCAAGGCTTAGATTATTTCCAGGGAAGCTACAGAGCAAATGGAAAGGACCCTACTTGGTCAGAAGGGTACACGATAACGGTAGCATTGATATATCTGAGTTATCTTCTGAGAGTACCTTCCGAGTGAACGGCCAGCGGCTCAAACCATTTCTAGATCATGAGCCGCGGGACGTTATTATTGCCGCTATTCATTTTGCGTGAGATGTGGTCTTTTGACTCACATCTTTTGCATCTCACGCCTGATTTTCACTGTTCCTCCGCCTGTATAGATCCAGTTGTCCATATCATTCTATTCTTTAGTCCCACATCCCGTCTTTCATCTTATGATTATGCTATACTTAGGGTGTACTTTACCCTAAGTATAGGGGGGATGTCGGACCTGTGAGTATTCTTTTCATTCTTTCTGCTCTTGTTTTTGCTGCCTATACTTAGGGATATTTTACCCTAAGTATAGGGGGGGCAGATTCTGTATCTTCTTCACTCGGCTTTCCCTTCATGTACAGCTTTCTATACTTAGGATTAGTTAATCCTAAGTATAGGGGGAAACCACCGAGTTCCTCTCATTCTATTCATTTATTCGTTCCTGTACTCAGCCATTCCTTTTCACTTCCCTTTTACTAAGCACGAGTTATGTCTTCTTCATCGTTCTTGATCACTCTGAGGACATCGTTCGAGCTAAGTATAGGGGGGGTGTGTATATATTTCATATATACTTTAGCCATAACTCGTACTTTGTGTGAGTGTGTTAATAAATAAAATGGCTAAAAATCACAAAAATTAAAATTTTTTCATGAACATAAACCTCTTTAAATTCTTGCACATACATAGCTAGTGTACAAAGTATTTTTGTAAAAATGATTTCAAAAATCTTTTGTGTAAAGCTTGTGTAAATATTTTGTATCAAAATTATGTATATAGTACAAAATTTTTTTCAAAATGTTTTGAAAATCAAAAGTTTGCAAAAATCTTGTGTAAATGTGTGTAAATATCTTTTTGCAAAACTTGCACTTCATGCATCATTCATTCATGATTTCAAAACATTTTTCAAAAATTTTTTGCATAATTGTAAAATATTTGTAAATAGCATCTTTTGTACATATATGTATATAGTTTTTCCTGGATCAGAGTTGACATTTAAACTAAGCCTGGAATTAAATTGAGAAATGGAGCTTGAATAAGATCTTAATCCACTTAACTTCAAGAGGAACCTTATAGGACTTAGGGTTAAGGCTTTTCAGGTCCATAAGGACTTAATTCTTTGAGTCCACTAGGCTATGAGCATATGTCATCTTGATGAGCCTAAGTAGAGCACTTAACAACACACGCATGACTCTCAGAGACAATGGCTTCACTTGCACCTGCACTTTACACATGGCTCTCCATGGATGAGGTGGTGAGGAGGCAGTTTCCTTTGGCTTGGGGTAGCATATGAGGGTAGTACTTCTAGGCGGAACCTCTCTTCTTCTTATAGTGAAGGAAGTGCACCTCAACTTGGTCTAGTGGTGTTGAAAGCTAAAGACAGAAGCTGTGGGTTGCAATAAAGCTTCAAAAGAGGGATAGTCTACTGGCTCAAGGGGAAATTTCTTATATATGCTGCACCATGTAGATATGTTGTACAGAAGTTCTTGAAAAAAAAAAAATGCAAAAAGAACTCCAAAAAAGTGGTGGGTCGGATTGAAAATTTAATAACCCCACCGGAGTGAAAAGCAAAAGCTTATGGTATCATGTCACATCTCATGAAGCTTGCAGCGGGAGACTTAGCTACACTGGCTAAGCTTCCAAAACTCTATACTTCTACCCCCTCTTCTTGAGCCGGTTGCACTTGAACTTAGAAGGGAATACCCCGCTTCTCGAGGAAAGAGTTGCTAGACTGAGGCATTAGAGTTACCAGGTTGAGGGAGGTTGTTTCTTTGTTACTTCTGAGGTGGGGAGCCACATATCACTTACACTGCATGGAAAGATTCATGGTCATTAGAGTTTGTGTATGTAGACTTGTTCTGATCTGGTTTATTGAGGAGTCTTGTCCATAGACTGGTGGAACTTAGAGGCTGTTGAGTTTTAGGCTTAAGTCCAAATAAGGTTCCGACACATTAATAATCCAAAGATCTGATCGAGCTCCATATTTCAATTTAATGAAGGAAAATTTAATAAGTCAACCTTGATCCATGTACATCCTCTTTTTCTTTTTCTTTTTCCTTCTTTTTCACTTCTTTTTCAAATAAGTGTTTGCTAAGGGACTAGCAAAGTTAAAGCATAGGGGGTGATGAATACCCATTCATCACTCTTTATTCTATTATTTTAGCTACAAAAACCTTTGCAAATACATGTAGATATGTGTAAATACAAATAATTACCAAAAGCATGCATTGTGTAAAAATCTATAATTAGCATGTTTTTGTGCACAAAATAAAAAGAATAAAGAGCAAAAAGAAAAAGAGGGAAATATTTAGAATAAATATTGAGCAACCTAACCCAAGGGAGGGCTCAGCATGGGCCTGACCGCATAAAAGCCAAAGTAGAGGGAGATAGGAGCTCATGTGTATATACTTCGGTAAATAAAACTTTATATTTTCCTCACCCAAAAATATGTTGTAAGTATTTGTGTATATCCTATTAAAAACAAAATAAAAAGATGAAAAGCAAAAAAAGATCAAAAATACCCTTCCTTCACCATGTACATAAACCACACCTTTTTATTTATTTAACCCTATAAATAAATTCAATTATTTTCAGAACTTTTTGTGAATATTCTATGTTATATTTTGTAAATAAAATAAATTAAAAGAAATAAAACAAAAACCAAATAAAAATTACAAAATTAAAATACAAAAATACATTGTATAAATACCATGTATATAAATGTATTCAACCATTTATTTCACCCTTGTATATATGTAATAAAAATAAAATAAAAATATTCTTTTATTCCATATTTTATGGTGTAAATAAATAAAATACAAAATGAGCATAAAAATACATAAAAATAACAAATAAAAAAATCAAAAATAAAAATCCATGTGGTGTACATATACCTATATATAGAGCTACCCTATTTTTATTTCCAAAAATTAAATAAAAATCACCAAAAAATAGAAAAAAATAAAAGAAAAATATTTCATGTTTTGAGTTTTCTTTAATTCGGCCTATTTCTGCCCTAAAATAAATAAACAAAATTCGAGCACACGTGGCCGCTCCTGATTGGTCCACGGGGGATTGTTGACCCCGGTCAACTCCCCCGCGGACTCTTGCCTTTTCTGGAAGATGCGTGCCGCGCCTCCTTCGCCGATTTATCCACGCGTCTCCAGGCTGTCATCCACTCAACCCCCGTGCTCGGATTCTTCGCCGTTCATCCCTCTCCCTCGCCGGATCCTCCGCCATCAAATCCACGCCTTCCTTAGCCGTCGAGCCTCAACCCTAATCGACGCTGTCACTCTATATATTCTTCCCTCCGCCGCCTCCGCGCCCCATCTTTGGACCCTCTCCTTCTTCCCAGTGACCTCCATCGGCATCGCAAGAGTGACAGCAAGCCTTTGCCCTTGTTGCAGTGAGGTGAGGAGGCGATTCCTTTGATCCGGCGATTCTCACCGTCCTTGCTCCGCCGCCGGCGTTGAGCATCGAGCTTCAGGCCTTGACGCCCTTCGAAGCTACGACCAGGAGCAAGAGCAGCTCCAGCATAGTCTCCAGCATCCATCAGGTAACCTTAGATCCTTCTAGTTTCTCCCAATTTCCGATTACGCCCAAATCGTACCTCCGACGCATTTCTTTGATTCCGGCCATCTCGCGTTACATCTCGACCATCCGACCATCTCATCACCTTCGCCGTACCCTCACGCACCTTCTACGCACTTTCACTCAACCCAGATCGCACAGGATCTGGGAGTCGAGCTCCACCGCCTCCGCCTCGCCGGAGCTCGTCCGCCCCACAGCACCGTCCATCTTCACCCCGCCTTCTTGGGTCGAGGCATTTTGCCCTCGACCCGCGAAGCTTCTTGACTACTTTGCAGGTCCAAAGGGAGGCGTCTGAGGCTTCCCAACTTCCAGCCAGGAGCTTCATCTCCGCCGACCTCGCCGGAGCTCTTCAGAGCTCGGCTAGGTCATCGGAGACCCGCAGCAGCTGCGCAACTTCACGCCGGATCTTCTCCGACCTTCAGGCGCAGCAGAGGAGGACCGGAGTCCACGCACGAGGCCGGCGAAGTTCGCCGGCCATCAGTTCTTCCTCCATCTTCCAGAGCCGTCCGATGAAGCCCTCGCTCCAGTTCTGATCACGTCCGTCCATTCTTCGAGGAGCAGTAGCCGTCGATCCATCCGAGGAGCGCATCTGGACCATTGATAGCAGAGGAGAGAGGCGCCAGCATTCCAGCCATCAGATCCTCCACGTGGGCCTCTCCCCACCGTCGATCGAGCCGAAGGAACGAAGAGAGGAGTCGCGCCGCCATCCCAGCCGTCAGATCCTCCACGTGGCGCACATCCGACCGTCGGCTAATAAAGGGGTAAATATCGTAGGACCCCCTCTTAGTTTTTCATTTCCTGTTTAGTCCTGTAATTATTTTTAAAACTTTATTAGCGTTGGGTTATTTGCACCAAGGACCCCGTACTTATTTTTATTTGCACTTATACCCCCGCCTGTTGTGAGCCACGTGCGTCGTCACGTGTTATTCTGGGTTATTTGCAATATGTGCCTTGTCGTTCTGGATGTTATTCATTGAATAAGAAGTTTTGTTTATTTGCAAATATGCCCCTGTGAGTGTTGATTATTGTGCATGTGCGTTATTTCTTGGGCTTTTTGCAACCTTGCCCCTGGGGTTTTGATACGTGTTATCAAAAACCCCTAGGACTTGGTTTTTGTTACAAATCAGTCCCTGTGTGCCCCAGCCACGCGCGAAGCGCGTGACTTGCTGGGTATTTTGCACCAGGACCCCAGAACTTTCGGGTATTTGCACATAGGTCCCTGTGCACAGTGCCCCACCTTTATTTTTGAATAAAATATCAAACGACCTCCAAATCCAATGAGATTTTGACACATGGCTCCTGCCATGGTGTAGGAATTTCTATGATTTTTGGGGACATTTTTGATTTCATTTATTATTTTTAAAAATTCAAAAACCCCTATTTTTGCCACTGTTTGACTTTAAAAATACCAAAAAAATATAAAAACTCCACTAAAAATTCTAAAAAATTAGGTTACTGTTTCTTGCTTGTTGCTTGATTTTCTAGCCAATTTTGGCTATTTTTCATCGCTCAAAAACTCTAAAAATTGAAAAACCCCTAAAAACTCATAAAAATTATAATAAATAAACTAAAAATCCAAAAACAATAATTAGGGTGCCTAAATTTTCCTTGTTCTTCATAGTTTATAGGAAAATTACCTTCAGGGCTTTTTGAGATCCAAAATTATTTTATTTTTGGGTCTTAAGCCTTGCTGGACAGTCCCCTTTGTTTTTCGCATTGTTTGATTTTTAATAAATAATTTACCCATTAGAAAAATCCCAAAAATTCACCAAAAACAGTAAAAAACATTTAAAACATAAAAACCATTTTTCCTTAATTTTTGCATCATTTTGGAGTGTTTAATAAATTGTTGAAGTGCCCTTGTATTTACTTTCTTTCATTTTCTCATCATTTAAAAAATCTAAAAAAATATAAAAACAAATAAAAAACCATAAAAAAAGATTCACTTGGATTTCTGACTACATCGTAGGCCGCAAGGCCAATCTGTGCTCCTTGTGTTCGACCCTGGGAGCTATACCAGGTTAATCCTATAGCTAGATCGCTCTATGGTGTGCTTTATTGTTTTTATCTGCTTTGAGTGATTGATATTTTTTCTTGTTGATCGATTTTCGAGGGATTGAGGTCGCAACGACCTGTTATTTATCTCCCTTGATCTCTCATGATTAGGCCGGTCATCAATTCCCGACTTCTTCGGGACAACATGAAGTGGGGCCACCCACTTGGAGTCAGAAATAGGGTATATAAACCCTGCTTTGCACCATTTCTCAATTTCATTCTTCACCACTTCCCGTAGATTGGGGTTAAGTCTCCTCTGAAACTCACGGGAAGGTCTCACGTTATCCTCAGTAAAAATATGGTGCGAGCAGAGAGCGGGGTTGATGCCCACGAGATCCGACACTGTCCAGCCTATTGCTTTGTGGTTCCTCTCTAAGACTTCTAACAACCTAGACTCCTGCTCTAAAGACAAGTCTGAGCTAATGATGACAGGATATCTCTCTTTGGGTCCCGCAAGAAAGGCATACTTAAGTGTAAGAGGTAGTGATTTCAGTTCTGGCAATGTGGTATCATCAAGCAGATCTGGCTGAACTGAATCTGAATCTGGTTCTATGCTGCATGAAGGTGGGCTAAGCTGAGTAGTACTCGCCACCAAATTAGAAGTATCGGGAGTCAGATCGTCAAAAGTATCCAAGCAATCGGCAAAAGCCACGTCCGACTCGTCATCTATGTCCCATGATTGTTCCGAAGAGGATGGAACTGACAGATCCGGATGGATCTCTAAGTCATTATGAGAATAGGTTGATGCATCTCTAGCAAGATCAGACAACACCTGGCAAACTGCGTCATGCACTATATCCTCTCCAGATGAAAGGGTCTCGCTCTGTCCTGAAAGAATCTGTCCCCAAATCCCAACTGTGCTAATCAAACTGCAGTCTGCCTCTGAAGATGAGTACTCTGTGCTACTCTCTGAATCGGGTCGCTGACACTTGGTTTGCTTCATCTCAAGGTTCACTTCTCCGCCTGGAGAACGGAACTTCATCGTTCCCGTACCATAATCAAAAGCTGCGTCTGCGGTCCTAAGGAAGGGTCGCCCGAGAATGATCTGAGATTCTCTCCAATGATTGGGGGTCTCCATGTCCAAGACTGTGAAGTCCACCTGATAGTTCTGCCCCTCAATCGAGATAACGACGTTCTTCACTTCTCCCTTAGGTCTCTTCACTGAACGATCTGCGAATTGGAGTAAAGCTCTAGATTTGCGAAGTGGTCCCAACTCCAATTTCTGATATAATGCTAAGGGAAGTAAGTTTATCGAAGAACCGTTATCTAGGAGTGTGCGTGCAAACGCAATGTCGTCAATACGACTCTCCACATAGTGAGCACCCATGTCTCTCTTTTTCTTTAGCAAAGTCTGATTCTTGAGACAATAGGTTGTGGCTACTGATAAGACATGTGTCTTTATATTTCGGTTATCTTTCTTCCTGCTAACCCTTGTAGGTGTGCATCTCACCTTAAGGTATTTTTGGAAGGCAGGATGGTTAGCCACATATTCATCAAATGGCACCTTCACAGTGATGTTTTCTTTACAAAACCGTGCCATATCGGGGTCATCTTTCTGAATCTTTTTGATGCGCTTTCCTGCCGTAAGAGCACGGGGGAAAGGGATTGAAGCTAGGGAAACAGAGGATGAAGAGTCTGAATCATGAACTGAAAGATCATTCTTTGACTTAACGGAAACAGAGTTCTTCATACAAGAATCTTTTTGATGCAACATGGACTCAAAATCTAAACTATCTACTAAAGGTTGTGGAATAGAATCTGGAGTGGTATCCGCCACAACCGGAGATGCAAGGTCCTCCGTAGACTCAGAAGAATATCCATGCTGACGATGCTGCATACGTGCTCTCCTCCTCCTCTCGGTTCCCTGAGTGGAAATCCTCGAATGGTGCTGATGGGGCTCTGAAATATGATGCCTCTCCTCCTCGTCCTCTGAAGACTCCTCAGGTAGAGCTCCAGAGATGCCCCTCCTCGTGTCCCTCGCCCAGTCAGGTACGACCACGGTCCTTCCGCTCCTGAGTGACATGTGGTTAGCCTCGTCACACGAAAGAATCTCATGTTCAGATTTAGGAGATGCTGAATAGTATACCTGACCAAAGTGCTGCTGAGAACTAGAACGGTTCAGGCTATTGGGGTTAGCCTGAACTTGGGCTGGGATCGAGGTAGAGGGTGCAGTCTGCTCGTCTCGCCATCTGGACAGGCGGTTGACATCCACCCGTAAGTCCTGAACCTCGTTCCTGTAGGAACGTAGCTCGTCGAGTATCTGCTGCTGAATATCCACGGGACTAGACGATGAAGGAAGTGGATAAGACTAGGAAGAAGAACGGGAAGACTGGCCCTGCTGGCCAGTGTACTACCTCTGCTACTGCTGCTGGGGTTGCGGGCCCTGCTGGCCCGTCTGGTAATGGCCCTGTCGGCCATACTGCTAGTACTGCTGCCTCTGCTGCTGGGGTGGATGGAATCCAGGGCTCTGCTGTGAAGGAGGTGGTGCGGAGGTGAATGCGGTGTTGTGAAAGGTCGGGGGACGCTGATAGGTCTGTCGGTCTCCCGTACTTCCCTGCCTGGAAGGGTCCTGAGTATACCATATCCCATTCACCTCCCAAACTGGTGGAGGCTCCTCCTGGACTGTCTCTACTGCTGGAGGTGGCTGCTGGAAAGAGTGGGTGTAGGATTGGTCCTGCTCCCACGGCTGGGGTTGCCCTGACACCAACTGCTCTTGAACATGGTGAACTCGGTAAATGGGAACAGCGGGTGCAGTCACGGCGGGTATCCGTATCTTGGATACCTTCTCAGTCAACTCCTCCATCTGTTTTGGAAGTTTGGAGACGCTCCGGTCTAACTCATCAATCCTCCTGTCGATCTTCTCAACTACAGTAAGCTTGTCAGCAAGAAGTCCCATGCTAGGGATCACGTCCTGAGAAAGATCGACTACAGCTGATTTTCCCCCTCCAAATGAGAGTGAATTGGGGGATGGTGTATAGGCCCTGCTGGCCATCTGTGAGCGGCTAGTTTCAGCCATCTGCTCGAATACCCTCCAGACGGTATCCGCTCCTCGTGATGTATAGCTGCCTCCACAAGCAGCGCTCACTAAACCCTGCATCTCAGGGTTGAGACCAGTGAAGAAGGATTGGACCAAGATGTTGTCATCTAATCTATGACAAGGGCACTTTTGCAGGATGTCTTTGAATCTTTCCCAAGCATCACAGAAGGCTTCATTGGGTAATTGGGAAAAAGTTGTAATTCGCGTCCTCATCATGTTAGTTCTACTCAACGGGTAGAACTTCTTTAGGAATAGGTCCTTGAACTGGGCATAAGTGGTGACGATGATTCCAAGATTCTTCACCCAGTAATCGGCTTTTCCACCCAAGGCAAATGGAAGGGCTTTGAGCCTAATATAATCTTGTCTAACATTGTTATGTTTGAGGTTAGCACAGATGAGCTCAAAGTCCCTTAGGAATGCATATGGCTCCTCAGAAGCATTCCCATCAAAATGTGGCAGCAGGTTCAGGAAATGCGGCTTCAGCTCAAAATCAACCTCGGGTTCGGCCGGACTCAAGTAGTTATGAATTTGATATTGTCCGGGGTTATAAGCCGCATCCATTGGTAGTTGGACCCCAACATTTAACTGTCCTAACTGAGCTCTCAATAATGCTTGTTGTTGCTCAGATGCAGCTAATCGGGCAAGTATACTTCTCATCGGGTCTTCATGGTTCTCTTCTTCCTCTTCTTTCTTCTTTGGAGGCATTTTACTCGTGTCTTCTATATGGCCTGAATCAGCAATGTGTTCTTTATTAGAAGAGGATTTATGAATCATGATATTCTCACCAAGGCGATGGTCTTCCTCGGTGAGGTGGGAAGAGAGAAAGGGAATGGTTTGAGAGTAACCATCCCGAGAGTGAGTGATCCTGGGCTCAAGAGGGTCATGAGTCCAGGTTGGTCCAAGTTGCGCTTGGACCTTTGAAGACGTACTTTTTGAAGGGTTCAACGAGAGATTCACAAAGTCCGAATAAATATCCCCCCAATCAGTCATCTTCGATGTCAAAAGAACCGATTAGATCACGATAGTCAATGAGGCACTAGTTCTACGGTGCACATAAATGTGCGGAGTGAACTCACACAATACAAACACAATTCAAACCCCCAATTTCACCAACCCAACACGTGATGGCCGTATGAGTTCGGCCGATTTATCTGGTCAATTTTAGTTGGTGAGAATACAATCTTGGAAAGATTAATGAGCTGTTAGGTGCCCGTATTTTCCTACAGACTGGACCGGTTCTTACGACTAGTTTGACCTACTTTCAGCCAGTATAGGAGTAAGTACGGACCGTATAAATACGGCTACCCGTTCCTTGAGGACTAATGCGTCCTCTAAATCTCCCACTCTGCTAAGGAAGTCCGGACCGTTTACCGGCTACCCGTAAATCCTCACTGAAAAGTAGCTAATCGCCTAAAAAGAAAGAACCAGTAGTAAGTAAGAAATCCAGACTTGGCTCTATCCTAGGGTCGTCTCTCTCTCACTTGCAGTTAAAACAAACAATGAGGGCTTTATGCACCCGAGAACAAGGGTTCTTTTTATTCCAATTAATTAGATCGACCTGCTCAATTCAGTCCCAATTTTAGAGTTAGGTTATCACTTGAAATTTATGTGAACACACAAGCACGTCTACCGTTCAGTCCCAATTTCCTTTTGACCTTAAGTTGTAAAACAAGATGGGAATCGGAAATCAGAATGCAAACGAGAAACTATGATGCATGCTCAGTTGAAGGTATACTTACAGTGAATCCCAGCACTCTTCATGCGTTATGCAAAACTGAATTTGTAAATATTACACTAAATGCATGCAGATCGAGGAAACCGCACCTAGACAATATACTATTAGCGGGGAAGAATTGATTGGATTTGAGCTAAGTAGTACGTGTCTATGTGCGTCTCATTATGAATCTTATAAGATATGTGAATCTTCTAAGATAAGTGTGGCCTAAATTACGATGGGCACAAACAAATTTGAATCTAAACTACCGTGTGCCTACCGTGTGCCTGATCCTTAATTTCGCCACTCAAGTCAAGCCCCACCCTCGCCGGAGAGTGAAACAGGCTCGACACACCACAAATAATGTCTAAGTCTTTTTACACGCGCGAGCTCTCAAACAAGAGCCGCTATAAAGAGCAAGCTACCTAAATAATTACAACAATTTACAAAATTTCTCTCAAAAATAAATTGCTTTTCCTCGCACTTCAGCAGTTGGCGCTCCTCGCGTCTGTCGACCTCCGATGCACTCCAAGTCCACCGGGCCCTCGCAAGGAAACAAAGATTTATATTAGAGAGATAAACAACAAGATATATACAAAAATACAAAGAGAAATAATTGCAAACAAACAAAAAAAAGAAATAAATACAAGTGGTTCGGGGGTCAGACTACCCGAGTAAATGGAAAACTAAATCCAAATTTTTAAACTAATCCCTAAGCCGTTTGCCTCCCCGGGAACGGCGCCATCTGACGGGTCGCTAGATACGGTAATTAATTAGGTCACGTTGTAATATGTGTACTTAGCGATTCGGTCAGAACCGAGAGAAGATCTCCGTGAAGAGTGTCTCGGCTTTAATTTATATCCCGGGCAAGTCCGGGGTCGAACTCAGGGAGGCAAAGGAACAACTTTGGGTTAATTAGCAAATTTAAGATCTAGATATCCAATGCGGTTTTTTTATATTTTTTAATGCAAATAGGATGCCAATGCAGGTGAATTAAGCACCTAAGAAAGCATACAACTTAGCCAAATTAATTTTAATGAGAAATTAATCCAATTTAGCCAAGTTACATTTTTCCTAGAATACTAATCCAGATATGAAAACAAAACACATTTTTTTGGAATTTTAGGACTTAAAATGCAACAATGAAAAATGCACACTTTTTAAGGGTCTTTTTGCAATTTATCACACAAACAGATAGCAAAAATCTTGAAAAAATTACTAGAAGTAAAACATGATGCAAGAAAGCTACAGTAATATTTTTGGAATTTTTTGACAAGTTATGAATTTTGTATGAGTTTTTTAGTGAAAACAGAGTGACAGTGAGTAAATAATTCCTAATTAATCCACGTTATCAAATTAATCAAAATGCAAATTATCTCAAGTAGATATTTAGATGAGCAATCCAGGAGACTTGAAATTTCGTGAAAAGGATGTCTGTGGATTTAATTAAAAATCAAATTCAAAAATCACTCAATAATTTATTGCAGGCACAATACAACTCCAATGGACGTGAAATTTGGACTGTAAGTTCATCACATATCAATGCCTCATATATAATTTTTGTGGAATTTTTATAGAAACTGTGTATGAGATATTATTTTAATGGCACAGAATGGGTAAACTATGCAAAAATTCAGTGAAACAATTTTAATTAATTACCCCTTACTCATAAAAATACACATAAATATCCACAAGGTATAGAATTAGTTTCTCCACACAAAGGTATTTTTCATTGAACAAAAAGATGCAAGATAGATGTCCAAATTAACAAGAGAACACAGGGGTGTTTGTGCAAATACAAAAGCTGAAATAAACAAACATTTATATACAGGGACTTGTTTGTAATTATAAAAACATGAAATAAATAAATTGCAATTTTTACATTAAAAAAAACCTTTCTTCTTCGTCAAGACGAACATGGGAAGATGAGGGTGGCGGCGTCGGGCCGCGATCGACGGCGAGAGGTGGCGGCTGTGCCGCACGGCGGTGTCGCGGCGAGTGGCGGAGAGGACGGGGGCGCTGGCGGAGGAAGGCACCCGCAGAGGTGCAGGCTGCTACCGCCGCAGAGGGGGCCGGCGCATGCGTCTGGCAGCGGTGGTGGCGCTGGAGCAGGTCGGCGGAGGGCCGGGATCTGAGGAGGGGGTGGCCGTCGCGCGTGCGCGCGGAGGAGATCTGAGGAGGGGGGCGGCTGTCGTTCGGCCGGCAAGGGCCGCCGGCGATGACGATGGAGAGGTGGGGTGGCGGCCTTGGAGCTGCTGCTCCACCTCCGATTTTTTTTGTTTTTTTTTATTTTTTTTTTAAATTCTTTTTACTGTTTTGATTAAAAAAACTGCTGTAAAAGGATTTTTTTTGGTTTTTTTTTATCTTTTTTTTAAATTTTCTTTAGACAGGAAATATGTACACAAAAAGAAAGGTGGGGAAAAAAATGTTGAGATAATAAACTAAAAAAATGGGAAAGATGATGGTGTGATGGTGGTGATGGAAGGATGATAAACTAAAAAATGATGGGGGGATGGTGATATGGTAAAGAAGATGCAAATATAAAATAATAAAAAGAAATGACAAGATGAAAATAGAAAAATTACCTACGATGGACGGATGCCTATGATGTGCTCACGAGAGCACGGTCTTCGCTCGAATCGCCGGCGTGCGATGAGCTCGAGCAACGCGCGGTTGCGGCTGCGATGTTGGTCAAAAAACCAACGGATCACACCGGAGAGAGGGCCGTCGTCGCTCGATCGCGGTTGCGTCGCTGTCACCGATTCAACTCTGGGAACTTGGCTCTCCTCACATAAAGATGGATCAAAGGCAAAAATGAGGAGAATGGCATGTATATAAAAAGAAGAAAAATGGAAGTTAGAATTAAGATGGAGTGGGATGGAGGTTAATAAAATGGTGGAGTTGAATTAGAAGTTAAAAAATATGGTGGAGTAATGGAGTTGAATGGTGGTTATTGTAGATAATATAAAATAATTAAATAAATAAAATGAAATAAAGTTATCTACTTTAATTACAACAAAATAAAGAAGGAAAAAATAATGGTGAATTTACAAGTGAATACAACACACTATGTATATATATATTTTGTCTTTTTAATAAGAGATAGTTACAACAGAAAAATACAATAAAATAATATAAATAAAATACAACACAAACATGATTTTTTTGTATTTTTAAAAATTAATAAAGGTAAGATAAAAAAATGAACAAAGAATGAATATATACATAATTTACAATGTACATCTAGGTCCCAAAACCCAACTTTTGTAAACGAGCTCCGATTTTAATGAAACCACTTCCGTTGGATAGATAATTTTCTAACTTGAACTTTAAAAGTGAGTTTGGTGAATTTGGAGTTCATACGGAGCGGGAATTTAGCTTGGAAGTTGGTCTTTACGGCTTTTTCCCATTGGGATCTAGGAGTATTTATTTGAGATATAATTTGTTTTGTATTTTTGTATTTTTATGTACATTATTATGAACAAGTTAGAGAAAGAATTAGGTAAAAAGAAGTTGAAATGAAATTATTAAAAATACATGAAGTTTTGGGTTATTTACATGTATAAAACTCTTGTGATTTTGCGGCTTTTTTTATGTTAATTTATTTTATACAATCCGATATACAATAATTAGTGTATTTTATTTACAAGAGTCATTTTGTTAATTTATGGATTTTATAGACATTTATTTGGGATTTTACTTGGGGATTTTGCTAAGATTAAGATATTAAGATGATGAATCGTGGATTCATCACCTACCTGTGCCGGAGGCTGCTACTAGGAAGAAGTGCCTCCAGTGAACCATTAGAATCCCGGGTGATTCATGGATCTGAGGATACTATTGGTACTAGGAGTACTAAATCTGATTGACTTCCATCAATGGCTCATGTTGCTCATGTACTTCTGGTGGAAGGGATGCCAAGGGATGATCCGGATGATATACCACCAACTGAGTATCTGAGGAAGGTGGTGGCGACAAGTGGCACTACAGGAGTGGCTGAATCGACTCCACCTAAATATGGCAGACCTGTCGGTATGAGGTGGATGGCTGAGACGAACTACTCCCTGGATCAATCTGTGACCTGGAATGTGGTTGAGAAGTTGTCTGTGCCTATTAGAGACACATGATTTGGCTCTTTAGGTCACTTAATGTTTGGTCCAACTCATCAATCCTATTGAGCTTATCAAGGCCCTAACATGTCTTCTTCTCAATGATTTCCATCTGGGTCAAGCTTCTGGATGATGATACCCATATCGATAGCTAAAGACTCTGCTAGTGCTGCTTCCAAAGAAGAGGAAGAAGGACCAACCTCAATACATGCTATCCTTTGTTATGAAGTCGCATGGTGGGGAGGATTCCCCTAAGTGTAAACCCGGGTCTGAGACATTACGGTGTAATTTTCTACCATATACTCATAGATGGCACAGGCCTGGTTTTCATCCTTGGAGAAATAGGAACCTCCACAAGAGGCGTTCACTAGCCCCTGCAGCTCAAGTGTCATCCCACAGATGATACTCTGGATGAGGTTGGGCTTGTTGATCTGATGGTGGGGGCACCTATCAATGATCTCTCTAAAGCGATCCCAAGCTTCATGGAATTGTTTATTAGGGATAATTGTGACGTTTCTAATCATGGCTCTGGTTGCATTGGGTTGGTCGGGTGGGTAATATTTATTTAGGTACTTGGTCTGGAGCAGCTCCCAAGTGGTTACAACACTCCCAAGATGTTTCAGCCAATAGGCTTCTCTATCAACCAAAGAGAACATGAAGGCTATTAGCTTGATCGTGTCCTCCTACACTGTCCTGACATGGTAAGTGATGCAAATCATCTTGAATTTTTGTAGATGGAGGTGGGGCTCCTGGGTGGCATGCCCATAGAACTTGGGCATTAGCAGAATCGTCTGAGGGCGAAGCTCAAAGTTGCCCAGGATGGTGGGAAGCTAGATCCATTAGTGAGTGAGGGTTGCACCAGGATTGTGCAACTGCCTCATGATGCATGCTGTCCTTTGAGGATCTCACGACTCATCCTGGCATCTATCATCTACTTGGACCTCATGGCATGGTATTTCTCTACCACCGGCTTGTATCTCTATCTCTCCTCTCCCAACTCGCATCTGTGTGAGCTCTCTCCTCACCTCTTCCTTGAAGATCCCTTGGTCATTGATCTGTCTCTGTATGGTCTCCTAGGAAGCTAGAAGGGTGTTGTTGATGGCTTCCTAATCCAATACAAAAGATGAAGTATGTGGCTGCTCATTGGTCATATAATCAATGGCCATTTCTCTGGTCTATGCAAAGGAAAAAGACCATAGTTAAGGTGCTGTCAAATGAATGTATAATTGTACTAGCCTATCTGACTGTACCTTAGGAGTGGAAGAAGGGCGGTAGAGGGGGAATAGGGTGGAGGTGAATTCGGGTTAAGAGAGTGGGTCTGAGCTCTCTAAAGCAGCTCCAGATGAACGAGGAGGAGTGCTGGAAAGCGGTGCTGCCAGAGGCAGCTTAAGAGACGTCCTTCCCATCATCTTGATCTGGGGATTTATGAAGATTTGATCTACACTGAAAGCAGGATGAGAAAAAAAATCCCTGTTTCACATACTCAACCCTAGTGTGATGACCATGAAATCTCGGTCGTTTATCTTGTCAAATTTTATTAGGAGATAATCCAATCTTACAGAGCGAGTTAGCAAACTATTAGGATCCTGATTCTCCCTAGAGAGTGGCTCGGATTCTTAAAACTACTTGTGCCTATTTCCAGCCAGAATGGGTGTAAGCACGGATAGTTTATGGCTGCCCGATTTACTTGAGGTTGGTGCCTTACACAATGTCCTCCAAACCACCCACTCTACTAAGGAAGTCCGGACAGTTTATTGGATATCCGATAATCTTTACTAGAGAATAGCTAATCGTTTTTATTAGAACCGGTAGTACGAAGAAAGTTCAGGCATGGCTCTATCCTAGTGTGCAATTTGCTAAACTCTCTGCAAGTAAAATCAGACAAGGAGGGGGTTACTCTCCCCAAAACAAAACTTTTGAAGTTAAGTCTGATTTTAGGTCAAGTATGCCTTAGCATTCCTGATTTTATTGTTATCTCTTTTTTAGGTATTTTTCTTAATAAAGACAACATCTAATGATTTTTCCAATTTCCTTTTTATTTAGGTCCAATAAATATAGGGACGAAGACAGAAAAACTGATGTGCGATGAAATCAATGATGCATGCAGAGTAAGAAATGCGTACCTTGCTCCAACAATCTACATGTAAAGTGATTTGCACATAAATTAAAGTCAGAAATTAAACTAATATAAATAATGCACGAGGAAATCACCCTAAATGATAGATTCTATTACGGGAAGAACAAATGCTAATTAATTAAAAAAGAGACCTGAGTCCAATCTTAAATGCCGATCAGTGCCCACCACAATGGGTCGTGCAAGCGCTGTATACTGCCTCTCTCGGCATGTGGTCTTTAATCCAATTAAGTTAGCTTTTTATTTGACTAAGTCCTAAGCATTATCTATAGGAACAAATATTCTATTAGGGTGCTTGGACCTTAGTTGCTACTGAGCTCAACCAGAATAAAACCTAAGTCTAGGGGTTAAAACCTCGGAAAATAAATAAAAATAAAATGCGAAAATCACAAAAAATCTGGTGAGGTCCCCCCGAGTGCACTAGCACTCGACGAAATAGACCATGAATAGTGTTCTTTTCATATATTCTCGATCCAGGTCCTTAGTCAAGCTAAGCCCTGCATGTGAGGAGTAACCATGATGTGTGGAGAAGGGCAGGGGCTCTATTCTTGCCTTAAGCCACAAGGACTCTAAGAAAACGTCAAAGGTTGCTTGTGCATGCTTAATAATCAGGGGGCATGACATTGTTTGTTTATAGTTCCACGGATTTGAGGAGTGTAGTGGGGTATGTGGGTTGGAACTTAGATATCATAAATCAAGTAGTTTTGTTTTACGATGAGGGGTCGTCATAGTGTGCGAAAGCCACTTCTTTGTATTGGTTGAGGGGATAGAAAGTAGCCTCAAAGATACCATCATACATTATGGCCTAGATGCCTTTGAAGATGATTAAGGTGGATTGAATTAAGCAAGCGTCGTTAATCTAAATAAACCAAATGTGATTAATGAGAAAATAAACCACTAATGAATCAAACAGTCAAATAGAGCGGATTTGCTACTTTTATTAACGTGGTATAGCGACCGGGGTCGAACTCAAGGAGCACAATTATAAACTAAGTAATCGATTACAAAAATCAAAGGATTTTGTTATTTTTTTTTTTTAATTTTTTCAACTTCTTATTTTCAATGTAGATGAAATCAACACAAGGAATAAAAGTATGCGCACACAATCTTTTTATATTTTATGAATGGTTAAAAAATACCCAGGAATTAAAGTAAAAATATTTTTGGGTTCTGTGTATTTTGTAGTATTTTTGATAATTTTATAATCATTTTCAGATGTTTTTGTGGTTTTCTAAAAATCAAACAGTGGTAAAATAAGAAAACAGTGCAAAACCAAGAATGTTTTGCAAATTAAAAATAAGTAAATGGTCAAAATTCCTAGAAGTTATTTTAGGATAAACTATAAAGAAATACCTACAAAAAATAACTGAAATAACTATTTTTGGATTTTCCTAGGATTTTAAATGACTTTTATATGTTTTTAGATATTTTGCAAATTTTAAGGTTTTTATGGCATATTTTTCAACAAAACTTATACAAGAGCTAAAAGTTAATAAAAGACAACTATAATAATTATTATAGATTTTTTAGATTATTTTCGAATTTTTATGTATTTTCCAAAACAAACAGGGACTATTTAGGATTTTTTGAATTTTTAATAATAGAAAAATGCATGAAAATCAATAAATAAAAATCACCATAAATACTACATGTAATCTGGAAACATAAGTAAATTTTATGTAATTTTTGGAGTCAATTAAATATTTATTGCAATTACTAAAATGCTTGTTATTAAAAATAGTACACAGAGGCCAAACTGCAATTATTTTAGGTCCTAGAGCCTAGCAGCTAACAAGCAAGAAATGTTAATGGGTCTCCAAGCAATTAAACCAACAAGCACATGCGCATCATGTGAATCCAAGCACAAAGGGGTATAAATGCAATTTCCTAAAACATTTCATTCATGACATAATGAGCTCAATGTTCAGGGAGAAACATGCAAATACACCAAATACCATGTGAGGCTACACGTGACTTCTTTTTAGATGGACTAAAATTAAATAAAATAAACAATAGGGTGAAAAGGGAAATATACCCTTCGCAACACGTGGCGTGCGCTCGTGGCGGCTTTGACGTATGGTCTAATGACCGTTGGCGGGCAAATATGACAGTCTGGAAAAGCGGAAAGATGTGCGGCTCAGATCATTAAGCTGAAAAAGATCTAGCGTTTGATGTTGTAGCCTGATCATGCGGATCAGAAATGATCTGGCGCTGGTCTCTTCATCCGACGGTGGAGAGGAGGTATGTAAGAACGGGGAAGAAGGGTATCTACGGCGAGCTTCAATTACATGTATATTCCTCTCTGGTGCTCCTATCGGCTCGCAAATGGCTTCACCACATTCCTAATGGAGGTGCTCGCCGACTAGGGTACATTAGTGGATCGGTGAACGACTGGATATTTGAGGCGGTGGTAGGGCACCTGGAGGTACTCCACCACATGAACTGGGGCTTTGATTCGCATTCCACGTGCTCGCCTATGCCTGCAAAAGATACTAGGACTCAGAAATGTAGTTTTAGTCTGATTATTACCGTTGGAAAAGAGGGCAAGCGAGGTGAAATGGGGAGTTGACATCGATGAGATGAAGGATGAATGTCTTGGACTTAAATCCCACCATAAGGTTGGAGATAAGGATAATTAGGATGCAGGGGAGTGATGAGGATGAGTCAAGGAATTGAACAAAGCGGATGGATGGGCGAAATGGGGCTCTGACCGGCTGGTCGGAGCATGTGGAGCAGCGATAGAGGAGAATGGACCAATCAAAGTGAAAGAGGCAATGCATATGAAATAAAGGGTAACTGAAGCTTCTGATGGGCTTAACCACGTCAGTCGAAGCGAACGGTGAGGTAGTGGCCTCAATCGAGTCGTGGACGGCTTGGGTGGCTCGACGTGGCGTTGCTACTCTGACCACATATGAGCAACGTGCACCTGGTCACCAAATCGGCCTCCTAAAGACACCTATAGGATCCTGTCATGATGCTGGAGGTGCCAAGGGAAGGAAGGTGGCACGGGGACTGAGCTAGTGAGCAAGGGAGCTGGAGGCAAATATTTTTATGGCTCCTCCAGGGTCTAGAATAATCGAACGAGGGAGCGAACCCCTAGGAAGATCCGACATCACCTCTGGACCTGCGAGGATCATCGATCCTTGGGAGGAAATCATGCGCAAAAATTGCTGGCAACGGATGTCGGACCCGATCGAGAAAATAAGAGAAATCGGTCTAGTGATGGGAGGAGTCGGTTCGGGTCAGGTGGAGGAGGGGTTAACCCGGGTCAACGGACCCAACTAATTAGAAAATAATAAATCAAAGAATAAAAGAAATAAAATAGTAAATGAATTAAAAATAAAAGTGGTAAGAATGAAAAATGTTTATTATTTTCAAGCAATTACTCTTTGATTTTTAATTATTTTTATGAAAATATGCACATTATAAATATTGTATAGTCTACTATGTATTTGTTTAATATACCTATATCTTTTACTCTTTTATTTTTAATTTATTATTTTGCATAGATATCCTTTATTTTATATTTTTTTATTTACATAATAATTTGAGGAGGATAAACTGATTTTTATTTGATTTTTATAAATTAATTATATGTGCTGAATAAATATGTATTGTGTATAACATATGTGGATTTTTTATTCTATTTTGTGTTTTCTAATTATATATATTTTTTAGGAATACGTAAAAGTGTTTAAGAATAAAATATGCATAAATAAAAGATTAAAATATATAAATATAAATATTTACAAGTATAGGTAACACATGACTATACAATGCACTCAAAAAGCCAACTTTTACATCGTCGCTACAGAATTTATGGCACCACCCTTGTTTGAAAGATAATTTCTTTTATAGTACAATTGAGTTCATATGGAACAAGAATTGATATTTTAAGTTCTTATTGTGTGGCTTTTTTATGTGTGATTTTATTTGTATTATGCACAATAATTTATTTCTCCAGTATTTTTGTTATTTATAAAACTTTTCTATGTATAACTTTTATTAAGAAAATAATGGGATTTGAGGTCTTTTTATTGATGAATAAATTATGAGGAGTCATATCTACATGGGATGCATTGTGAATAATGTACTATGATCATGTCTCCCCCTACTTTATTCCTTTTCGATCAGGTCAATGATTGGCCCTCTCTTAGGGCTTGGGTCAGTCTGTACTTATTTCATAATTTCATACTTCTTTTCCTTTTTCTTTTCTCTTTATTCTTTTATTTTGGAAAATGTATGTTAATTATGCAACATTAATAATGATAAGCATAGTCATAATTATTTTATTTGCACATATTTATAGATGTTTTTGCTAAAAGATGAAGCTAAAATAAAAGAATAAAGATTGAGAATAAGAGATTCATCACCAGCTCCAGGTTCAAGTGAGGAAGAAGAAGAAGGAGGAGCCATGCCAACTGCCAGTCACCACCACCTCCATCAACAAAAAGGGCAAAAAAATCAGAAAAATATAAAAAAGACCAAAAAGAAGATGACAGTCGAAGTGAACACACGCCAACCATGGAGGAGCTAGCAACACTAGCCGATACAAAGCCAGCTGACCGAGCAGAGACTGTTCTTTTTGCATGTCCACCAGCAACCACACCATCATCTCCAGCATCTACACGTTTTTGTAACTCGGATGTACAGAACAACGTGGATAAAAATCTAGTTTTAAATAAGAACAATTTTTTTATTTCAATTTTGTAAATATTCCTATTCCTGATGCAATACAAAAATCTAAAACTTGCAAACAGAAAAAATGCATTACCTAGATCTTGGAGTTGTGGATATTCTTAACAATTTAACAGTTGAGTTGTCATTAATAAAAGCCATGGAATATACGCACGCTGTGAAGAAGGGTTTCAAGGACGGGTGTACAAACAAGCGCCAGTCGAATCGTAACAACCGAAACCAGCATGTTGAGAGGCACGTCCTCACTATGGCCACAGTTGTGGCCACAAGCAATCTCCCATAAAAGAAGTAAGACAAAGGAGCAACTTAAATCATATGCGAGATTTTCGACCAAGCCTTTGAGCGAACCCTTCTTGACAGTGGTTCTTCCATTAACCTCCTACCCTCATCATTATTGCAAGAATTCACGATCCTTCAGTTCACTGATCGATCTATCAAGCGACCCCGAGATCTGTTGTAAGATGTTGTCGTAAAGGTGCATGATATATGACTCATGGAACCTGTAAATCCACTCTCCTGAGGAGAACTAGGAAAGCACAATCGACAAAAGCTCTGATGGCACTTGGCAGACGGAATCAGATCTGTTGATGCATCTCTTTGATTCAAACGATTCATGCCATACCGAACTTGATGAATTCATTGCAGATATATTTGTCACATAGTCATTAGAACATGAATCCAATGAGGTGAGCAACACCTCTATAGTTATGACAGAACATCTGCCTGCGAGCACAGTTTCTGAAGTGACCAAGAAAAATGCTAGATTAGAACCAGAATTAAAGCCACTTCTGGAAGACCTTAAGTATGCTTTCTTTGCAGGTGTAGAGAACATGTATCTAGTCATTATCTGGAGCAGGATGACCCCAAATAAATAATCTCGACTTCTCAAGGTTCTAGAGAAAAACCGCAAGGCACTTGGTTGGCACATCTTAGATCTTCGTTGGATCAATCCTGCTCTGTGCTCACACCATATCTATCTGGAAAAAGATGCCAAGCCTTCCTGAGAGTTTTAAAGAAGACTAAACCCAAATTTGTGGGACGTCGTTATGAAAGAAATCACAAAATGGTGTGACGCATGCTTCATTTATATCCCATCTTTGATTTGAAATGGGTGAGCCCTTTACATGTAGTCATGGGAAAATCCAGTCTCACCGTGGTTACATATGACAGAGGAGAGGATATTTCCACTTGCGTTCCAACATCCTGGCGTGTATGTGTTGACTACCGGAGCCCTAATTCAACAACCAAGAAGGACCAATTCCCCTTGTCGTTCATTGATCAAGTGATGGAAATACTAGCCAACAAGGAGTTCTTTTGCTTTCTGGATGGGTACTCCAGGTACAACCAAGTGGCAATCTCCCCAAAGGACCAAGAGAATACTACGTTCACTTGCTTGTTCAGTTGCTATGCTTTCAGGAAAATTCCTTTTGGTATATGCAACGCACCTGCTCCATTCCAAAGATGCACTTGTAGTTTTTGTTGAGATGGTTGGCAGTTTTCTCGAGGTGTTTATGGACGACATCTCTGTCTATGGTGAATGTTTTGATTCCTATATTGAGTACCTAGACAAGGTACTTTAGAAATGTTGTGAAGTAAATCTTTTGCTATCTTGGGAAAAGAGCCACTTCATGATCACAAAAGGGATTGTGTTGGGTCATGTTGTTTCCAAATGTGGCGTGGAAGTCGACCTAGCAAAGGTGGATGTAATTGCCAATCTAGAGCAACCTCAGACTGTCTGAAATGTGAGGTCATTTCTGGGGCATGTGGGTTTGTATAAGAGAATCATTCGTGACTTCAGTTGTATTGCCCGACCTCTCACAGAGTTATTATGCATGGACACTGATTTTAATGTTGATCAACAAGTTCTCTTTTCATTTAATCAACTAAAGGAGCTAATCACTCAAGCTCCCATCCTACAACCACTAGATTGGTCTCTTCCTATTGAAATCATGACGGATGCCTTAGAATTTTTAGTTGGGGCTATTTTAGGACAAAGGAAAGAGAAGGTGCCCTATGCCATTGAATATGCCAGCAAAACACTAGATGAAGCATAGAGAAATTACATTGTCACATAGAAAGAATTGTTGGATGTGATTTTCGCCCTCGAGAAGTTCAGGTCATATTTTCTTGGGTGTAATGTCACCATCAACACTGACCACTCTATTATATGATACTTACCGCAGAAGAATGATGCCAAGCCTAGACTAATAAGATGGATCCTTCTCCTCCAGGAATTTGATTTGGAGATCAAAGACAAACCTGAGTTCAGAATGTTGTAGAAGATCACCTCAACAGAATTGAGCAATAAGAGCCTCCACTGAGTAATGCACCCACCACAGACACCTTTCCTAGCGAATCAATCCTGATCATGGATTCACTCATATGGTATGTTGATATTGTGAACTACCTCGTTTCTGGCGTAGTCCCACAAGATTGGACGAAAATCAAGAAGGACGAAAAATTCTTGTCCACCATCCGTATTTACCAATGGGAAGACCCACTTCTATTCAAGGAAGGAGAAAATTGCATTTAGTGATGGTGTATCGCTCAGGCTGAGCATCATAGTGTCCTCAAGCATTGTCACATGCTCGAATCTGGTGGACACCACTGAGGAAAAAGAATGATAGTGAAAGTACTGTAGTGTGGCCTTTGGTGGCCTACAATATTCAAGGATGCTACAACATTTCTCAAGCAATGCATTGGCTATCAACGATTGGGAGGAACCCTTGCAACTAAAGATTTGATGCCCTTGAAGTTCATTCACATTGCAGATGTATTCTATGCTTGGGGCACTGATTTCATTGGACCCTTCCCCAACATCAATGGATAAAAGCACATCATGCTTGCCGTTGACTACATGATTCGTTGGGTTGAAGCTATTCCCACCCAAGCCACAGACAACCGTACATTTTGTCGATAACTAAGAGACAACATCATATCGCGGTTTGGGATTCTGATGATACTAATATCAGATGGGGGTAGTCACTTCATTAACAGAGAGGTCAATATGTTAATGAAGGAGTACAGAATCAAGCACCAAATCATGACTCCTTACCATCCCTAGACCAATGGCATGGCCGAATTATCAAATAGAGAAATCAAGACGATCCTGCAAAAGCTTGTGAATCAAGACAAAAAGAATTGGTCCCAACTCCTGGACTCCGTCCTTTGGGCGTACATAACCGCTTACAAGTCTCCCTTAGGCATGTAACCCTACCATCTTGTATATGAAAAACCATGCCATATGCCCGTGAAGTTGGTTCATAAATCATTGTGGGCTGTCAACATCTGTAATTTGGACTCACAAAATATAGGTCAGAAAAGAAAAGAGGATCTGAAAAAGCTCTTGGAATTCTGAGACTATGCATATGATAACACCTTGATGTACAAAGAGATGGTTAAATGCAAGCATGGCCGACACATCAGGCGAAAGACCTTCGAAACTGGATAGAAAGTGTGGCTACATGACACAAAGTTGAAGATATTCCCGAGCAAATTAAAGAGTAAATGGACATGGCCATTCAAAGTGAAAAAGTGTGTGATAATGGAAGCATTCTTATATCAGATTTGTTGCCTGACGCACAACTGTTCATCATCAACGGTCAGTTACTGAAGCCGTATGTTAAGCATGCCACTTTCTTGGCCTTTGTCGACTCAGTCCAAGTGATATGCAATGAAGAAGCATCCACAACCTCAGCATCATCGAAATATTCAGATAATGTTCCTAAAAAACTTTTCCTCTACTTCTCTTATTTTCTTCTTTTCTTCTTTTCTGTTATATTTTCTATTTTCATCTTTGTTTTCTTCATACATTTCTTCTATACTTAAGATAAGCTTCATCCTTAGTATAAGGGGACAAGCGACGTAAATTATTTATTTCATGTCTCACCTCCTATCTCCTCTATTGTTGATATTCTCGTCTATGCTTATGGATATATTACCCTAAGTAAAGGGGGAAACATGGCAAAGCGTCAATTGTTCATTCTCACCCTCTACCCTCCCTGCATGTACAAACAATATTCTATACTTAGGATTATTTGATCCTAGGTATAGGGGGGACAATTGACTTCTCATTCTTTCGTTTATTATTCTTTAGTCATTGTAGTATAGGCAATTCTATACTCAGTACGAGTTATGTCTTCTCTTTGTCTCTTTGATCTATGAGGACGTAACTCAAGCTAAATATTGGGGGGTCATATATACTCTATATATATTTAGCCATAACTTGTACTTTTATATTTTCAAAATAAATATGGCTAATATAATATATTTATACATATACAACTCATTAAGGCAACTAATAAAAATATTTCTATTATTCCTCAATTTCTTTTTGTATATACTGATTAATAAATCAGGTAAAAATGTTTTGCAAAATGTTTAGAAAATAGTTTGAAAATCTATTTGAAAAATCCTTTGAAAACTGTTTGAAAAATATTTTGTATAATTTTTTCAACCTTTGTAAAATATTTGTTCTTTTGTGAAATAAAAATATTTTGAAAACTAATTTGCAAATGATTTTAAAAATGGTTGCAAAAATATTTAAAAAATCTATATATACTCTTTAAAAGACCTTTGTAAATGTTTTCTAAAAATTATTTGCAAAAAAATATTTGGACTATAATTTTCAAAATTATTTGTAAAACCATTTTCAAATAAGTTTGAGGAATATATACATCGTTCAAATAAATTCTATATCCATTTCCAACAAAAATAACTAACATTCAATCTGTAAATCCTCCAACCTCAATTCATGTAAATAAAATGAGGCAAACACATATAAATATGTGTACATCCTTTTTGTACCAAAAATATTTTATTTTGAAAAATCCCTAAAAATTTGCAAAATCTTCTTCAAAAATTGCATGCATATTTGCAAAACTTTTTCATAAAAGAACGCAGAAAAAGTTCAAAATTAGAAATTGGCATGACAAAAATATTTTTCTTGCTTTGTAC
Organism: Ottelia alismoides; assembly: GCA_037367405.1. Taxonomy (NCBI): domain Eukaryota; kingdom Viridiplantae; phylum Streptophyta; class Magnoliopsida; order Alismatales; family Hydrocharitaceae; genus Ottelia; species Ottelia alismoides. The sequence continues at coordinate 839,732 of JAZKJV010005243.1, read as the reverse complement.
ATAGCATTCACATTTTTCGAAATAATATAGATAATTGAGCAAGTTAAAATAAAGTCTGAAGATTGGAGCTTGGAATACACCTTAATACACCTAAATTCAGAAGAACCCATTGAGGACTGGAAGTGTAGATGTTTCAGGTCACCTTGACTTAATTCTTTTGATTCAATAAGACTATATTCATGAGTCAATTAAATGTGCTTAAATATAACCCTTCCTATCATCCGTACGACTTTTGATACAATTACTTGACTAGAAACCTCGCATCTAGCACTTAGCTCAAACGAGATGGACTGTTGAAAAATCTTGGAGTCTACGTCAGGACGATGCAAGGCTGCTTAGTCAAGGGTGACTCAGGAGCCCTTCTTGGGGATTACTGACACCGGTACTCTAGTCCACTTATTTTGGTAACAATGATATCTAAAGGTTGGAGATGGATTGAGATAATACTTCAGATGAGGAACGGTCTACCGACGTAACTATTCCAAGACCCCAAAATAGTGGGTGGAAAAAAAGGTGCTATATCCATCAGGGCACAAACAACAATGTAGAAACTCTATCAAGCCAAAGAAAATATCCAAAGAAGCCTATACCAAAAATTCCATAAAAATGAGAGCTTCTGAAAAAGCCTACTTCGTAGTGAAGAATCAGTTACACTGACCGACTTCACATGGGAATGAAGACTACACTTTTCCATTCCCACTTCTCTTCCCATTCTTCTAACTTCTCTCCACCATTTAGTTGTAAAGACTGGGAGCATTTGTCCTTAGAAGGGAATATCTATCTCCATGAGGACAAGTTACTAAAAGAGTAGATGCCTTGATGGTTCAATGGTATTGTCTCGTAAGAGCTAAACAAATTCACACACACATGGTTCTATCATTTCAAGGTAGCTAGAGTATGCGACTGAGATGATGGCTCTGTACTGAATCTGAGGGATGTTATGTCACACTTCTCAACTACAATGTGGTTCCGAACACACCATTAATCCAAAGGCCTTCTCTAAGCTCTAAACTTTGAGCTTATTAGGGACTAGTATAAAAGTCGATAATTATTCCACATTATTTCGTTTTCTTTTCTTCATCTTTATTTTTTTGCACGCATTGCATAAGTGTTTGCTAGGGACTAGCAAAGGAAAGTATAGGGGGTGATGAATCTCCATTTCATCACCTTTATTCTATCATTTTGGCCTTAAAAACCCTAGTTAATGCATGCAATATTATTATTTTGTACATATTAACATTTATTATTTGATCCATTTATTTTTGTAAAATACTATTTTTAATGCTAAAATATAGAACAAAGAAAGAAAATAAAGAATAAAATTCCAAAGGTATTTTATGACCCTATACCCCGAAACCTACGTAACTTGATGATTGGGTCGACAAGGAATAAAGTACGTGGAGAAAAGGGCCAATAAATTCATGAAAAATCCTTTATTTAATTCATCTTTAAGTCCCTTTTGGGACCAATTTTATTTTATATTCTTTCTACCTCAAATCAATAAACTTTGTACATGAAAGTTGTAGATAATAATATATAGAAAAATAAACAATTGAGTTGACCCAAAAATAATATACACTCTACATTTTATACTCAGAATAAAAAACCAAAACCAAAACATCCCACACTCGTATCTCCTAAATAGAAAATAAAAATTCATCAATAACATCTTTTATTGTATATAACTTTAGTAAGCTATTTAATGAAGGTGGTTTCATTTTTTTGGACCTAAGGTGTGAAAGTGAGGTTTTGGACCCCTATTGTACAATATCCCCAAGTAAAATATTCAATTTATTTATTCATTATTATTTTTATAATTTCATATTTTTAGAATTTTGTAAATATTATTTATAATATCTGTACATATTAAGAATAGAATTAAACCATAAAGAATATATAAAAATAAAATTATATGTATAAATACGTAGATGAAATACCTATACGTATACATATATAATATATACCCTTATTTATTTAAGTGTACATAATAGATCAGAAAAATAAAATAAAAATATTTTTGGGTATTAAAAAATAAGCTATAAAAACATAAAATAAGAGAATAAAGTAATAAAATAAAATACAAAATAAAAATAAAAGGCCCAAAATATAGTTGAATATACTTATAAATATACCTTAAAATTAACTAGCCATAAATAAACCCAAAAAATAAATAAAAATTAAATTAAAATACTATATAAAACAATAAAAATTTCTTATTTAAAATTCAAAAATTAATAAAATCATTTACTATTTTAATTAATTATTTTTGAATAAAAACCTTTGTTTTGTCGTGACATGAGTTGACGTGGACCAATCGCGTGGCTGCGTTTGTTGAGCCCTAGTTAACTCGGGCCCCGACGCCTCTGACCTGTCAGGTTGTCGAGTCCCCTCTTTTATGTCATTTTCCCGCTCAATCCATCGAGCCTTTTTATCATTTCTATAAGCCATGATATACCTCAATCATCACTGATCTTCACCTAATCCCTGGATCCATTGTACAAAGACCAAATTTCTTCCAAACCTTAGGTCAATAAGGCTTCTACTTTCTCTATAAATTAAAACCCCTCCTTCGCTTTCCATTTTTGATCCCTCTTGGAGCCCCTAATCTCATCCTTGCATGAGAGTTGGAGGCCAGATGTCAGTTGAGGCCTTCCCTATGCTTGTAGAGCATTGGAGCAAGGAGGAGAGGCGATCCACAACGGTGCTCTGGCCTGCCCTACTCCCTCCCACCAGTAATTATAAGAACTGCACCCTTTACTTTCCTTAGGTAGTTTTCTTTCTTGCCATTCATTTTCTGCAATTTAATTAGTTTTTTAGCATATGTATTCACATAGAATAGGTTAATCCCCTCGCTGGAGCACTAGAGCTCTGGCCATATATCATCGTATTTCAGACCTACTCCGACCACTATTTCCACCTCATTACATTCCCCTTTCACTTCTCCATTTGATTTGCCCATCAAGCTAACCGGATCAATCGTGTATCTGCGAATTGAGGATCCTCCGCCACCCTTCGTCGACCCTCTCTGCTCATCTGATCCATTATGCATTGCAGCTTCATTCTGAGCTGAGCACCTTCGCCTCATGCCATACAACTTCTTCGTGTATGCTCTACGTCAAATGGACCCGTCCTGTACCAAATCAAGATGGTCGAAGATCCTCCAAGGATTCTACATTCCGTGACGTGCCATGACCCCATCGCTGGGTCTTGGATGGTCTCGAGCCCATCACGAGCTGTGGACAACTTTCCCGGTCATTTAGAGCCAAAGAATAACATTGGAGACCATCGGAAGGAGCATTCTAGGATCGAAGCTCAAGGAAGAACACCTTCTTTCCCATTCTTCATGACTAGCAGATACCGTCTGATCTGGGGAGGCACCCCAGATTCATGAGCAACCGTTGGATCTAATGAAGCTCAGCCGTTCGATCTCATCCCAAAATCTAATCTCAAGTGTCCACAGCCCAACCGTCATCCACTATTGAGCGACAACCACATATATAAGTGGATGGATCAAAACCGCATGATGGTGTGCCTTTGGGGGCAAATTGCATATCTTCCCCCCACCTTTTTGTATTTATTTATTAGTTTTGTTAATATATTGTGTGACGTAAATAAATTGGATATTTGCATATTGGCCCATGAGTGTATTGTAAATTACAAATAGGTCCAGTACAATTCACATGTTGTCTCACTCGAGTGTGAAAATTGCATGTATACCCTTACATGTTTTTGAAGTTATATAATCTAATAAAATTAAATATACATTGTATATTTCTAGGAAAACTACATATCATCCCTTGTCTTTAATCTTATTTGCAAATATCCCCTTCCTAGTCCATGTATTTGTTGGACGTGCGATAACGCGTGTTCGACTTAAGGTTAATGACGTTGTCGGTGTAGAAATCACAAAGAGAGATCCGTGTTGATCAAATAAAAACAACAAAAATAGGAGAGAGAGAGAGAGAAGTGCAATGAATAATCTTCTCTCTCCTATTTTCATCTACACTATTTATTTTATAAGGTAAGTGTGCCTTGGTCGAACTCAAGGAGGCAGAATATTAAAACCTCAGCCTTTGATACAAGAAAGAAATCTCAAAAATATCCTCTTTATTCTTGATTTTACAAAAAGACTAAAAAGTCGACTCAAAGCTAACTCACGATTACGAAAATCAAAGCGACATAACAAAGTGATGAAAAATCACAGAAAAATACAAGAAAAATATCTTGAGTAGTTATGAAACTACCCTAAAGAAATCACAGAAAAATACAACAAAAATAGTCTTCAAACACCCCTACAATCCAGGGGTATAACTACAAAAGAATGTTTAATCTTCTGTTACAAAACAATCCCTGTAAAGGGCAAAAATGCCAAGAAAACTAAAGTTATTACATTTAGGTCCCTGCGTGGGGACCTAAATGTAATTCGTGAAATCTCCTAGCGTGGCATGGAACTCTGGAAACTCTCTGGGCTCATGATGTAATTTCTGTACCCCTTCAGATTGGACGGCTATGATTAGATTGAATCATGCGATCTGGGCCGTCCGCTGATGACACGTGTCAGCAAACTGTAGACCTGGGGTGTTCTTGGCTGTACTTCAGCTCTTACGCAGCTAACAATGATAAGCACTTCTCCGACTTATCTCCGATGATCGTCGGCGGTCTAGGGCCTCCTGCAGGGCCATGAGGTAGACTCCTTCTCCCTCTGACGTTTCCTGCGGGTGAGATCCTCCGAAGGTAGTGGAGATTGGTTGTTTAACGTCGATGAAGATGGAGGTCTAACAAGTCTAGAATCCGATGTAGACTTTATCGTGAATTCAAACCTCTGGGATCTTTGAAGCTCCTGATGTTATTATGCTCCAGATGATAAGGGAATCTACAATTGGATATATATTTTGTTGTATTCACGATGAATCGACATGAGATTTAAGGGATTTGCAAATTATAAAGTATTTCCTGAAAATGAGAGGAAATGGAGGGGAACAGAATCGATTTTCAGTGTGAGTAGAATCGAATTTGATGAATTTTAATAGAATGCGTCTAATGAAGAGGATTGAGGATCCTAATTACTTGATTATCTCCATTAAGAACGACACGAGATTCAAGAAAGAAAAATGCAAAGATGGAGGAATACCTGTGGTTGGAGGTGTATGACCTCTACTAGTATTAGCTCGACGGGGCGGCTTTCCCGGAGCTCCACATGACGAGGTGGCGACGATGCAAGGCGGCGGAGCCTTGGAACCTCCCCTCCGATGATCCTTCTTCCACGCGGGCCGGCATTCGGGTGCTGTCACCACCGAAGGTGGCCGGAGCGAGGTGGGGAAGTGGAGGATTCAGCCAGGCTATTCTGGAACTGATTAGTTAGGAGTGAGTTTTTTTCTAAATGGCCATCTTGAAGGCTTTATATAGAAGAATCGAAGAAGTGTTAGGATGGATCTGAGGGTAGGCAAGTATGATGGTAGTCACGAGAAGGCAATGGAGGGTTTGGATTGATTAAAGAGGTTAGGATGAAAGCGGGAAAATTTGTTGAAAGTCAGCCGGTTAGAACAGAAGCTGTAACAACTTCTTGGAGAAGAAGACATCAGGTGCTGACACATGTCAGCACCTGGTCGGCCAGATGATAAAATACATTATAAATTATGTAATAAGTAATAAACAATGTTATTTTAAATAAGTATAAAAAATAAAAATATAGATAATTAAATTATCTAAATAATAGTATAATTACTTTTTATAAATAATAAATAATTTATGAAACATAAATATTATATTAATAAATAGATACAAATAGTACTTAATAAATAGGTTTTAGATTTTTAGTTTAATAAATAAATAATTACATATTAGTTTTATATTTTCTAAATTATTAGAATAATAAATAAGGTCTTTGTGAATTTTTATGGATTTTAATAAATTAATTTAGATATATTAATAAATACAGGTATAAATTATTCAGTGTAATTCCATCTATAAATTAGGCATTTGGATTTTATGAAAATAGTAAATAAGATCCAAAAATCTGAAATAAATCATGGTTAAAATACAAGATCATGAAAATAATTAAAATTATAAAATTAATAAAATTATACATAATGTTTTTTAAATAAAATAAATAGCCTAGAAACCCCATTGTCATTAGGTCCCAAAATCGACTTTTTGCAAACAGTCTCTAATTTTTAGTGAAATCACATCCATTATTTAGAGAATATTATTTTATGAACATTAAAGGTAAGTAGAGTAAAATAGGAGTTCGTATGAGAAAGTTATCATGTTTGGAAATTAAGAATTTGCCAATTTGAGAATTGGATTTCTTGGCTTACATACAAGATAATATTTTTAACTTATTTTTATATTTTTATATACATTTTTATAAATAATTTGGAGAAGAGTTTGGTGAAAAATAAGCACATATGAATTAATTAAAAATCGATGAATATTTGGTATTTATTTGATAAATAATGAAGAATGTGTGGAGCGTATATTTAATTATTTTTATAATTTTCTTTCCCTATCTCCCCTTACATGTTTGTTTTTCGACCAACCCATGCTGACTTGGTCTCGGAGGTTAGGTTATAAAATTATATCTTGCGGCTATATTTATATTTTATGTCATATTATACATATATACATATTTACAATATGCCTTCTTTTCTTTTCTTTATTTTTATTCTTTTATTTATTTATATGTTTTTATATATAAAAGTGCATTTTTATTCATGATTGAGGTTTTGATAAAAGATGGGAATTAATGGATATTTACATGTATTTGTTAAAGGTTTTAAGACAACATGCGATAGAAATGTTAATGAATCATGGATTCATCAACCCTCTATACTTAAACTTTGCTAGTCCCTTAGCAAATACTTATTTGAAAAGTAAGTTAAAAAAAGAAAGAAAGTTAGAATGAATTTGTTTTCCTATACCTATTCATGAGAACAGACAAAGAACTGAGCTCGATCGGGCCTGAAACAAGCATTTTGTCGGAGCCTTAACTTGGTTTAGTATTTTATCCTCAACAGTCCTCAAGTTCCACAAATCCTTATTTAAGTTCACCATAACAGCCAGGTCAGATTCATTTATTCATATCGTAAACTCTATCAACCTTGAAGTCAATTTGTACGGTGTTTGAATTGTTTTAGCTCTTCCTGCTTAAAAAAGCGAAGAAACCGTCCATCCTATCTATACACATCCAATGGTTCCTCATCTAGCTACTCTTTCCTCGGGGAGGGAGGTATTCCCTGATGAGGTTAGTTCATGCTACGTCCACAATCAAATATAAGAGAAAGTAGAAGAATGAGAAAAGAACTGGAGTGTGACCAGCGTAGATGCATCTCCTTGTGAAGCCCAGTCGGTGTAACTAAGTCTCCACTAAGATGTGCGGGTATTTTTGGTGGAAGCTTGGACCATTGTGGTCATGTTTGTATTTGGTGGCTTCTTTTTGAATTGTCTTTGTAATTTTCTTGCACTGCATTCATTTTTTTGTGCCTCGACGGATATAGCACCTTTTATTCCATCACTTTTTTGAGTTCTTGGAAAAAATTGTGTCAGCAGATCCTTCCCTCATCCGAAGCAACTATCTCAACCCCAATCTCTCACGTCTTTAGATGTCAATGCTGCAAAGACAAGGATATAAACATACTACCAAGAAGGATTGCCCTTCGCAGCCCCATGCAAGTCGAGCTAAGTGCAAAGTGCTTGTGTACAAGATTGATTCACTGATGCAGAGTTGTACTGATGACACCAAGTGTTCTACTTAGGCACATATGAGTTGATTTCCCAAATATGGTCTTATTAAACCCAAAGATTTAAGTCAAAGACCTGAAGAGTCTAAATTCCAGATCCTAACTAAACTCCTTACAATGGAAGTAAAAGGCTATAATGAAGCTCCATCCTTCAGACTATTCCCAATCTTTAGTTTCAGAAATCAATCTTATTCTGAAAAATGCTAATGCAAATGCAACAATGTTTTGTGAAGTATATTTTCTGAATTTTACTCATTTTTATGTACTTTAAGGCTTTTATAATTTTTATGAATTTTAGGACTTTGCATTTTTTTGGATTTTTTTAATTTTTATGTACATGATATAATATCCATATTTTATTTGGATTAAATAACTAATGTATTTTACAAATTTTATATACAGAGAATTTTACAAGGATTAAATGATTTTTACACAAATTTTAAAAAATAGTATTTTAAATAATTATTATTCATATTTTAAATAAATATTTTAAATTAAGTATTTTAAATAAAGATTTTAGACATATTTTACTTATTTACATGGATTTTATAAATAGTAGATAAATAAATAGATGGATTTTAATTAACCCTCACCCACTTTTTTATGGATTTTATAGATATAGAAGATACATAAATGAACGAGTTATGGACACAAGTATATATACAGTATATACGCACCCCATATACTTAGCTTGTGCTATGTCCTCATAGCGTCAAAAAGAGAAAAAGGAGGACATAACTCGTGCTAAGTAAAAGTGGATGAAAAAGAATGAAAGAGTACAAGTCAGTTGACCCCCCTATACTTAGATCAGGTCGTCATAAGTATAGTGGAAGAAAAAAATGAGGTGACTGAGGGAAAACAATATACAACGAAGGAACAAGAGAAATAGAGAAAAATGAGATAAACAAAATCACTCGGGTCCCCCCTATACTTAGGATAACACATCCTAAGTATAGAAAATAATATGGCCAAAAATTGGGGACCAGTGATTCGTGGAAAGGAAAGGATTTAAAAGAGAAAAATAAAAAGAACAAAATCAAAAACGCTAATCAACGGGCAATCTGTGCCCCTATACTTAGGATCTGGTATTCTAAGCATAAAAGTCGAGCAAAAAAAATGGGGATGATTGTGGTCTACTAAGAATTTATTGGTGGTGGATTACTCCAAAATTCGAATAGCTCAAAAGTCTATGTACAGGACAAAATGAAGTGGAAGAGTAGTCATGAGTCATGTACAAAATATATTTAAATACATATTTACATATTTTTATTTTATTTTTCTGCTTTTATTTATGTACTTAAATAAATAGGGATATATATAATATAGGTATAATATGCCTATATATTTTATACCTTCATTATTTTAATGTATATTCAATGTTTTTTCTTAATATTTATATTTTTCATATATTTCAAATAATATTAAAAATATAAGAGATGTAAAAAATAATGAATAAATATAAAAAAAATATATAAGTATATTGGACAATGGAACCCAAGAAAGTCAGCTTTCTCATGTTAACTCTATTTTTAATGAAACCACCTTCATTAGATAGATAATTTAATTTTAAGAATAATAGAGGTGAGCTTGGTCAATATTGAGCTTGCATGGTGGAGTTATTGGTCTGTGAAGTTTGGTTTGCAGCTTTTTCATCTGTATCCAATTCACACTATGCATTATTTTTGTAAAAATATTTTTGTATTCTTCTATGTATTATTATGTACAATGTTCATGTTGAGGTCTTTATTATTTAAAGTTTGTAAAGTAGAAATAAAATAATGTAAAAATACATATTTAAAGTTATTGGATTTAGGGTTTTGAGTATGTTTCTGTATAATTATTGGGCATATCCTCCCTACTTAATTCCTGGTCGACCAAGTCAATATTGACTTGATCTCCAAGTCTTGTGTCATTCAGTATTTTCAGTACTTCATTTTTTCTTTTCTTTTCCTCTATTCTTTTATTTTAGAATTAAACACATACGTTTATACAGTATTTATGGGTCAATTAATGAATATTATTTTGTACAAATTAATACTATTTATATGTATTTTACTAGAGATTTACGACCAAAATGGGATAATAAAGGTGTGAGATGGAGATTCACCACCTTCATGCATATGTACAACAAATCTCCATATCAAACAAGGGTACTACTGTTGCAGATATTTTAAAGGTTGCGGTTGTTGTGAAAAAACAAAGCTAAACATTTTTTTACTAATGAATGGGTTATCGATAGTGGTGCCTCTGATCATATGACATGTAACTCTAAGATGTTCCTTTATTATAAACTTGTCTCGGGTATAGAACATGTCAATTTGGTAGATAATTCTTTAATCATTGTGGTTGGAAGGGATCATTTCTATCACAGCTAAATTTCTTTCAAAGGATGCTCTTCATGTTCCTTATTTCCCCATAAACTTACTTTATGTTTATAGAATTGCTAAAGATCTGAACTGCTGGTTAACTTTTGATGACAAATCTTATGTTTTGTAGGAACTTTGTGATGGGGAAACCTATTTGGATTGGTTTGGTTGGTGATGGTCTATCAACTTCTTTCTTGTGTGATCTCTACCTAGGTTGCTGCAATTGGTGATAAAAAATGATGATGCTCTGAATCTAAAGCGATGTGATGAATGTCTTGGATACCCTGTTTAAGATAAAACATGGGTATAATTGATATTACAAAAGGACAATACTACAAACTTCTAAAAAGCAGGTGCATAATTGTATTACAAAAAGGGAGGGCATAATTGATATTGCAGAAGTTAAGAAGGGCACACATTATAAAACATTTATTAATATTTCTTGTACAAAATATCTTTCCAATATTTTTGGTTTGGATTTTTATTTCATTTATACCCTTAAAATAAAAAATATCTAGAAAGTGTTAAAAATCACACAAAATCACGTAAATATAAAAATATAAAAATAGTGTTCGATATACCTTATTGTATAGTGTATATACAAAAAATATAGTTGGGATTTTTAGGGGTTGTTTGGGAAAAGAAACCTATTTTGAAGCTCCCTCATTTTTCTATAAATTAATATTTAATATTCAATTTTCATTTTTATTTTAATATGTTCCTATTTAGAAAAATCATCAACCATTATAAAAACCTAAGAAATAAAAAATATTTTATTTGCATTTTTAATATATTGATATAACTTATTTTATATACTAAAACTTCCTTTTTCTCTTTTTATATGTATTTTCAAAATTTCATTTTCTTTTAATTTTATTTATCCAAAATGGAATGATATTTTGCTAAATTAAAAAGAATTAAAATTATCACTTAAAAATGTAATAAATACCAATTAATTCCTTTTTGTAATTATTAATTAAATATTTCCATTTTTCATAATTTATTTTATTATATTTTTAGAAATAACAAAAGTTAATTAAAATTTAAAAATGATACAATTAAAACTCAAAAAAAAATAATAAGAACAAAACAAGCCATGACACATACTTATGCTCGTGCACACACACATTTGAGAATTGGTGCACTTAACTTAGGTTCAATATTTGATCACATCACTCAATTGTTGCACGCCTCCTTGAATTCATCTCATGAATCATTAAATAAGAATAAGAGTATAATTTTGCTGATAAATTAGGTCTTGATTGGTACTATAGCAATTAAACTTCTTTACAAACGATCGAATCTTGATTATCAAGAATATAAGGATAATATAATGATAGAAAATCATACATTCATCGATGTTGAGGTGGTTGATGAATTTAGGAAAACTTTTGTCATCTAATTTGAAGATATGTAAGGTTGATCGATCCAATTGATCATATGTAGAAGATTACGAATGATATTACTCTTTCTCCTAAACTCTTGGTTTTCACATACAATGGTTTTTCTCTAATGGGTGAAAATTCCATCTGTTGGATGTGAGCATGGGCTTGACCATGTACAACTCAGAGGGAATGGTAATAAGATTCTGCTATGGGAAGGACGCCTCGAATTATTACACGATTCTTAAAGAAGTGCTTAAGCTTGATAAAACATGGCACCCCCAAACAAGGTCTCTTATTTTCATGCAGCTGGTATGATCCACAATGAGGTGTGGTCATTGACCTTGCCCATGATATTGTGGATACTATTCCCTATAAATATATTCACATATTTTAACCCTTTATTCTCAACTTGCAAGTTGAACATATATATTATGTGCTAGTTGTAAGAAAGAAGTGGAAAAGAGATGGATGACATAAATCCTTATGAATATGTCATTTATTTATGTCAAGAATAATGAACCATCCAATAAGGATGCCAAGGAGAGTAATTTTCTTGTGTCAGATAATGTACCACCATAAAACATATATGTATTATCTTGAACAATTCAAAGACATTGTGTATTCTTTATAACTCATAATTTTTAATATATGATGTATTTTTCTATTATTTTGAGCAATGAAACAACCATATCTACATTCACATCTCTTTAAAAACATTTTATACAATGACATGTTTATTTAGTTATTGCTATTACTAGAGGCAGAGGCTCTAGAGGTAGGAATGGATCTTGTAAGGACAACCCCCAAATCCCTGATGTCAATGGTATTACTTCCTACTTTGTATGCTATAATTTTTGATAATGAACATCAAAATCTAATAGTTTGTTTTACAAGGGAACACGATGATGAGGTCGCCTAGCCAGTGCAGTGGTTGCTTGATGAGGGCATGACCATCCATCAGTATGCACATTACTTGACACTAGCTGAGACACCTTGACGACACGAAAATTCACACTAACAACTGAGGTAGAAAATAAATCACAATGTCGTTGTCCTCAATCGCTCAGAACGTGTCAATCAAGAAAATTGAACCACAACTAAAAATAAATCAACGAAACACAGAGAAATGGTCCTGCTATAAGATTAACCTGGTATAGCTCCCAGGGTCGAACACAAGGAGCACAGATTGGCCTTGCGGCCTACGATGTAGTCAGAAATCCAAGAAAGCCTTTTTTATGGTTTTTATTTGTTTTTATATTTTTTAGATTTTTTTAAAAGATGAGAAAATGAAAGAATGTAAATACAAGGCAACTTCAACAATTTATACAACACACAAAAATAATGCAAAAATTCAAGAAAATGTGTTTTTATGTTTTAAATGTTTTTTACTGTTTTTGGTGAATTTTTGGAATTTTTCTAATGGGTAAATTATTTATTAAAAATCAAACAATGTGAAAAACAAAGGGGACTGTCCAGCAAGGTTAAAAACTCAAAAATAAAATATTTAAGAGTCTCAATCAACCTTGGAGGTAATTTTCCTGGAATCTATGAAGAACAAGGAAAATTTAGGCACCCTAATTATTGTTTTTGGATTTTTAATTTAATTATTATAATTTTTATGAGTTTTTAGGGGTTTTTCAATTTTTAAAGTTTTTAGGTGATGAAAAATAGCCAAAGTTGGCTAGAAAATCAAGCAACAAGCAAGAAACAGTAACCCAATTTTTAGAATTTTTGGTGGAGTTTTTATATTTTTTTTGGTATTTTTAAAGTCAAACAGTGGCGAAAATATGGGTTTTTGAATTTTTAAAAATAATAAATGAAATCAGAAATGTCCCCAAAAATCATAGAAATTCCTACACCATGGCAGGAGCCATGTGTCAAAATTTCATTGGATTTGGAGGTCGTTTGATATTTTATTCAAAAATAGAAGTGGGACACTGTGCACAGGGACCTGAGTGCAAATACCCAAAGATCTGGGGGCCTTGGTGCAAAATACCCAGCAAGTCACGCGCTTCGCACGTGGCTGGGGCACACAGGGACTGATTTGTAACAAAAACCAAGTCCTAGGGGTTTTTGATAACACGTATCAAAACCCCAGGGGCAAGGTTGCAAAAATCCCAATAAATAACGCACATGCGCATAAACAATGCTCACAGGGGCATAAATGTAATTTCTCAAAAATATTCTTTCAATTCATAACAACCAGATCTACAGGATTGATTATGCAAAAAGCCCAACAAAACACGTGACGAAGCACGTGGGTCTCTACTGGCAGGGGTATAAGTGCAATTAAAATAAAGCGCGAGGTCCTTGATGCAAATAACCCAGAAAATAAACAACTTGACTTGAAAGTTACAGGACTAAAATGAAATTAACAAACTACGAGGGGGGCCTACGATATTTACCCCTTTATTAATGAAGCGTTAGATGCGCGCCACGTGTGGATCGAACGGCTGCGGCTGGTGGGCGCTCCAGATGGCGTCTCCTCGGATCGGACGGTGGAAGCAGCTCCTCGAATGGACGGCCAAGATCTGACCTGGAGCGATGAGGACGATCGGACGGCGGTGGAGGGTCCTCGAAGAACAGGTCCCCGGCGAGACTCGCCGGGCTCGTGCGTGCACTAGGGTCCTCCGGTGAGCCTTCTGGAGGTCGGAGAAGAATCGCGGAAGGCTCCCGCGTCTGCCGGTGGTCTCCGACGGGCAAACCAAGCTCCGAGGAGCTCGAGCAAGGCCGGCGGAGATGAAGCTCCTGGCTGGAAGTTGGGAAGCCTCAGACGCCTCCCTTTGGACCTGCAAAATGGTCAAGAAGCTTCGCGGGTCGAGGGCAAAGTGCCTCGACCCGGTTAGGTGGCGTGAAGGTGATCGGTGCGGTGGGGCGGAAGAGCTCCGGCGAGGTGGAGATGGTGGAGCTCGACTCCCAGATCCTGTGCGATCTGGGTTGAGTGGAAGTGCGTAGAAGGTGCGTGAGGGTACGGCGGAGATAATGAGATGGTCGGAGGGTCGAGATGATACGCGAGGTGGCCGGAATCGGAGATGTACGTCGGAGCTATGATTTGGGCATAATCGGAAATTAGACGAAATTAAAAGGAACTAAGGCTACCTGGTGGATGCTGGAGACTGTGCTGGAGCGTGGCTATCTCCGGGTCGTAGCTTCGAAGGGCGTCAAGGCCTGAAGCTCGGTGCTCAACGCTGGCGGCGGAGCAAAGGCGGCGAAGTTCGCCGGATCAAAGGATACGCCTCCTCACCTCACTGCAACAAGGGCTGACGCTCGCTGTCACTCTTGCGGAGCCAATGGAGGTCACGGGGAAGAAGGAGAGGGTCCAAAGATGATACGCGAGGTGGCCGGAATCGGAGATGTACGTCGGAGCTATGATTTGGGCATAATCGGAAATTAGACGAAATTAAAAGGAACTAAGGCTACCTGGTGGATGCTGGAGACTGTGCTGGAGCGTGGCTATCTCCGGGTCGTAGCTTCGAAGGGCGTCAAGGCCTGAAGCTCGGTGCTCAACGCTGGCGGCGGAGCAAAGGCGGCGAAGTTCGCCGGATCAAAGGATACGCCTCCTCACCTCACTGCAACAAGGGCTGACGCTCGCTGTCACTCTTGCGGAGCCAATGGAGGTCACGGGGAAGAAGGAGAGGGTCCAAAGATGCGGCGCGGAGGCGGCGGAGGGGAAGAATATATAGAGTGACCGGGCGATTAGGGTTGAGGGTGGACAGCGATGGAAAGCTTCGATTTCGTGGCGAAGGATCCGGCGAGGGAGAGGGATGAATGGCGAAGAATCCGGGCGCGGGGGTTGAGTGGGTGACAGCCTGGAGCGCGTGGGAAAAATCGGGGAAGAAGGCGCGGCATGCGACTTCCAGAAAAGGAAGGAGGTCGCGGGGGAGTTGACCGGGGTCAACATTCCCCCGTGGACCAGTCAGACACTGCCACGTGTATCTGATTTTGTTTATTTATTTTAGGGCAGAAATAGGCCGAATTAAATAAAACTCAAAACATGAAATATTTTTCTTTTATTTTTTTCTATTTTTTGGTGATTTTTATTTAATTTTTGGAAATAAAAATAGGGTAGCTCTATATATAGGTATATATACACTATATGGGTTTTTATTTTTGATTTTTTTTATTTGTTATTTTTATGTGTTTTTATGCTCATTTTGTATTTTATTTATTTACACCATAAAATATAGAATAAAAGAATATTTTTATTTTATTTTTATTACTTATATACAAGGGTGAAATAAATGGTTGAATACATTTATATACATGGTATTTATACAATGTATTTTGGTATTTTTAATTTTGTTATTTTTATTTGATTTTTGTTTTGTTTCTTTTTATTTATTTTATTTACAAAATATGCCATAGAATATTCACAAAAAGTTTAGAAAATAAATACATTTATCTATAGGGTTAGATAAATACAATGGTGATGGTTTATGCACATGGTGAAGGTATTTTTGACTTTTTGATTTTCATCTTTTTATTTTGTTTTTAATAGACTATACAAAATATATACAAAATATTTTCAACATATTTTTGGGTGAGGAAAATATATTTTTACAGAAGTATATACACATGAGCTCCTATCTCCCTCTACTTTGGCTTTTATGCGGTCAGGCCCATGCTGAGCCCTCCCTTGGGTTAGGTTGCTCAATATTTATTCAAAATATTTCCCTCTTTTTCTTTTTGTTCTTTATTCTTTTATTTTGTGCACAAAAACATGCTAATTATAGGTTTTTACACAATGCATGCTTTTGGTAATTATTTGTTTTTACACATATCTACATGTATTTGCAAAGGTTTTTGTAGCTAAAATAATAGAATAAAGAGTGATGAATGGGTATTCATCACCCCCTATGCTTTAACTTTGCTAGTCCCTTAGCAAACACTTATTTGAAAAAGAAGTGAAAAAGAAAGAAAAGGAAAAAGAAAAAGAGGATGTACATGGATCAAGGTTGACTTATTAAATTTTCCTTCATTAAATTGAAATATGGAGCTCGATCAGATCTTTGGATTATTAATGTGTCGGAACCTTATTTGGACTTAAGCCTAAAACTCAACAGCCTCTAAGTTCCACCAATCTATGGGCAAGACTCCTCAATAAACCAGATCAGAACAAGTCTACATACACAAACTCTAATGACCATGAATCTTTCCATGCAGTGTAAGTGATATGTGGCTCCCCATCTCAGAAGTAACAAAGAAACAACCTCCCTCAACCTGGTAACTCTAACGCCTCAGTCTAGCAACTCTTTCCTCGAGAAGCGGGGTATTCCCTTCTAAGTTCAAGTGCAACCGGCTCAAGAAGAGGAGGTAGAAGTATAGAGTTTTGGAAGCTTAGCCAGTGTAGCTAAGTCTCCCGCTGCAAGCTTCATGAGATGTAACATGATACCATAAGCTTTTGCTTTTCACTCCGGTGGGGTTATTAAATTTTCAATCCGACCCACCACTTTTTTGGAGTTCTTTTTGCATTTTTTTTTTTTTCAAGACTTCTGTACACATATCTACATGGTGCAGCATATAAGAAATTTCCCCTTGAGCCAGTAGACTATCCCTCTTTTGAAGCTTTATTGCAACCCACAGCTTCTGTCTTTAGCTTTCAACACCACTAGACCAAGTTGAGGTGCACTTCCTTCACTATAAGAAGAAGAGAGGTTCCGCCTAGAAGTACTACCCTCATATGCTACCCCAAGCCAAAGAAAACTGCCTCCTCACTACCTCATCCATGGAGAGCCATGTGTAAAGTGCAGGTGCAAGTTAAGCCATTGTCTCTGAGAGTCATGCGTGTGTTGTTAAGTGCTCTACTTAGGCTCATCAAGATGACATATGCTCATAGCCTAGTGGACTCAAAGAATTAAGTCCTTATGGACCTGAAAAGCCTTAACCCTAAGTCCTATAAGGTTCCTCTTGAAATTAGGTGGATTAAGATCTTTTCAAGCTCCATTTCTCAATTTAATTCCAGGTTTAATTTAAATGTCAACTCTCATCCAGGAAAAACTATATACAGATATGTACAAAAGATGCTATTTACAAAATATTTTACAATCATGCAAAAATTTTTGAAAAATGTTTTGAAATCATGAATGAATGATGCATGAAGTGCAAGTTTTGCAAAAAGATATTTACACACATTTACACAAGATTTTTGCAAACTTTTGATTTTCAAAACGTTTTGAAAAATTTTGTACTATATACATAATTTTGATACAAAATATTTACACAAGCTTTACACAAAAGATTTTTGAAATCATTTTTACAAAAATACTTTGTACACTAGCTATTTATGTGCAAGAATAAAAGAGGTTTATGTACATGAAAAAAAAATTTCAATTTTTGTGATTTTTAGCCATTTTATTTATTAACACACTCACACAAAGTACGAGTTATGGCTAAAGTATATATGGAATATATACACACCCCCCCTATACTTAGCTCGAACGATGTCCTCAGAGTGATCAAGAGCGATGAAGAAGACATAACTCGTGCTTAGTAAAAGGGAAGTGAAAAGGAACGTCTAAGAACAGGAACGAATAAATAAATGGAATGAGAGGAACTCGGTGGTTTCCCCCTATACTTAGGATTAACTAATCCTAAGTATAGAAAGCTGTACATGAAGGGAAAGCCGAGTGAAGAAGATACAGAATCTGCCCCCCCTATACTTAGGGTAAAATATCCCTAAGTATAGGCAGCAAAAACAAGAGCAGAAAGAATGAAAAGAATACTCGCAGGTCCTACATCCCCCCTATACTTAGGGTAAAGTACACCCTAAGTATAGCATAATCATAAGATGAAAGACGGGATGTGGGACTAAAGAATAGAATGATATGGACAACTGGATCTATACAGGCAGAGGAACAGTGAAAATCAGGCGTGAGATGTAAAAGATGTGAGTCAAAAGACCACATCTCACGCAAAATGAATAGCAGCAATAATAACGTCCCGCGGCTCATGATCTAGAAATGGTTTGAGCCGCTGGCCGTTCACTCGGAAGGTACTCTCAGAAGATAACTCAGATATATCAATGCTACCGTTATCGTGTACCTTCCTGACCAAATAAGGTCCTTTCCATTTGCTCTGTAGCTTCCCTGGAAATAATCTAAGCCTCGCATCAAACAGCCATACTTTCTGTCCAATCTCAAAATGCTTGTGGCTGATATGAGAATCATGCCACTCTTTGACTTTCTCCTTATAATGTAGGCTGCTTGAAAATGCTTCATCTCTAAGCTCTTCCAAGGCGGCTAACTCTGCCCTCCTTTGGTCTCCTATACCATTTGGATCCATCAATATGTCTGTAACTGCCCAGAGTGACTTGTGCCTCAGCTCAACTGGTAGGTGACAGGGCTTGCCATACACGAGGCGAAAGGGAGATGTACCCAATGGAGTCTTGAAAGACGTCCGATATGCCCACAAGACCGAGTCCAAAAGCTGTGACCAATTCTTTCGGTCAGGGCGGACGACTTTCTGCAAAATATTCTTAATCTCCCTATTCGACACTTCGGCTAGACCATTTGTCTGTGGATGGTATGGTGTAGCAACACGATGGTCTATGCCGAACTCGGTAGCAAGTGCCTTCACCTGGTCGTTGATGAAATGAGATCCCCCATCTGAAATCAGAACTCGTGGAACCCCGAACCGCATGATGATGTGCTTCTTCAAGAATCTGCAAACTGTCTTTGCATCTGCGGCTCGGGCGGGGATAGCCTCAACCCAACGACTAACATAATCTACGGCTAACAGAATGTACTCAAATCCCTGACTCTTAGGGAATGGACCCATGAAATCGATGCCCCATGCGTCAAAAACCTCACAGAAATGAATGGGCTGCATCGGCATCATATCACGCTGTCCACAAGTGCCCATCCTCTGACAGTCAGTACACCTCTTCACGAACTCATCTGAGTCCTTGAAGAGTGTAGGCCACCACAAGCCGGATTGGAGCACTTTCTGTGCCGTTCTCCTCCCAGAATGATGTCCTCCTGCCTCAAGCTTGTGGCAGTAAGTGAGGACACTATGATGCTCCTCCTGAGGAATACACCGACGCCAGATGCTATCCCCTCCTTCGTGGTAAAGGATGGGATCCTCCCAGTGGTAGGACTTGGCCTTCGCAAGGAAGGTCTCAAGCTTCTGCCTGGGCCAATCTTGTGGGACTTTCCCAGCAACGAGAAAGTTCACAATATCGGCATACCACGGGAGTGAGGTGATAGCAAGAATCGCCTCATCTGGGAAGGTATCACAAATGGGATCAATCTGCTCAGAATCCTCAGGCTGCTCTAGTCGGGATAAATGGTCCGCCACCACATTCTTGACTCCAGGCTTATCCTTGATCTCAATGTCGAACTCCTGGAGTAGAAGGATCCATCTAGTAAGTCTGGCCTTGGCATCCTTCTTTGACATGAGGTACCTGATGGCGGTGTGATCTGTGTACAAGGTCACTCGGGATCCAATGATATATGATCTGAATTTATCGAGAGCAAACACTACTGCTAGCATCTCCTTCTCTGTGACTGTATAATTCCGCTGGGCGGAATCCAATGTGCGGCTAGCATAGTGTATAGCAAATGGCACTCCATCCCTCCTCTGTCCTAGCACGGCCCCTACGGCAAAATCGGAGGCGTCCGTCATGATCTCGAATGGGAGAGACCAATCGGGTGGCTGAAGGACAGGAGCCTCAATTACACACTGCTGGAGAGTCTCAAAGGACGAAAGACACTTGTCATCAACAAGGAACCCGGTGTCTTTCGTCAAGAGGTCAGTCAACGGTCGGGCAATCTTGCTGAAATCATGAATGAATCTCCTGTAAAAACCAACGTGCCCCAGAAATGACCGTAACTGCTTCAGATTGGACGGCGGTGTGAGTTTCCTAATGACATCGACCTTGGCTGGATCAACCTCCATGCCTCTGTTGGAGATGATGTGGCCGAGCACCGTCCCTTGAGTCACCATGAAGTGACTCTTCTCCCAAGATAGAACCAACCGGGTAGCAATACATCGCTGAAGCACTCGGTCTAGGCAGTCAAGACAGGAGTCGAATCCATCACCGTAAACCGAGAAGTCATCCATGAAGACCTCCAAACACTCCCCTACCATGTCCGAAAATATTGACAGCATGCATCTCTGAAAAGTCGCAGGGGCGTTACATAGCCCAAATGGCATGCGTCGAAAGGCGTAGGTGCCGAAGGGACAGGTAAAGGTGGTCTTCTCCTGATCCTCAGGAGCGATGGCCACCTGATTGTAGCCCGAGTACCCATCTAGGAAGCAATAATGGCTCTTCCCTGCCAGTCTCTCTATGATCTGATCAATAAAAGGTAGGGGGAAATGGTCCTTCTTGGTGGCTTGGTTGAGTCTCCTGTAGTCAACGCAGACCCGCCAAGAAGTGGGTACTCGTGTAGCGATCTCCTCTCCCGACTCACTGATCACAGTAGTGATGCCCGTCTTCTTGGGCACCACATGCAAGGGGCTGACCCACTTGGAGTCGGAAATGGGATAAATAAAATCTGCACTCCACCATTTTGATATTTCCTTCATGACAACCTCTCTTAGATTGGGGTTCAGTCGCCGCTGGAACTCACGCGACGGCTTCGCCCCTTCCTCGAGATAGATATGGTGGGAGCACAATGAGGGACTAATCCCATGGAGATCTGCCACGCTCCATCCGATTGCCTTGCGGTTCTTTTCAAGAACCTCCATCAGACGGGATTCTTGCTCTTCAGTCAGATCAGCAGAGATGATGACTGGGTACATCTCAGACTCTCCCGCAAGGAATCTATACTTCAGCGAAGTAGGGAGCGGCTTTAGCTCTGGACAGCTGGGTGCTGGCAAATCTGGCTTCTGAAGAAGATGTGTGTATGCGGATAATTCTGCCAAATTTGCCTGGGAAAATGATAAAGAACTCTCACAAACTGGATCTGGAGAAGGCGGGTCCTCTACATTGTCTCTGATCTGTTCTGCCTCTACCTCCTCCTCATCTATAGGCTCAGGTGGATCCAAATCTGGCATCTGATCATCACAATCGGCCCAATCAGATTCTGAATCCGAGGGATCTGTATCAGACTTGGTGGCATCAGTACCACCGGAGAACAAGGTGGCATCAGCACCACCATAGAGCAGGGTGGCCTCAGTACCACCATCACTGGAGATCGTGTTGCGATCAAGGTCCGACTCTGCTGACTCAATAGTATCCTGAACCAAGGCTGTGCTCTCCAGACTATCCTCTACTATCATGTCTGCATCAGCTGTATCTGAATATGAGAGGATGGTCTGTGCTGCAGGATCTGCCCAAACTGCCTCATCATCTGTGATCACAAAATCACAGTCCTGGTGGATGTCTGGCTCTATGTCTGTCAGCTGCTCTGAATCTGTACTGCCATGTGAGCGGGATCTAGCTCTGGCTCTGTGGTCCTTAACCGTCTCTATTTGTATACTCTCGCCCTGGACGCGAAAGAATACCTTCCCACTGTCGTGGTCAGTCACCGCCTTGGCTGTGGCCAAGAATGGGCGACCGAGAATGATGGGGGAATCGGTCAACGAGTCAGGGGTCTCCATGTCCAGCACTACGAAGTCCACGGGGAACTGCAAACCCTGAATCGTGACGACAACGTCTCGCAACAACCCCTTTGGCCTCTTGACAGACCGATCAGCAAACTGAAGGTATGTCCTGCTCTGTACAAGAGTGCCCAACTCTAAGTGGTGGAGAAGGGCTGCCGGAAGAAGGTTGATCGACGATCCGCTATCTAATAGAGTACGGTCGAACCTCTGCTCACTAATCTGACATCTGACATACGGGGCCCCTAAATCTGGCCTCTTAGTCGGCAGATGGTTCTGGATCGCGTAACACGTGGCTTTAGTCAACACATGAATTTCTGCGGTCTTGTTCCTCTTCGTCCTTCTGACTGTGGTCTTATCTCTCAAGGATCGCTGAAGAAGAGGGATGTGTTGCAAAGCCTCATTGAGGGTCAGCTGGATGTGAAATCGGTCTATCATGCTCTGGCTGAACTCCTCCTGCTCTCTCTTTTTTGGATCTTTTTCTTTTTTCTTCCCCTTCCCCAACTCAAGGGCTCTAGGAAAGGGGATCACAGGGTCCTTCTCAGATGAAGGACTAGGAATAGGTCTAGACTGTTCGATGACTGGATCCTCACAAACATCATTCATCACAGTGGGATCAGAAGAAACTAAACCTTTTCCTTTATTCAAATCAGAGTTCCGAGATACATTCATGCGAGGAAAGACAACACTTCTACCAGAATAAATGTTGGTGGCATCAGTACCACCTCTAGTTGGCTCTACAACTAGACGTCTTGCGGCCTCAGTACCGCGGGCTGGCTCGGCTCTGCTGGTGGCATCAGTACCACCTCCTCTATGTGGTGAAACGGCGGCCTCAGTACCGCCGGTGGAATCAGCATCTCGGGTGGCCTCAGTACCACCATGATCATGATGTGCGGCTTCAGTACCGCTCTCCTCTTCCTCATCTGGCGCTCTAGATGGATCCTCGTGTGGTCGCTCAGATGAGGCGCCGCCTGCTGGTCTTCTACCGCTCCTAAGTGTGACAAAATCAGCATCAAATAAATCCGAAGATGTATCATCAAATGGGTCACTAGGAGTGGTAAATTCAGTGTGAAGTACCTGCTCAGATTTCCTCTTCAAGCTATTCGGATTCGGCTCGATCTGCGCAGGGATGGCGGCCTTCCCTCTCATCAGGTCCCGCATCTCCTGGCGGAACTCGTCCATCTCCCGTCTAAATGTAGCCTGCTGCTCTGTGAAGAGGCGGGCTAGATCATCCATGGCGGGGCTCTCATGGGAACCCGACGGGTTGCCTCTCTGGTAATGAGGCTGCTGGACCTGGTGCTGCTGTGGCTGAGAGGGGTAAGAGGAATGATGCTGCTGCGGGTGAGCCTGCTGCTCACGTCTCCAATTCTGTCCTTGCTGCTGATAGGGACGAGGTACGAAGGATGATGGTTGATGTGGCTGATATGCAGGGGGCTGCTGGTGCTCTCTCTGCTGGGAGTACTGCCCTCCCTGACCGGCTGGCTGCTGTTGGGACTGGTTACCCCCATTCCCCCACCTGAATCCGGGATGGTCTCGTCGGATTCCAGGTTGAGGACGGTCATACCAAATCCCGTTGACATCCATCAACGGCTCTGCATCGTATGGGGCTGGGGGGAGTACATCCAGAGGTTGATCCGGCTGATATACCACCATCTGTAAGTCTGGAGATGGTGGTGACTGGTAGGAGGGCTGCTGCTGCTGGTACGGCTCCGCCTGTACAAGGTGAACTTGTCTAGGCTGCTGCAAGGAGCTGGAGCGCTGGGACGAGCTGCGGCTGCCGCCGGAATCGCCTCGCGACAGAAGACGGGGCTGAGGAGCCGTCTGTGTCTCTTGAAGACACAAGAGCTGGGTCTTCATGTCGCTCAGAGTTTGTGCCATTTCCTCCATCTGAGTTATGCCCTGGCACTGCTTCTTCTCTATGATTTCCATGCGGTCCAACTTCTCGCTGATAATCCCCATGTCCGCAGCGGCCGACTCTGCCTGTGCGGCTGCAACTGTGGACGAACTGGATGGACCTGCATCAACCCGTGCTATCCGCTGATACTGCACGGGTCCTGGCGGCTGCTGAGCTCTCTGAGTGTACAACCGAGTCTGGGACATCACCATGTAATTTTCTGCCATCTCCTCGTAGATGGCCCAGACTTGGTTGTGGTCCTTGGCAAAGTAGGACCCGCCGCAAGAAGCATTCACCAGACCCTGAAGCTCTGGTGTCATCCCACTGAAGAAGCTCTGAACTAGGTTCGGCTTCGAGATGTCGTGGTGTGGGCATCTATCCAGAAGCTCTCTGAACCTCTCCCATGCTTCGTGAAATTGCTCATTAGGGAGCATGGAGAAGTTGTTGATCAGGGCCCTCGCTGCATTTGTCCGCCCGAGTGGATAGTACTTGTTCAAGTACTCGGTGCGGAGCTGATCCCAGGTATAAACAAACTTCCCTAGATGTTTCAGCCAGGCGGCTGCTCTATCTGCCAGTGAAAAAGGGAAGGCCATCATTCGAATCGTATCTTGGTCCACATGACGGTCGTGGACAGTACTGCAGATCATCAGAAACTCCTGGAGATGGAGATGGGGTTCCTCAGTGGCAAGCCCGTGAAAATGAGGGAGCATCTGCAGGGTGTTCGGAGGGAACTTGAAATCCCCCACGATAGCAGGTACCACCACCCAATGATGCATCAGTGTAGATCCGGGGTTGTGTAGCTCCCGCATCGTTCTCGGTGGTCCTCCTCCGGCGGCGGCTGCCGCTGCGGCAGCTGCTGCTGCGGCTGCTGCCTCTGCATCAGCGTCAGGAATGTCTTCAGGCTCGCTCGGCTCTTCTCTCTCTCTTCGGAGTCGCTCCATCTCTCTTCTCATCTCAATCATGAAAGCCCCCTGATCGCGTAACTGCTGCTGAACCGTCTCTAATGATGCGATCAGGGTGGAGTTGATCGCCCCCTGATCTAAGACAAAATGTTCGGGCTGGCGATCGTCTGAACTGCCTGCTCCAGCCATAGTGACGTCTGCAAAATCAGATGAGCCCAACTCAGGTTCGGTCAAATCAATTCGTCTCTCCTCGGGCTCATGTCTCTCAGTAGCAAAAGAAAGGGGGTCGAGGGGGAACAGGGTGGAATCGAACTCGGGACCGGAGAGCGGGTCTCGACTCTCACGGGCCAACCTAGATGATGGCGTAGCCGTGCCTGAAAGCGGTGCAGCCAGAGGCTGCCTAAGAGATCGTCTACCCATCATCTTGATTTGGCGAGTAAGGCGGATGAGATCTGGAGAAAATATGATCGCAAGCAAACCCCTTGTTCACCAACTCAACACAATCTGAAGACCGTGAAAGCTCGGTCAATTTATCTTGTCAATTTTATTTGGTGAACACACAAGATATCAGAGCGATTACGTGACCTGCTGGGATACCCGATACTCTCTCAACCGACTGTCCCGCACAGAAGAGTCGGTAATCAGTCGAGATGAGCACCGGAGGGCTTTACCTAGTGTTCGGGTCACTCTCTCGCACAATCAAACCAAACAATGAGGGGGTTGCTCTCCCCAAGACAAATTTTTAATGTGAGTGTCTTTTAGGGTCAATAGTGTTATCCAGTCCCAATTTTTATTGTTCTTCTTTTTAATTTTTTTTTCAAAATAAATACAAGCGGCCTAACGATTTTTCCGATTCTCCTGATGATTAAGACAAACACAGGGGGAGAAGACGAAAAAAAAGCCGATGCGCGAGAAAATCAATGATGCATGCAGAGAAAGAAATGCGTACCTTGTCTCCAGCACTCTACATGCAAGTGATCCGCGCAGAATTTAAATACAGAATTGAACTACCTAAATGATGCAACGAGGAAAAACCGAGTCCTAGATGAGCAACTTCTATTGATCGTGAAGAACAGTAGTTAGCCAACGGAATCGAGTCCGGAGTCCGATCTTGGGAGTCACTCGGTGCCCGCCACAACAGGTCCTGCCAGCGCTGTATGTGACTCCTCACGGCACGTGGTCTCAAATTCAATTAAACTAACTTTTTTAGTGAATTTTATTAAGGTCCAATTACGTTCTATAGGAACAGATATTCTATTAAGTGTTTGGGCCTTAAGTATCTACGTCACAATCAACAGAAATTCCTAAATCTAGGGGCTCGAGAAAACCGCGTAAACACCGGAAAAGGCAGCTAGCTATCAAAACCACGATAAAAGCCGCGAAAATCCAAATGGGTCCCCCGAGCACACCGGTGCTCGGCGAAACAGACCCGCTAAGTACAAATGTCCACAGTTCAATGTTCAAGTCCTAAATTATTACAAAAATTGTTCTCTCTCTCTCTCAGAAATGAAAACTCCTTCTTCTCTCTCTTCCTCCTGCTCTTCTTCCCGTGCGGGTCTTCAAAAAGAGTACTCCAAGTTCCCAGGCAGTACCTCGCACAAAAATCAGAGAGAGATGGTCAGAAAACAATAATAATGTAGAGAGACAAAAATAGAAGAATGAAAACTGACTACAAAGCCGTGCTCCCCGGCAACGGCGCCATTCTGACGACACGAAAATTCACACTAACAACTGAGGTAGAAAATAAATCACAATGTCGTTGTCCTCAATCGCTCAGAACGTGTCAATCAAGAAAATTGAACCACAACTAAAAATAAATCAACGAAACACAGAGAAATGGTCCTGCTATAAGATTAACCTGGTATAGCTCCCAGGGTCGAACACAAGGAGCACAGATTGGCCTTGCGGCCTACGATGTAGTCAGAAATCCAAGAAAGCCTTTTTTATGGTTTTTATTTGTTTTTATATTTTTTAGATTTTTTTAAAAGATGAGAAAATGAAAGAATGTAAATACAAGGCAACTTCAACAATTTATACAACACACAAAAATAATGCAAAAATTCAAGAAAATGTGTTTTTATGTTTTAAATGTTTTTTACTGTTTTTGGTGAATTTTTGGAATTTTTCTAATGGGTAAATTATTTATTAAAAATCAAACAATGTGAAAAACAAAGGGGACTGTCCAGCAAGGTTAAAAACTCAAAAATAAAATATTTAAGAGTCTCAATCAACCTTGGAGGTAATTTTCCTGGAATCTATGAAGAACAAGGAAAATTTAGGCACCCTAATTATTGTTTTTGGATTTTTAATTTAATTATTATAATTTTTATGAGTTTTTAGGGGTTTTTCAATTTTTAAAGTTTTTAGGTGATGAAAAATAGCCAAAGTTGGCTAGAAAATCAAGCAACAAGCAAGAAACAGTAACCCAATTTTTAGAATTTTTGGTGGAGTTTTTATATTTTTTTTGGTATTTTTAAAGTCAAACAGTGGCGAAAATATGGGTTTTTGAATTTTTAAAAATAATAAATGAAATCAGAAATGTCCCCAAAAATCATAGAAATTCCTACACCATGGCAGGAGCCATGTGTCAAAATTTCATTGGATTTGGAGGTCGTTTGATATTTTATTCAAAAATAGAAGTGGGACACTGTGCACAGGGACCTGAGTGCAAATACCCAAAGATCTGGGGGCCTTGGTGCAAAATACCCAGCAAGTCACGCGCTTCGCACGTGGCTGGGGCACACAGGGACTGATTTGTAACAAAAACCAAGTCCTAGGGGTTTTTGATAACACGTATCAAAACCCCAGGGGCAAGGTTGCAAAAATCCCAATAAATAACGCACATGCGCATAAACAATGCTCACAGGGGCATAAATGTAATTTCTCAAAAATATTCTTTCAATTCATAACAACCAGATCTACAGGATTGATTATGCAAAAAGCCCAACAAAACACGTGACGAAGCACGTGGGTCTCTACTGGCAGGGGTATAAGTGCAATTAAAATAAAGCGCGAGGTCCTTGATGCAAATAACCCAGAAAATAAACAACTTGACTTGAAAGTTACAGGACTAAAATGAAATTAACAAACTACGAGGGGGGCCTACGATATTTACCCCTTTATTAATGAAGCGTTAGATGCGCGCCACGTGTGGATCGAACGGCTGCGGCTGGTGGGCGCTCCAGATGGCGTCTCCTCGGATCGGACGGTGGAAGCAGCTCCTCGAATGGACGGCCAAGATCTGACCTGGAGCGATGAGGACGATCGGACGGCGGTGGAGGGTCCTCGAAGAACAGGTCCCCGGCGAGACTCGCCGGGCTCGTGCGTGCACTAGGGTCCTCCGGTGAGCCTTCTGGAGGTCGGAGAAGAATCGCGGAAGGCTCCCGCGTCTGCCGGTGGTCTCCGACGGGCAAACCAAGCTCCGAGGAGCTCGAGCAAGGCCGGCGGAGATGAAGCTCCTGGCTGGAAGTTGGGAAGCCTCAGACGCCTCCCTTTGGACCTGCAAAATGGTCAAGAAGCTTCGCGGGTCGAGGGCAAAGTGCCTCGACCCGGTTAGGTGGCGTGAAGGTGATCGGTGCGGTGGGGCGGAAGAGCTCCGGCGAGGTGGAGATGGTGGAGCTCGACTCCCAGATCCTGTGCGATCTGGGTTGAGTGGAAGTGCGTAGAAGGTGCGTGAGGGTACGGCGGAGATAATGAGATGGTCGGAGGGTCGAGATGATACGCGAGGTGGCCGGAATCGGAGATGTACGTCGGAGCTATGATTTGGGCATAATCGGAAATTAGACGAAATTAAAAGGAACTAAGGCTACCTGGTGGATGCTGGAGACTGTGCTGGAGCGTGGCTATCTCCGGGTCGTAGCTTCGAAGGGCGTCAAGGCCTGAAGCTCGGTGCTCAACGCTGGCGGCGGAGCAAAGGCGGCGAAGTTCGCCGGATCAAAGGATACGCCTCCTCACCTCACTGCAACAAGGGCTGACGCTCGCTGTCACTCTTGCGGAGCCAATGGAGGTCACGGGGAAGAAGGAGAGGGTCCAAAGATGATACGCGAGGTGGCCGGAATCGGAGATGTACGTCGGAGCTATGATTTGGGCATAATCGGAAATTAGACGAAATTAAAAGGAACTAAGGCTACCTGGTGGATGCTGGAGACTGTGCTGGAGCGTGGCTATCTCCGGGTCGTAGCTTCGAAGGGCGTCAAGGCCTGAAGCTCGGTGCTCAACGCTGGCGGCGGAGCAAAGGCGGCGAAGTTCGCCGGATCAAAGGATACGCCTCCTCACCTCACTGCAACAAGGGCTGACGCTCGCTGTCACTCTTGCGGAGCCAATGGAGGTCACGGGGAAGAAGGAGAGGGTCCAAAGATGCGGCGCGGAGGCGGCGGAGGGGAAGAATATATAGAGTGACCGGGCGATTAGGGTTGAGGGTGGACAGCGATGGAAAGCTTCGATTTCGTGGCGAAGGATCCGGCGAGGGAGAGGGATGAATGGCGAAGAATCCGGGCGCGGGGGTTGAGTGGGTGACAGCCTGGAGCGCGTGGGAAAAATCGGGGAAGAAGGCGCGGCATGCGACTTCCAGAAAAGGAAGGAGGTCGCGGGGGAGTTGACCGGGGTCAACATTCCCCCGTGGACCAGTCAGACACTACCACGTGTATCTGATTTTGTTTATTTATTTTAGGGCAGAAATAGGCCGAATTAAATAAAACTCAAAACATGAAATATTTTTCTTTTATTTTTTTCTATTTTTTGGTGATTTTTATTTAATTTTTGGAAATAAAAATAGGGTAGCTCTATATATAGGTATATATACACTATATGGGTTTTTATTTTTGATTTTTTTATTTGTTATTTTTATGTGTTTTTATGCTCATTTTGTATTTTATTTATTTACACCATAAAATATAGAATAAAAGAATATTTTTATTTTATTTTTATTACTTATATACAAGGGTGAAATAAATGGTTGAATACATTTATATACATGGTATTTATACAATGTATTTTGGTATTTTTAATTTTGTTATTTTTATTTGATTTTTGTTTTGTTTCTTTTTATTTATTTTATTTACAAAATATGCCATAGAATATTCACAAAAAGTTTAGAAAATAAATACATTTATCTATAGGGTTAGATAAATACAATGGTGATGGTTTATGCACATGGTGAAGGTATTTTTGACTTTTTGATTTTCATCTTTTTATTTTGTTTTTAATAGACTATACAAAATATATACAAAATATTTTCAACATATTTTTGGGTGAGGAAAATATATTTTTACAGAAGTATATACACATGAGCTCCTATCTCCCTCTACTTTGGCTTTTATGCGGTCAGGCCCATGCTGAGCCCTCCCTTGGGTTAGGTTGCTCAATATTTATTCAAAATATTTCCCTCTTTTTCTTTTTGTTCTTTATTCTTTTATTTTGTGCACAAAAACATGCTAATTATAGGTTTTTACACAATGCATGCTTTTGGTAATTATTTGTATTTACACATATCTACATGTATTTGCAAAGGTTTTTGTAGCTAAAATAATAGAATAAAGAGTGATGAATGGGTATTCATCACACCTCTGAGTGTTATAACTTACAAATCCACAACATTATTGCCCCATAATATAAAAGTTTCTCATCCTTGAGCTTCTCAAGAACTCCTCTTTAGTACCATAAGGACCCTCCACAATATCATGATCCATGGAAATTCTTTCGATTTATGCATGATGCGTATGCAGTCCTCATACATGTATCCATTTTTCTATCATAATACAAAAACACATATATTGATTGAAACACATTTGAAATTAGACACGTCTCAAGAACAACCAAGCAATATCATTGTCCCTGAGCTACGCCTTCCGAGCTATGTAAGAGTGCTTTGATTGTACATTGAGTGAGATGATGTTGGAAGAACATGAGAGATCATTACGAACAATATTTATGTAAATAGAACTAGTGTAAACGACAAGTATGTTATAATAGTCTTGAAATGACGATCCTTAATCCATGATGTTAGATTGTAGAGCAAATTCTATTTGCTCTATAGCCACTCTAGAGACATGTATCGCATCACCCTAATAAAGTTAGTAACAAAGCGAGTGAATTAATGTCTACAGGATAAGGAAAGTTGCACTGGAAAACTCAACAATGTTGAAAATTTGGAGAGGCCCATGGTTTACAACTGCATGAGGTGCTTTCCTAAGAGGTGGGTTTGCTATTGCAATATTTATGCTCAGAGGATTTTTCACAAGTGGTTTGAGGTAGGGTAGACCAACAAGTAGATAACGAGCTCCACCAACGATTAGAAGAGTGTTAGGACTAAAAGGAGCAAAATGGTATGCAGTTGGAATATCGTGTTTATTTTAAGTATTCAAATATTTATAAAAATATAACGATTAACATGTTGCAAATAATGACACACGGTCAATAATTGTCCTTTTACGCTACAGAAAGGGTGGATTGATATGCATACATGGGAATATGAATTGTCCACAACTAATCCAAAGTAATGTTGGCGCACATATCACTTATGCTTCTATAACTGAAATTATTTTATAGAGATTTAGTTTAACCTAGTTAGTGGGATGAGTATTTGGATATATACGCTTCGAATTTTGGCATTCCGCTTTCTGATGACCATACAGACTTTGACTTTAGTTTATGTCAAGAAAGAATCAATCATCTAGACATAGGATCAAACATGAGGCATGATTTGGGTTGGTTACCCCAAGTTATCATATTCTAGTTGTTTCATGAGAGCTTCCAGGGTGCCACACCTATTACAATATAACCATCATCTTAGTTCGATATATTTGAGTCTGGGATCAGGAAACTATCTCGTTTAGTGAGAGAGTTGATGACTAAAGTAAGGACAATGGTTTTCGAATTTTAGTCTTTGAAGGTTGACATCAATATTTTAAGTTGAACTTTAATTATATTGTTATAAATATCTAATGGTTTGTTAAATTTAAATAATTTTGATCTTCTTGTTCTATCATTTACCATCTCTTCCTTTAATGACATCAATGTATTAAAGGCGAACTTTCATTATCTTATTATAATTACCTAGCAGTTTGTTAAATTTAAATAACTTCGATTTCTTCTTATTCTATCATTTACCATCTCTTACTTAAACTCTTTGATGCAGAAAATAAAGAAAATGTGATGAGGATAGTGACATGGATGACGATGGTGAGGAATATAATGATGACTTAGAGGAGGATGCATATGCTATAGAATATAAAGAAATATTGGAGATGTTTTTTTAAATAATTATTAAAATAATCAGAATTAATTAAGTAGGCATGAGATTTTGGTATTTAAAAAACCACCACCTATCGGCACATGAGGTGCCGATTTGGTGCGCCACGCCAAATGGGCACCTCAGGTGCCGTTTTGGGGTAGTGTCCAAGTCGGCACCTGAGGTGCTGATTTTGCTCACCTCCTTGGCTCAGCCCCTCCCCTCCCCTTTCTCCCTTAAATAGTCCAAAATTTCTATGCAAATTATTTTAAATATCTTATATGATATTATATCATATATATTTTTAAAGGTATTTAAATCTATTTCCTATTTATTAGGCCCATTTTAACCTTTAAAAAACGAGAAAAAACTAAAAAAATACCATAAACACAAAATAATACAAAACACAAAAACATTTAACTTTGTGCATTTTGAGTTCATTTATTATCTTTTTAAAATACAATAGATCCGTTTATCCCTCACATATATTATTGTATATCTAATATAAAAATTAACTTAAAACATTTGTAAAATGAAAAATCCATAAAAACATTAATCTAGTTAAGGTAATACTTGAAATATATAAAATGTAAATATAAAAAATTCTCAAACCTTCTGCGTAATTAATTAATTGAAATTATTTTAAAGATGGTCCTCTTTTATTTTTCTATTTTCTGGACCAAACCTTTTTCAAAAATTCTACATATGCATGATTTCTCTTATTTTACGATGGTATAACATAATATTTTTTTCTAAAACGACTACTTATTGTTGTGGATAGAAGTGTATTTTTTTCTAAAATGAGGACTAAAATTTTGTACGATATCTCATAAAGATTTTTGTATCTTAAGTTTTAAAAAATCAATAGAAATCAAATTTGAAGACATTCACCATGACATATTAATATTCTCAACATTCAATATTATAACGCTATCTTTTTAAAAGAAATGCATATATTATATTAAAATCATATAACAATTATAATTTTTCAAGAAATAATGTAAAATAGTTTACAATGATCTATGGTATCAATTTCCTTAGAATTCCTTTTAGACCTCCTACCCCTCTTCCTTCACCTCCTTTAATTTTAATTTTTAAAGTATGTAACTATTTTAATGTTCTAATTTATCAATTTAATCCATTATGTAATTTAATTATGAAGTTAAAATTAATCCTAAGATAAATAAATATTTTTAAAGTACATAATAAAATATTCTTAGAATGCTTAACTAGTACTAATATTTCAATTATCAATTCAATTTATTATGTACTTTAATTTAAGAAATTAATCTTAATTTTTGAAAGTAAGTAACTATTTTTAAATTTCTAATTTATCTATTTAATCTATTATGTAATTTAATTATGAAGTTAAAATATATCCTATGCTAGGTAAATATTTTTTTCAAATAATATATTAATATACTAGATAATTTAATTAATGAAATTAAATTTGATTTTAAAGATAAATAACTATATTTGAATGTTCAAATATTTGCAATACACTCATTCACAAAGATGAACAATTAATCCAATATTAATTTAATTTATGAAATTAATTTTTTATAATAGATAACTATTTTAATTTTTCGATTATTGATTTAAAAATATAAATTTGATTAATTAATTAGGATATAATTATATGGATATTAAGAGATGATTAGTTAAATTAATATGCTTAAGAGTGCAATTTTTAAATGATCAGAATGTAAGACACAAAATTTAATAAATATTCAAATGAAAGCGCTAAAATGACCCATCTCATTGATAACCAGAATTGAATTTTTATATGTATAAAATTAAAGTTACTTACAATGAAGAATGTCTTCAAAGTGAATGAATAGGTCAAAAAAATGATAACTAAAAATCCATAAAAAAAATATTTCCCTTATAGAGGAAAACCTGTAAAAAATGTTACGAAAAAAAGAATGTATTTGAATCGATCTTACTTGACTAAGAGCAGCGCAAGATCGATTATCTGAGAGAAATTATGAAGAAAATCAGAAAATTGAGATGAAGGGGAGGAAAAAGGGAGGAGAACGGAGAGGATGAAGGGGAATGAGTGAGGAGGAAATGGGGTGTATTGGAGTGTATTTCTTGGGGGAATCGGGAGAGCCCTTGGCAACGACTCTCTCCCCAGGCGTGGCGCACCAAATCGGCACCTCAGGTGCTGATAGGTGCTGGTTTTTTTAAATACCAAAAGCTCATGTCTATTTAATTAATTTCGATTATTTTAATAATGATTTAAAACATCCGAATATTAGGATCTTAATCTAGATTGCAAACACCAGTCGAAAGAAGGATCGAGAAATGACGAGGAGAAGGGTAAGGGAAAGGGTAGTGAAAAATAAGGTGTCGTTGCGAGGTGGAGGAGATTTTTGATGTCATGTCAAAGATGTTGTTGTAACGTTGATTGTAATATAACTCTAAAAACTCAATGTTGGTGCACTCTCAGCTAGAAACACTTGAACAATGCACACTATATCATTGATTTAACCAATTTTCTTCACTTCTATTGTTTGGTAGTCTATCGTTGCAAGCTGGATACAACATTTTAAAGAGAGGGGTGATATGAGGTCGCAATTGGTCACGTAGCCACCACATGGAGCACTATTGTTTCCTTGTTTAGTCAGTTATGACGACTACACTATGTCTATTGCTACGACTATGCGTGACTACATCTGCATCTATAATGACAACCATGACGTGGTCATTGTGGTTACTTTTGTGGTTAAATTTCGGTGACCACACACTTTACAACCAAATGTAGCCGCAACTACATATTAGGATCATGTTACCACAACGTTATGCCTATGTTACCACAATGTTATGCCTATGTTACTGCTATTCATGTGGCCGTAAAAAGATATATTTCTTGGAGTGTGGACCAAAGAACTTGAGCCTCGTCAATGATCCTCGAATTTCTTAACTTCTACAACACTTATGCCTATATTTGTCTCAGCTTGAGCTTTTAAAAATTGTGCTTCTTAACAAGGAAATCCTCTCCTTCCAAATAATAAGTTCCCTTTATAATTTCATTGGGGGAAATCTAGACCTTCATACTTTGTTTGGTTCAATATTCTCAAAAAATTACTAGTAGGTGTCTTTTCTATTGCATTGGCAAGGACTCAATTGCTCATTCATGAGTGCCCTTTTTCCGAAGCTAAAGCCTCCTACAACCATTGCTACAACAAAGTGTTGCGAATTACAAAAAATTTACCCAACTCTCCTGTCCATCTCCCTCTTCCCATATAGATAACTTCTCGTGATTGCTTTCTTTATTCTTGCATCTTCTCTTATAAAACCATCTTTAAGATTTTGAATCACAACTTCAATAAATGCTGTCTATTGGTGCTTTCTCCTCTCTCGTAATGATTTTCTGGTTGTGCATCTCAATTTGCTGCCTTTCTTTTTGTCCTCTAAAGAACTTTGATATTCCTCCTCCCATATTCTCTTATATGTTGTTTGGTACTATTGAGATACTTAGCTATTACAGAGAGATTGATGAGAGATAAGCAACAAGCTGTGCCACCAATACCTTTTGGATGACAAATCCAATTCCTCGAAATACAACATCTATAGACTTGAGAAACATAATATTGCTATGCATAATTTTTTGACCCTTTTGAGGAGCCCTATTGCTTCAGTTGCTAAGAACCCAAATGTATCAAAATCAAAAGTGATGAATACATGTTGATTGTCAATACAAGCCTTCTCATGCTTAGCAACTTTAACTGAGGCAGCTTTCGGTGCAATGTATCCCGTAATAAAATCACTCCTTATGGGACCCACAAATGGAGAAGCTCCAGTCAAATCAATATATGCATGCTTCCCTCTATCCCATCCATATATTAAAATATCTGATGGTCTGAGTATCGATCTCCCCTCTTGTGGATCCTTAAAAAAGTTCACAAGTGCTTCTTTCTTTGAAGCAGCCCCAGCATGTCTAAGTACATCATAAAGGTCATACCTTACAAAATTATTTCTATATTTAAAACCTTGGAGTTCACGATAATGAACTGCATGCTCTTCAAATCGTCCCTTTGTTTATTTTCTTCAAGCTTTCAGTGTATAGGGTCTTTGTGTATGATGCTCATCGGTCTATATCGAACTTTTTATCACCTCCTCTCATATCCTTCTTCTCATGATGAGTGATATACTACTACTTTGCTTTCCTAAAAAGGTAACTAACATGCGGCATATTGTAATAAATATTTTTAAAAAGGGATTTTTACCCGGTAGACCCTACAAACTTTTTAAATTACCTCTACAACCTTTTGCACAACGTAATTACCCCATCGACCCTGTAAATTACCTCAAGAACCCTCACGGGCTTCAAACAGATTAACCAGAAGGTTCATGGGATAAGAGTTGGCAATTTACAAGGTCGAGGAGGAAATTAGGTTGTTTCAAAGGTCGTGGAGGTAATTGACAAAGTTTATAAGGTCTGCCGGGTAAAAATCCCTTTTAAAAATAGTATCGAGTCGGAAAAGCATAGGAGCACATGTTAATATATACTAAGACCTAACTTTTACCAGCATCAACACTGATATAGAGGCAATATACATATTCCATTCTAACTTCTCTAATGCCCGTTGATCACATGTTAATTATGAACTAAAACCTAGTCTTTCAGTGTCTTACCTCATGATATCAATGCTCGCATCATTTTACATTGAAGCCTACAGTATCACATAGAGATAATATTATTTATGGATTTTTACACTTCTAAGATCTTATTCAATTACACCATAATCCCTATGTTTTTTTAATATACCATGATCTTTGTAACCTTGCTATATTTAACACATGACTTTGTGTAATCACAAAGGTTACACGAGACATGATATAATTGGCCAAGATTTCAGGGACCATATTCTATACAATATCCCACTGACGACACGAAAATTCACACTAACAACTGAGGTTGAAAATAAATCACAATGTCGTTGTCCTCAATCGCTCAGAACGTGTCAATCAAGAAAATTGAACCACAACTAAAAATAAATCAACGAAACACAGAGAAATGGTCCTGCTATAGGATTAACCTGGTATAGCTCCCAGGGTCGAACACAAGGAGCACAGATTGGCCTTGCGGCCTACGATGTAGTCAGAAATCCAAGAAAGCCTTTTTTATGGTTTTTATTTGTTTTTATATTTTTTAGATTTTTTTTAAAAGATGAGAAAATGAAAGAATGTAAATACAAGGCAACTTCAACAATTTATACAACACACAAAAATAATGCA
Source organism: Ottelia alismoides (assembly GCA_037367405.1). Lineage (NCBI taxonomy): Eukaryota > Viridiplantae > Streptophyta > Magnoliopsida > Alismatales > Hydrocharitaceae > Ottelia > Ottelia alismoides. Next base: position 802,432 of record JAZKJV010005243.1, on the reverse strand, counting down.
AAAATTCAAGAAAATGTGTTTTTATGTTTTAAATGTTTTTTACTGTTTTTGGTGAATTTTTGGAATTTTTCTAATGGGTAAATTATTTATTAAAAATCAAACAATGTGAAAAACAAAGGGGACTGTCCAGCAAGGTTAAAAACTCAAAAATAAAATATTTAAGAGTCTCAATCAACCTTGGAGGTAATTTTCCTGGAATCTATGAAGAACAAGGAAAATTTAGGCACCCTAATTATTGTTTTTGGATTTTTAATTTAATTATTATAATTTTTATGAGTTTTTAGGGGTTTTTCAATTTTTAAAGTTTTTAGGTGATGAAAAATAGCCAAAGTTGGCTAGAAAATCAAGCAACAAGCAAGAAACAGTAACCCAATTTTTTAGAATTTTTGGTGGAGTTTTTATATTTTTTTTGGTATTTTTAAAGTCAAACAGTGGCGAAAATATGGGTTTTTGAATTTTTAAAAATAATAAATGAAATCAGAAATGTCCCCAAAAATCATAGAAATTCCTACACCATGGCAGGAGCCATGTGTCAAAATTTCATTGGATTTGGAGGTCGTTTGATATTTTATTCAAAAATAGAAGTGGGGCACTGTGCACATGGACCTAAGTGCAAATACCCAAAGATCTGGGGGCCTTGGTGCAAAATACCCAGCAAGTCACGCGCTTCGCACGTGGCTGGGGCACACAGGGACTGATTTGTAACAAAAACCAAGTCCTAGGGGTTTTTGATAACACGTATCAAAACCCCAGGGGCAAGGTTGCAAAAATCCCAATAAATAACGCACATGCGCATAAACAATGCTCACAGGGGCATAAATGTAATTTCTCAAAAATATTCTTTCAATTCATAACAACCAGATCTACAGGATTGATTATGCAAAAAGCCCAACAAAACACGTGACGAAGCACGTGGGTCTCTACTGGCAGGGGTATAAGTGCAATTAAAATAAAGCGCGAGGTCCTTGATGCAAATAACCCAGAAAATAAACAACTTGACTTGAAAGTTACAGGACTAAAATGAAATTAACAAACTACGAGGGGGGCCTACGATATTTACCCCTTTATTAATGAAGCGTTAGATGCGCGCCACGTGTGGATCGAACGGCTGCGGCTGGTGGGCGCTCCAGATGGCGTCTCCTCGGATCGGACGGTGGAAGCAGCTCCTCGAATGGACGGCCAAGATCTGACCTGGAGCGATGAGGACGATCGGACGGCGGTGGAGGGTCCTCGAAGAACAGGTCCCCGGCGAGACTCGCCGGGCTCGTGCGTGCGCTAGGGTCCTCCGGTGAGCCTTCTGGAGGTCGGAGAAGAATCGCGGAAGGCTCCCGCGTCTGCCGGTGGTCTCCGACGGGCAAACCAAGCTCCGAGGAGCTCGAGCAAGGCCGGCGGAGATGAAGCTCCTGGCTGGAAGTTGGGAAGCCTCAGACGCCTCCCTTTGGACCTGCAAAATGGTCAAGAAGCTTCGCGGGTCGAGGGCAAAGTGCCTCGACCCGGTTAGGTGGCGTGAAGGTGATCGGTGCGGTGGGGCGGAAGAGCTCCGGCGAGGTGGAGATGGTGGAGCTCGACTCCCAGATCCTGTGCGATCTGGGTTGAGTGGAAGTGCGTAGAAGGTGCGTGAGGGTACGGCGGAGATAATGAGATGGTCGGAGGGTCGAGATGATACGCGAGGTGGCCGGAATCGGAGATGTACGTCGGAGCTATGATTTGGGCGTAATCGGAAATTAGACGAAATTAAAAGGAACTAAGGCTACCTGGTGGATGCTGGAGACTGTGCTGGAGCGTGGCTATCTCCGGGTCGTAGCTTCGAAGGGCGTCAAGGCCTGAAGCTCGGTGCTCAACGCTGGCGGCGGAGCAAAGGCGGCGAAGTTCGCCGGATCAAAGGATACGCCTCCTCACCTCACTGCAACAAGGGCTGACGCTCGCTGTCACTCTTGCGGAGCCAATGGAGGTCACGGGGAAGAAGGAGAGGGTCCAAAGATGCGGCGCGGAGGCGGCGGAGGGGAAGAATATATAGAGTGACCGGGCGATTAGGGTTGAGGGTGGACAGCGATGGAAAGCTTCGATTTCGTGGCGAAGGATCCGGCGAGGGAGAGGGATGAATGGCGAAGAATCCGGGCGCGGGGGTTGAGTGGGTGACAGCCTGGAGCGCGTGGGAAAAATCGGGGAAGAAGGCGCGGCATGCGACTTCCAGAAAAGGAAGGAGGTCGCGGGGGAGTTGACCGGGGTCAACATTCCCCCGTGGACCAGTCAGACACTGCCACGTGTACCTGATTTTGTTTATTTATTTTAGGGCAGAAATAGGCCGAATTAAATAAAACTCAAAACATGAAATATTTTTCTTTTATTTTTTTCTATTTTTTGGTGATTTTTATTTAATTTTTTGGAAATAAAAATAGGGTAGCTCTATATATAGGTATATATACACTATATGGGTTTTTATTTTTGATTTTTTTATTTGTTATTTTTATGTGTTTTTATGCTCATTTTGTATTTTATTTATTTACACCATAAAATATAGAATAAAAGAATATTTTTATTTTATTTTTATTACTTATATACAAGGGTGAAATAAATGGTTGAATACATTTATATACATGGTATTTATACAATGTATTTTGGTATTTTTAATTTTGTTATTTTTATTTGATTTTTGTTTTGTTTCTTTTTATTTATTTTATTTACAAAATATGCCATAGAATATTCACAAAAAGTTTAGAAAATAAATACATTTATCTATAGGGTTAGATAAATACAATGGTGATGGTTTATGCACATGGTGAAGGTATTTTTGACTTTTTGATTTTCATCTTTTTATTTTGTTTTTAATAGACTATACAAAATATATACAAAATATTTTCAACATATTTTTGGGTGAGGAAAATATATTTTTACAGAAGTATATACACATGAGCTCCTATCTCCCTCTACTTTGGCTTTTATGCGGTCAGGCCCATGCTGAGCCCTCCCTTGGGTTAGGTTGCTCAATATTTATTCAAAATATTTCCCTCTTTTTCTTTTTGTTCTTTATTCTTTTATTTTGTGCACAAAAACATGCTAATTATAGGTTTTTACACAATGCATGCTTTTGGTAATTATTTGTATTTACACATATCTACATGTATTTGCAAAGGTTTTTGTAGCTAAAATAATAGAATAAAGAGTGATGAATGGGTATTCATCACCCCCTATGCTTTAACTTTGCTAGTCCCTTAGCAAACACTTATTTGAAAAAGAAGTGAAAAAGAAAGAAAAGGAAAAAGAAAAAGAGGATGTACATGGATCAAGGTTGACTTATTAAATTTTCCTTCATTAAATTGAAATATGGAGCTCGATCAGATCTTTGGATTATTAATGTGTCGGAACCTTATTTGGACTTAAGCCTAAAACTCAACAGCCTCTAAGTTCCACCAATCTATGGGCAAGACTCCTCAATAAACCAGATCAGAACAAGTCTACATACACAAACTCTAATGACCATGAATCTTTCCATGCAGTGTAAGTGATATGTGGCTCCCCATCTCAGAAGTAACAAAGAAACAACCTCCCTCAACCTGGTAACTCTAACGCCTCAGTCTAGCAACTCTTTCCTCGAGAAGCGGGGTATTCCCTTCTAAGTTCAAGTGCAACCGGCTCAAGAAGAGGAGGTAGAAGTATAGAGTTTTGGAAGCTTAGCCAGTGTAGCTAAGTCTCCCGCTGCAAGCTTCATGAGATGTAACATGATACCATAAGCTTTTGCTTTTCACTCCGGTGGGGTTATTAAATTTTCAATCCGACCCACCACTTTTTTTGGAGTTCTTTTTGCATTTTTTTTTTTCAAGACTTCTGTACACATATCTACATGGTGCAGCATATAAGAAATTTCCCCTTGAGCCAGTAGACTATCCCTCTTTTGAAGCTTTATTGCAACCCACAGCTTCTGTCTTTAGCTTTCAACACCACTAGACCAAGTTGAGGTGCACTTCCTTCACTATAAGAAGAAGAGAGGTTCCGCCTAGAAGTACTACCCTCATATGCTACCCCAAGCCAAAGAAAACTGCCTCCTCACTACCTCATCCATGGAGAGCCATGTGTAAAGTGCAGGTGCAAGTTAAGCCATTGTCTCTGAGAGTCATGCGTGTGTTGTTAAGTGCTCTACTTAGGCTCATCAAGATGACATATGCTCATAGCCTAGTGGACTCAAAGAATTAAGTCCTTATGGACCTGAAAAGCCTTAACCCTAAGTCCTATAAGGTTCCTCTTGAAATTAGGTGGATTAAGATCTTTTCAAGCTCCATTTCTCAATTTAATTCCAGGTTTAATTTAAATGTCAACTCTCATCCAGGAAAAACTATATACAGATATGTACAAAAGATGCTATTTACAAAATATTTTACAATCATGCAAAAATTTTTGAAAAATGTTTTGAAATCATGAATGAATGATGCATGAAGTGCAAGTTTTGCAAAAAGATATTTACACACATTTACACAAGATTTTTGCAAACTTTTGATTTTCAAAACATTTTGAAAAATTTTGTACTATATACATAATTTTGATACAAAATATTTACACAAGCTTTACACAAAAGATTTTTGAAATCATTTTTACAAAAATACTTTGTACACTAGCTATTTATGTGCAAGAATAAAAGAGGTTTATGTACATGAAAAAAAAATTTCAATTTTTGTGATTTTTAGCCATTTTATTTATTAACACACTCACACAAAGTACGAGTTATGGCTAAAGTATATATGGAATATATACACACCCCCCCTATACTTAGCTCGAACGATGTCCTCAGAGTGATCAAGAGCGATGAAGAAGACATAACTCGTGCTTAGTAAAAGGGAAGTGAAAAGGAACGACTAAGTACAGGAACGAATAAATAAATGGAATGAGAGGAACTCGGTGGTTTCCCCCTATACTTAGGATTAACTAATCCTAAGTATAGAAAGCTGTACATGAAGGGAAAGCCGAGTGAAGAAGATACAGAATCTGCCCCCCCTATACTTAGGGTAAAATATCCCTAAGTATAGGCAGCAAAAAACAAGAGCAGAAAGAATGAAAAGAATACTCGTAGGTCCTACATCCCTCCTATACTTAGGGTAAAGTACACCCTAAGTATAGCATAATCATAAGATGAAAGACGGGATGTGGGACTAAAGAATAGAATGATATGGACAACTGGATCTATACAGGCGGAGGAACAGTGAAAATCAAGCGTGAGATGTAAAAGATGTGAGTCAAAAGACCACATCTCACGCAAAATGAATAGCAGCAATAATAACGTCCCGCGGCTCATGATCTAGAAATGGTTTGAGCCGCTGGCCGTTCACTCGGAAGGTACTCTCAGAAGATAACTCAGATATATCAATGCTACCGTTATCGTGTACCTTCCTGACCAAATAAGGTCCTTTCCATTTGCTCTGTAGCTTCCCTGGAAATAATCTAAGCCTCGCATCAAACAGCCATACTTTCTGTCCAATCTCAAAATGCTTGTGGCTGATATGAGAATCATGCCACTCTTTGACTTTCTCCTTATAATGTAGGCTGCTTGAAAATGCTTCATCTCTAAGCTCTTCCAAGGCGGCTAACTCTGCCCTCCTTTGGTCTCCTATACCATTTGGATCCATCAATATGTCTGTAACTGCCCAGAGTGACTTGTGCCTCAGCTCAACTGGTAGGTGACAGGGCTTGCCATACACGAGGCGAAAGGGAGATGTACCCAATGGAGTCTTGAAAGACGTCCGATATGCCCACAAGACCGAGTCCAAAAGCTGTGACCAATTCTTTCGGTCAGGGCGGATGACTTTCTGCAAAATATTCTTAATCTCCCTATTCGACACTTCGGCTAGACATTTGTCTGTGGATGGTATGGTGTAGCAACACGATGGTCTATGCCGAACTCGGTAGCAAGTGCCTTCACCTGGTCGTTGATGAAATGAGATCCCCCATCTGAAATCAGAACTCGTGGAACCCCGAACCGCATGATGATGTGCTTCTTCAAGAATCTGCAAACTGTCTTTGCATCTGCGGCTCGGGCGGGGATAGCCTCAACCCAACGACTAACATAATCTACGGCTAACAGAATGTACTCAAATCCCTGACTCTTAGGGAATGGACCCATGAAATCGATGCCCCATGCGTCAAAAACCTCACAGAAATGAATGGGCTGCATCGGCATCATATCACGCTGTCCACAAGTGCCCATCCTCTGACAGTCAGTACACCTCTTCACGAACTCATCTGAGTCCTTGAAGAGTGTAGGCCACCACAAGCCAGATTGGAGCACTTTCTGTGCCGTTCTCCTCCCAGAATGATGTCCTCCTGCCTCAAGCTTGTGGCAGTAAGTGAGGACACTATGATGCTCCTCCTGAGGAATACACCGACGCCAGATGCTATCCCCTCCTTCGTGGTAAAGGATGGGATCCTCCCAGTGGTAGGACTTGGCCTTCGCAAGGAAGGTCTCAAGCTTCTGCCTGAGCCAATCTTGTGGGACTTTCTCAGCAACGAGAAAGTTCACAATATCGGCATACCACGGGAGTGAGGTGATAGCAAGAATCGCCTCATCTGGGAAGGTATCACAAATGGGATCAATCTGCTCAGAATCCTCAGGCTGCTCTAGTCGGGATAAATGGTCCGCCACCACATTCTTGACTCCAGGCTTATCCTTGATCTCAATGTCGAACTCCTGGAGTAGAAGGATCCATCTAGTAAGTCTGGCCTTGGCATCCTTCTTTGACATGAGGTACCTGATGGCGGTGTGATCTGTGTACAAGGTCACTCGGGATCCAATGATATATGATCTGAATTTATCGAGAGCAAACACTACTGCTAGCATCTCCTTCTCTGTGACTGTATAATTCCGCTGGGCGGAATCCAATGTGTGGCTAGCATAGTGTATAGCAAATGGCACTCCATCCCTCCTCTGTCCTAGCACGGCCCCTACGGCAAAATCGGAGGCGTCCGTCATGATCTCGAATGGGAGAGACCAATCGGGTGGCTGAAGGACAGGAGCCTCAATTACACACTGCTGGAGAGTCTCAAAGGACGAAAGACACTTGTCATCAACAAGGAACCCGGTGTCTTTCGTCAAGAGGTCAGTCAACGGTCAGGCAATCTTGCTGAAATCATGAATGAATCTCCTGTAAAAACCAACGTGCCCCAGAAATGACCGTAACTGCTTCAGATTGGACGGCGGTGTGAGTTTCCTAATGACATCGACCTTGGCTGGATCAACCTCCATGCCTCTGTTGGAGATGATGTGGCCGAGCACCGTCCCTTGAGTCACCATGAAGTGACTCTTCTCCCAAGATAGAACCAACCGGGTAGCAATACATCGCTGAAGCACTCGGTCTAGGCAGTCAAGACAGGAGTCGAATCCGTCACCGTAAACCGAGAAGTCGTCCATGAAGACCTCCAAACACTCCCCTACCATGTCCGAAAATATTGACAGCATGCATCTCTGAAAAGTCGCAGGGGCGTTACATAGCCCAAATGGCATGCGTCGAAAGGCGTAGGTGCCGAAGGGACAGGTAAAGGTGGTCTTCTCCTGATCCTCAGGAGCGATGGCCACCTGATTGTAGCCCGAGTACCCATCTAGGAAGCAATAATGGCTCTTCCCTGCCAGTCTCTCTATGATCTGATCAATAAAAGGCAGGGGGAAATGGTCCTTCTTGGTGGCTTGGTTGAGTCTCCTGTAGTCAACGCAGACCCGCCAAGAAGTGGGTACTCGTGTAGCGATCTCCTCTCCCGACTCACTGATCACAGTAGTGATGCCCGTCTTCTTGGGCACCACATGCAAGGGGCTGACCCACTTGGAGTCGGAAATGGGATAAATAAAATCTGCACTCCACCATTTTGATATTTCCTTCATGACAACCTCTCTTAGATTGGGGTTCAGTCGCCGCTGGAACTCACGCGACGGCTTCGCCCCTTCCTCGAGATAGATATGGTGGGAGCACAATGAGGGACTAATCCCATGGAGATCTGCCACGCTCCATCCGATTGCCTTGCGGTTCTTTTCAAGAACCTCCATCAGACGGGATTCTTGCTCTTCAGTCAGATCAGCAGAGATGATGACTGGGTACATCTCAGACTCTCCCGCAAGGAATCTATACTTCAGCGAAGTAGGGAGCGGCTTTAGCTCTGGACAGCTGGGTGCTGGCAAATCTGGCTTCTGAAGAAGATGTGTGTATGCGGATAATTCTGCCAAATTTGCCTGGGAAAATGATAAAGAACTCTCACAAACTGGATCTGGAGAAGGCGGGTCCTCTACATTGTCTCTGATCTGTTCTGCCTCTACCTCCTCCTCATCTATAGGCTCAGGTGGATCCAAATCTGGCATCTGATCATCACAATCGGCCCAATCAGATTCTGAATCCGAGGGATCTGTATCAGACTTGGTGGCATCAGTACCACCGGAGAACAAGGTGGCATCAGCACCACCATAGAGCAGGGTGGCCTCAGTACCACCATCACTGGAGATCGTGTTGCGATCAAGGTCCGACTCTGCTGACTCAATAGTATCCTGAACCAAGGCTGTGCTCTCCAGACTATCCTCTACTATCATGTCTGCATCAGCTGTATCTGAATATGAGAGGATGGTCTGTGCTGCAGGATCTGCCCAAACTGCCTCATCATCTGTGATCACAAAATCACAGTCCTGGTGGATGTCTGGCTCTATGTCTGTCAGCTGCTCTGAATCTGTACTGCCATGTGAGCGGGATCTAGCTCTGGCTCTGTGGTCCTTAACCGTCTCTATTTGTATACTCTCGCCCTGGACGCGAAAGAATACCTTCCCACTGTCGTGGTCAGTCACCGCCTTGGCTGTGGCCAAGAATGGGCGACCGAGAATGATGGGGGAATCGGTCAACGAGTCAGGGGTCTCCATGTCCAGCACTACGAAGTCCACGGGGAACTGCAAACCCTGAATCGTGACGACAACGTCTCGCAACAACCCCTTTGGCCTCTTGACAGACCGATCAGCAAACTGAAGGTTTGTCCTGCTCTGTACAAGAGTGCCCAACTCTAAGTGGTGGAGAAGGGCTGCCGGAAGAAGGTTGATCGACGATCCGCTATCTAATAGAGTACGGTCGAACCTCTGCTCACTAATCTGACATCTGACATACGGGGCCCCTAAATCTGGCCTCTTAGTCGGCAGATGGTTCTGGATCGCGTAACACGTGGCTTTAGTCAACACATGAATTTCTGCGGTCTTGTTCCTCTTCGTCCTTCTGACTGTGGTCTTATCTCTCAAGGATCGCTGAAGAAGAGGGATGTGTTGCAAAGCCTCATTGAGGGTCAGCTAGATGTGAAATCGGTCTATCATGCTCTGGCTGAACTCCTCCTGCTCTCTCTTTTTTGGATCTTTTTCTTTTTTCTTCCCCTTCCCCAACTCAAGGGCTCTAGGAAAGGGGATCACAGGGTCCTTCTCAGATGAAGGACTAGGAATAGGTCTAGACTGTTCGATGACTGGATCCTCACAAACATCATTCATCACAGTGGGATCAGAAGAAACTAAACTTTTTCCTTTATTCAAATCAGAGTTCCGAGATACATTCATGCGAGGAAAGACAACACTTCTACCAGAATAAATGTTGGTGGCATCAGTACCACCTCTAGTTGGCTCTACAACTAGACGTCTTGCGGCCTCAGTACCGCCGGTGGAATCAGCATCTCGGGTGGCCTCAGTACCACCATGATCATGATGTGCGGCTTCAGTACCGCTCTCCTCTTCCTCATCTGGCGCTCTAGATGGATCCTCGTGTGGTCGCTCAGATGAGGCGCCGCCTGCTGGTCTTCTACCGCTCCTAAGTGTGACAAAATCAGCATCAAATAAATCCGAAGATGTATCATCAAATGGGTCACTAGGAGTGGTAAATTCAGTGTGAAGTACCTGCTCAGATTTCCTCTTCAAGCTATTCGGATTCGGCTCGATCTGCGCAGGGATGGCGGCCTTCCCTCTCATCAGGTCCCGCATCTCCTGGCGGAACTCGTCCATCTCCCGTCTAAATGTAGCCTGCTGCTCTGTGAAGAGGCGGGCTAGATCATCCATGGCGGGGCTCTCATGGGAACCCGACGGGTTGCCTCTCTGGTAATGAGGCTGCTGGACCTGGTGCTGCTGTGGCTGAGAGGGGTAAGAGGAATGATGCTGCTGCGGGTGAGCCTGCTGCTCACGTCTCCAATTCTGTCCCTGCTGCTGATAGGGACGAGGTACGAAGGATGATGGCTGATGTGGCTGATATGCAGGGGGCTGCTGGTGCTCTCTCTGCTGGGAGTACTGCCCTCCCTGACCGGCTGGCTGCTGTTGGGACTGGTTACCCCCATTCCCCCACCTGAATCCGGGATGGTCTCGTCGGATTCCAGGTTGAGGACGGTCATACCAAATCCCGTTGACATCCATCAACGGCTCTGCATCGTATGGGGCTGGGGGGAGTACATCCAGAGGTTGATCCGGCTGATATACCACCATCTGTAAGTCTGGAGATGGTGGTGACTGGTAGGAGGGCTGCTGCTGCTGGTACGGCTCCGCCTGTACAAGGTGAACTTGTCTAGGCTGCTGCAAGGAGCTGGAGCGCTGGGACGAGCTGCGGCTGCCGCCGGAATCGCCTCGCGACAGAAGACGGGGCTGAGGAGCCGTCTGTGTCTCCTGAAGACACAAGAGCTGGGTCTTCATGTCGCTCAGAGTTTGTGCCATTTCCTCCAACTGAGTTATGCCCTGGCACTGCTTCTTCTCTATGATTTCCATGCGGTCCAACTTCTCGCTGATAATCCCCATGTCCGCAGCGGCCGACTCTGCCTGTGCGGCTGCAACTGTGGACGAACTGGATGGACCTGCATCAACCCGTGCTATCCGCTGATACTGCACGGGTCCTGGCGGCTGCTGAGCTCTCTGAGTGTACAACCGAGTCTGGGACATCACCATGTAATTTTCTGCCATCTCCTCGTAGATGGCCCAGACTTGGTTGTGGTCCTTGGCAAAGTAGGACCCGCCGCAAGAAGCATTCACCAGACCCTGAAGCTCTGGTGTCATCCCACTGAAGAAGCTCTGAACTAGGTTCGGCTTCGAGATGTCGTGGTGTGGGCATCTATCCAGAAGCTCTCTGAACCTCTCCCATGCTTCGTGAAATTGCTCATTAGGGAGCATGGAGAAGTTGTTGATCAGGGCCCTCGCTGCATTTGTCCGCCCGAGTGGATAGTACTTGTTCAAGTACTCGGTGCGGAGCTGATCCCAGGTATAAACAAACTTCCCTAGATGTTTCAGCCAGGCGGCTGCTCTATCTGCCAGTGAAAAAGGGAAGGCCATCATTCGAATCGTATCTTGGTCCACATGACGGTCGTGGACAGTACTGCAGATCATCAGAAACTCCTGGAGATGGAGATGGGGTTCCTCAGTGGCAAGCCCGTGAAAATGAGGGAGCATCTGCAGGGTGTTCGGAGGGAACTTGAAATCCCCCACGATAGCAGGTACCACCACCCAATGATGCATCAGTGTAGATCCGGGGTTGTGTAGCTCCCGCATCGTTCTCGGTGGTCCTCCTCCGGCGGCGGCTGCCGCTGCGGCAGCTGCTGCTGCGGCTGCTGCCTCTGCATCAGCGTCAGGAATGTCTTCAGGCTCGCTCGGCTCTTCTCTCTCTCTTCGGAGTCGCTCCATCTCTCTTCTCATCTCAATCATGAAAGCCCCCTGATCGCGTAACTGCTGCTGAACCGTCTCTAATGATGCGATCAGGGTGGAGTTGATCGCCCCCTGATCTAAGACAAAATGTTCGGGCTGGCGATCGTCTGAACTGCCTGCTCCAGCCATAGTGACGTCTGCAAAATCAGATGAGCCCAACTCAGGTTCGGTCAAATCAATTCGTCTCTCCTCGGGCTCATGTCTCTCAGTAGCAAAAGAAAGGGCGTCGAGGGGGAACAGGGTGGAATCGAACTCGGGACCGGAGAGCGGGTCTCGACTCTCACGGGCCAACCTAGATGATGGCGTAGCCGTGCCTGAAAGCGGTGCAGCCAGAGGCTGCCTAAGAGATCGTCTACCCATCATCTTGATTTGGCGAGTAAGGCGGATGAGATCTGGAGAAAATATGATCGCAAGCAAACCCCTTGTTCACCAACTCAACACAATCTGAAGACCGTGAAAGCTCGGTCAATTTATCTTGTCAATTTTATTTGGTGAACACACAAGATATCAGAGCGATTACGTGACCTGCTGGGATACCCGATACTCTCTCAACCGACTGTCCCGCACAGAAGAGTCGGTAATCAGTCGAGATGAGCACCGGAGGGCTTTACCTAGTGTTCGGGTCACTCTCTCGCACAATCAAACCAAACAATGAGGGGGTTGCTCTCCCCAAGACAAATTTTTAATGTGAGTGTCTTTTAGGGTCAATAGTGTTATCCAGTCCCAATTTTTATTGTTCTTCTTTTTAATTTTTTTCAAAATAAATACAAGCGGCCTAACGATTTTTCCGATTCTCCTGATGATTAAGACAAACACAGGGGGAGAAGACGAAAAAAGCCGATGCGCGAGAAAATCAATGATGCATGCAGAGAAAGAAATGCGTACCTTGTCTCCAGCACTCTACATGCAAGTGATCCGCGCAGAATTTAAATACAGAATTAAACTACCTAAATGATGCAACGAGGAAAAACCGAGTCCTAGATGAGCAACTTCTATTGATCGTGAAGAACAGTAGTTAGCCAACGGAATCGAGTCCGGAGTCCGATCTTGGGAGTCACTCGGTGCCCGCCACAACGGGTCCTGCCAGCGCTGTATGTGACTCCTCACGGCACGTGGTCTCAAATTCAATTAAACTAACTTTTTTAGTGAATTTTATTAAGGTCCAATTACGTTCTATAGGAACAGATATTCTATTAAGTGTTTGGGCCTTAAGTATCTACGTCACAATCAACAGAAATTCCTAAATCTAGGGGCTCGAGAAAACCGCGTAAACACCGGAAAAGGCAGCTAGCTATCGAAACCACGATAAAAGCCGCGAAAATCCAAATGGGTCCCCCGAGCACACCGGTGCTCGGCGAAACAGACCCGCTAAGTACAAATGTCCACAGTTCAATGTTCAAGTCCTAAATTATTACAAAAATTGTTCTCTCTCTCTCTCAGAAATGAAAACTCCTTCTTCTCTCTCTTCCTCCTGCTCTTCTTCCCGTGCGGGTCTTCAAAAAGAGTACTCCAAGTTCCCAGGCAGTACCTCGCACAAAAATCAAAGAGAGATGGTCAGAAAACAATAATAATGTAGAGAGACAAAAAATAGAAGAATGAAAACTGACTACAAAGCCGTGCTCCCCGGCAACGGCGCCATTCTGACGACACGAAAATTCACACTAACAACTGAGGTAGAAAATAAATCACAATGTCGTTGTCCTCAATCGCTCAGAACGTGTCAATCAAGAAAATTGAACCACAACTAAAAATAAATCAACGAAACACAGAGAAATGGTCCTGCTATAGGATTAACCTGGTATAGCTCCCAGGGTCGAACACAAGGAGCACAGATTGGCCTTGCGGCCTACGATGTAGTCAGAAATCCAAGAAAGCCTTTTTTATGGTTTTTATTTGTTTTTATATTTTTTAGATTTTTTTTAAAAGATGAGAAAATGAAAGAATGTAAATACAAGGCAACTTCAACAATTTATACAACACACAAAAATAATGCAAAAATTCAAGAAAATGTGTTTTTATGTTTTAAATGTTTTTTACTGTTTTTGGTGAATTTTTGGAATTTTTCTAATGGGTAAATTATTTATTAAAAATCAAACAATGTGAAAAACAAAGGGGACTGTCCAGCAAGGTTAAAAACTCAAAAATAAAATATTTAAGAGTCTCAATCAACCTTGGAGGTAATTTTCCTGGAATCTATGAAGAACAAGGAAAATTTAGGCACCCTAATTATTGTTTTTGGATTTTTAATTTAATTATTATAATTTTTATGAGTTTTTAGGGGTTTTTCAATTTTTAAAGTTTTTTAGGTGATGAAAAATAGCCAAAGTTGGCTAGAAAATCAAGCAACAAGCAAGAAACAGTAACCCAATTTTTTAGAATTTTTGGTGGAGTTTTTATATTTTTTTTGGTATTTTTAAAGTCAAACAGTGGCGAAAATATGGGTTTTTGAATTTTTAAAAATAATAAATGAAATCAGAAATGTCCCCAAAAATCATAGAAATTCCTACACCATGGCAGGAGCCATGTGTCAAAATTTCATTGGATTTGGAGGTCGTTTGATATTTTATTCAAAAATAGAAGTGGGGCACTGTGCACAGGGACCTAAGTGCAAATACCCAAAGATCTGGGGGCCTTGGTGCAAAATACCCAGCAAGTCACGCGCTTCGCACGTGGCTGGGGCACACAGGGACTGATTTGTAACAAAACCAAGTCCTAGGGGTTTTTGATAACACGTATCAAAACCCCCAGGGGCAAGGTTGCAAAAATCCCAATAAATAACGCACATGCGCATAAACAATGCTCACAGGGGCATAAATGTAATTTCTCAAAAATATTCTTTCAATTCATAACAACCAGATCTACAGGATTGATTATGCAAAAAGCCCAACAAACACGTGCCGAAGCACGAGGGTCTCTACTGGCAGGGGTATAAGTGCAATTAAAATAAAGCGCGAGGTCCTTGATGCAAATAACCCAGAAAATAAACAACTTGACTTGAAAGTTACAGGACTAAAATGAAATTAACAAACTACGAGGGGGGCCTACGATATTTACCCCTTTATTAATGAAGCGTTAGATGCGCGCCACGTGTGGATCGAACGGCTGCGGCTGGTGGGCGCTCCAGATGGCGTCTCCTCGGATCGGACGGTGGAAGCAGCTCCTCGAATGGACGGCCAAGATCTGACCTGGAGCGATGAGGACGATCGGACGGCGGTGGAGGGTCCTCGAAGAACAGGTCCCCGGCGAGACTCGCCGGGCTCGTGCGTGCGCTAGGGTCCTCCGGTGAGCCTTCTGGAGGTCGGAGAAGAATCGCGGAAGGCTCCCGCGTCTGCCGGTGGTCTCCGACGGGCAAACCAAGCTCCGAGGAGCTCGAGCAAGGCCGGCGGAGATGAAGCTCCTGGCTGGAAGTTGGGAAGCCTCAGACGCCTCCCTTTGGACCTGCAAAATGGTCAAGAAGCTTCGCGGGTCGAGGGCAAAGTGCCTCGACCCGGTTAGGTGGCGTGAAGGTGATCGGTGCGGTGGGGCGGAAGAGCTCCGGCGAGGTGGAGATGGTGGAGCTCGACTCCCAGATCCTGTGCTATCTGGGTTGAGTGGAAGTGCGTAGAAGGTGCGTGAGGGTACGGCGGAGATAATGAGATGGTCGGAGGGTCGAGATGATACGCGAGGTGGCCGGAATCGGAGATGTACGTCGGAGCTATGATTTGGGCGTAATCGGAAATTAGACGAAATTAAAAGGAACTAAGGCTACCTGGTGGATGCTGGAGACTGTGCTGGAGCGTGGCTATCTCCGGGTCGTAGCTTCGAAGGGCGTCAAGGCCTGAAGCTCGGTGCTCAACGCTGGCGGCGGAGCAAAGGCGGCGAAGTTCGCCGGATCAAAGGATACGCCTCCTCACCTCACTGCAACAAGGGCTGACGCTCGCTGTCACTCTTGCGGAGCCAATGGAGGTCACGGGGAAGAAGGAGAGGGTCCAAAGATGCGGCGCGGAGGCGGCGGAGGGGAAGAATATATAGAGTGACCGGGCGATTAGGGTTGAGGGTGGACAGCGATGGAAAGCTTCGATTTCGTGGCAAAGGATCCGGCGAGGGAGAGGGATGAATGGCGAAGAATCCGGGCGCGGGGGTTGAGTGGGTGACAGCCTGGAGCGCGTGGGAAAAATCGGGGAAGAAGGCGCGGCATGCGACTTCCAGAAAAGGAAGGAGGTCGCGGGGGAGTTGACCGGGGTCAACATTCCCCCGTGGACCAGTCAGACACTGCCACGTGTACCTGATTTTGTTTATTTATTTTAGGGCAGAAATAGGCCGAATTAAATAAAACTCAAAACATGAAATATTTTTCTTTTATTTTTTTCTATTTTTTGGTGATTTTTATTTAATTTTTTGGAAATAAAAATAGGGTAGCTCTATATATAGGTATATATACACTATATGGGTTTTTATTTTTGATTTTTTTATTTGTTATTTTTATGTGTTTTTATGCTCATTTTTTATTTTATTTATTTACACCATAAAATATAGAATAAAAGAATATTTTTATTTTATTTTTATTACTTATATACAAGGGTGAAATAAATGGTTGAATACATTTATATACATGGTATTTATACAATGTATTTTGGTATTTTTAATTTTGTTATTTTTATTTGATTTTTGTTTTGTTTCTTTTTATTTATTTTATTTACAAAATATGCCATAGAATATTCACAAAAAGTTTAGAAAATAAATACATTTATCTATAGGGTTAGATAAATACAATGGTGATGGTTTATGCACATGGTGAAGGTATTTTTGACTTTTTGATTTTCATCTTTTTATTTTGTTTTTAATAGACTATACAAAATATATACAAAATATTTTCAACATATTTTTGGGTGAGGAAAATATATTTTTACAGAAGTATATACACATGAGCTCCTATCTCCCTCTACTTTGGCTTTTATGCGGTCAGGCCCATGCTGAGCCCTCCCTTGGGTTAGGTTGCTCAATATTTATTCAAAATATTTCCCTCTTTTTCTTTTTGTTCTTTATTCTTTTATTTTGTGCACAAAAACATGCTAATTATAGGTTTTTACACAATGCATGCTTTTGGTAATTATTTGTATTTACACATATCTACATGTATTTGCAAAGGTTTTTGTAGCTAAAATAATAGAATAAAGAGTGATGAATGGGTATTCATCACCCACCATGTAAAACGTGGCTTAATTTAACTTCACGTGCATGTTACCACGATTTCTGTCAAGTTAACGTGCAAATATTTAATTTTATATTATTTGAAAATTGTTTCCACTAAAAAAGTTCGGACTATAACATTTTTTAAAAAATCCATCACTAAATCAGTTACGACATTATTCGTTACGAAATGATTTTTTATACTTGAAATTAACGATGAATATCGTAGATGTCGCTATATCATTAGCGATTGTTTATATAGCGACACTTATTTGTTGTTATTTTTTAGAATTTTAACTAGCAATCACTAAATTTTGAACTAAAATTTTCGTGATGATTAGTTAAAATTCTAAAAATAGCAACGGATAAGTGTTACTACATGGACATGTGCTTATGATATAGCAACATACATCATATGTGTCTCTAGCTTTCAAGTATGAAAAATCATTTCTCAACGAATAATATCAACACTATATATTAAAAAACGGTCCATTTAGTGATAGATTTTCAAAAAAACATCATTATAATCCAATTTTGTTATACTGTTCGTGAGTACTATTTTCCATAAGGCATATAACCGGTTACTTTTGTTTCTCTCGCAAACCAAAAACAACGTATTTATCCTTTTATTTCCGGCATAATCACAAATAAATTAATGATTTTTTCCCAGCCAGTAGCCATAAATTTCGCTTACTCTTACTTCAGCTATCTCTATCTTTTGATTGGTATAAAAAGAAATTACACTGATCGAATGGTTAAATTTGATGGGCGATTATATTAGGCTTAACCTAATCGACAATCCCGTGAAGATCTGATAAATCCATAACGATTTACCTCTATTTTCATAAAAACTCGTTCCTTTGGAATTGTAGTTCAGAACTCAATGATTATACATCGTATATCCTGTAGAATTATATGCAGATTATCAATTACATATCTAATACACTAGGGCTTCCGTAATCAATTAGATTATCAATTACATATTTTAAATCTTACCCCATTTTAAATTGAGATGAGACAAAGTTCCACGATTAACTTCCTACGAATGACGTAGATCTAATAACTAACAAATGACGGATGCTATGGGTGCAAATATTTTTCTCTGGTATTATTTAATTACTAACTGGGAACCCGTGCTATGTTACACATACATGCTACGCATATTTACGAGTTTATTTTAATTTTATATATGGGTTAAATGGGTTATCTTTAATGGAGTCAATTTGGATATCTCCATCTTTATTTTTTTAATTGAAAGTATTTTTTAATAACACATAATGATGATTTATTTCACTAGGTGACAACACGTTTTCCTTCAAATTTTATACAAAACATCAAATTTTATACAAAACATGCATTCCTAAACAGTTTATTTAAAAGGAGTAGATTTTAGCATTTTTGAGATCATTAAAATTTTGACTGTGATATGAGTTTCAAATTAATCGAAATTTTGAACACGAAAATGTTGTCATACAATCATCTGAATCCTCTAGTCTGATTATAATTATTTTAATGTTTATATCAGTGGTGCCCTTCTGAGATATTACAATATCACTTATGTGTCTCCCTTTTCTGGAATATCAGTCGTGCCCCAACTTCTTCCACAGTTATCACTTTTGCCCTTAAGTTGGTTTGACCGTCTATGAGTTAACTAAGCCATGCTTTTTTCACATTAAGGTATAGTTAATAGGGTCATAGCTGACCAAAATCCTCTCCCCAAAGTATATAATTTTTCGAACCTAAGGAATGTCTGCTGCTAGTAGTATCCCTACACTTTAAAGCATCCGAGTTCGAATAAAAATTCTTTCTTCCTTTCCCTTCTTTCCCGAGTCCAACCCGACACCTCCAATTAACATCCATGCAAAATCTCCTCCCTCTTCATGTTCTTTTCTTCCCCTCTAGAACCTCTCACCCATTAGCCCGTCGGTTGGAGATAAATGGGACCGGGGTTGCGAGCTCGGAGAAGGCTAATAAAGAGCGGACTGGGATAGAACTCCTCCAGGCAGTTCGGTTCGTCGGCGATGATAATCGGGGTAGAGATGGCTCACCCAATGAAAAGCTTCACAGGATCTGATCTTGCTGCACGATGATGTCAACACTACTCGGGTATTCATTCTTCTGCTGCTCAATGATGACTGGAGCGGTGGAGGTGATGACTGGGTTGGGCTGGGTGAATAGTAAACTGTGAGGAGTGGGTACCCCTGTGAATAGTACCCCAACCCAACCCAACCCTGCACAACCCTGCAACCAAACGAACCCTAAGGTGTTTTCCTAAGTCGATGAAGAAAATTGCTGGAAAATTGGTCAATTTGAGAAACTCCAAATCCAATCTAAATCGAAGAAAAATCTGCAATAAAAATTTCATCTCGATCCTCTATGGATCGGAACCTATTGATAATATAAATCCAAAATCACGGAGAAATTTCTCTGTTCAATCAAAGGATCCGTAACAAATCATTATTCCATCAACACCAAGAAATCATTCAAAGATTATCAGATGTGTATCTGCACCCCAAGGCAAGAAGAAATATCCAAATAGGAACCAATGAGATGCGAACCCCTATGATCAGCAAACCCCTATGATCAGACATCAAACCAACTCTAGAAAACATCAACTCAATAAAACAAGCAAAGTCTCCAATCCTTTAACTTCTAACGAGCCAAAAAATCTAACACAAGACTTGCGAAATAGGTTAGGATCAGAAGGAATCTTCACAAATATCTACAGACCAAACCTTATTCATTGAAATAAGCTCAAGAAAGTGTTAGGATTAGAGTCAAATTAGGATTGAGAATTCTAATCAGATTGAACTCCTAATCTTAATAATGATTGAGTTGTATTCTATTTATAGTCCTAAAGGGATTAGGAATATGGGTTGTAATTGTGATATATATATATATAGAGGGGTGTGAGGCATTACCTCCACACCACCACAAGAACAATGTAATCCCTTGAGAAAAGGGGGAGAGAGGGAGAGAGAAGAGATGAAGAGAGCGAGAGAACGGAAAGAGTTGTACTCGTTCTTCTTTTAGTGATCTTTATTCTCTGGTGATTGCGAGAGGTGACCGACCACTGTTATACCTGATTGTTTTTTCTTCACGTGCTTCCGTGATGGTGGTCGATTGTGTATCCACTTCTATATCCAGGGAGGTTCATATCCCCAATATCCGGTATCTGATAGAATACGATACCAACAGGTCGTGTTCGCATCAACTGGTATCAGATCAAAGTTGATACCGACGACTAATGCTCCCATCAGAAAGTTCTTCAACAACAATATCTATTATACATATGTGTGTTAAAAGCACAAGAGGTGAGTGTACCAAGTGAGGAGGTGAGGTGACAGAGGAGAAGGGGGTGGAGGAGAACAAGCAGGAAGGGAAGGGTAGTTGGAGAAGGAGGGGTGGAGGAAGGAGGATGGGGTGGTCATTATTGTCGGAGGAGCTGGAACAGGGGGACAGTCAGAGGAGGAGGGGCTGGATGGGGAGGTGGAAGATGGGGCAGAGGAGGGGGGGGGGGGCTGCGACAACTAAATGAAGATCTTTCAATCCTTATTTTTTATTGTGTTCCGAAAGTTAATATCCGTTTGCATTGGAGACAAACAACAACTAACCCGAGGGGTACACTTGATCATTGTAGAAGAAGTCAGGGGCAGAACTGATATTCCTAAAAAGGGAGGAGCATAGCTGATATTGCAATATCTCAGAGGGGTACAACTGATAAAAATCCAAAAAATTTATGTGGTGTGATTATGATTTATTGTCAATTATGTTTTCAACCAAAAAGTTGAAGTAATGATATGCTCTGCATAATGAAACCATCTTTTTACAATATGTATTCACTTTTGTAAAATTTCTATGGAAGTTTGAGAAAATAAAAAATTGATTAGTAATATTTTTACTTTTACCAACAATAGTTGAAATTTAAAATTAATTTATTTGATTGTCTTAAAGTATTATATATAGTTGTTCTAATTTTCATTTTTTTAATCAATTACATTTCATCCAACGTAGAGCAAATGATATTGTAAATTATTGTTTTAAGTAGTCTAATATGATATTTTTATTGTCAATTGTTTTTTCAACAAAAAAATCAGAGTAATGACATGCTATATATATTGAAAAGCTTCTTTGTAAAATTTATATTCCTCGTATCAAATTTATGTGGAGGATTATATAGATGAAAAATCGACAATTCCTTTATTTTCAAATTATCAACTAACGTGACTTTAATTAAAATGTATATTCTCTTTGTTTATTTTAAGCATTTTATCATTTCAAAAATTTAAACATTTAGAAAAGTTTTAAAAATTTAAACATTTAGAAAAACACATCTGTAAAATAAAAGTTAACTATGTATTACAATAATCAATCATGTAAAATACTAGTTAATTATGCAAAAAGCATTATTTATTTTGCACTGGGACGTTAGTAATGATGAATAGTAATGACTATGAAGTGGTGGGAATTTGGCCTCCATGCATGTCTCCACATGCCACCTATTGCCTTCACGTTGTGTCATCCAATGAAAGTAGTGATCTTCTCGTTGTCTTCATGTTGGTGGTAGCCTTAGTCCACATTCGTGATGATGGTTATATTCATGATGGTGGTAGGAAAGGAGAGTGGGAAGTGGTGTAAGAGGATGATCTTGTGAAGGAGGATCTGGAGGGGCACACCATGCTCAGAGGATGAGATTGTGGAGGGGCACACCATGCTCAGTTAATCGTTGGCTACTTGCCGTGCACATAGCCCACTGTCATGCACCACTCACATCCTTCAGTGCCACCTCATGCCTTCAAGATTCAATTCAAATTTTGAACAGAAAGAGAATGTGGAGATTTTAAAAGACGAAGAGTTGCTGGTTCTATATTTAGAATGTGCTAATGATAAAATAGGTCTTCAATCTATCAAATAATTAACATTAACACAATATGTGGTTGCAGGTCGAACTCGTGGTTGCATGTGGTATGTGCAGGGGCTACTCAAAGGGAGATGTTTCTGTTCCCATTCTCCAGTACGCGGATGACACGTTGTTATTTGCTAAAGGTGGCCCCTTGAGCTGCAGGGTCTTTTCGACAATCATGGAGATCTTCGGGAAGGTATCGGGTCTCAAATTGAATAGATTGAAGTCAGAGTTTGGGACGTTTGGGTTGGACTAAGAGGAAAATAGGAGCTGTGAAACTTGGTTGTGATAGCCAAGGGGTCGGTTGCCGATGCGCTATCTCGGTGTTCCATTGGTTGCTAGGAGAACGACAGCTGCAGGGTGGCTTCCGGTGATTGAAAGGTTGGAGCAGAAGCTGGCTGGCTGGAAAGCCTCTTGTCTCTCCAGGGGGCAGACTGGTACTATTGAAGTCTTTCCTATATGTGATTCTGATCTTCTTCATGTCATTAAGGGTCCTTCTGGTTGTTGTGAGGAAGAGGCTAGAGGGCATCATGGCGCAGTTCTTGTGGGCTTCCTCTGGTAGATCCAAGGGCACCACCCTGGTGGATTGGAAATCGATAATGCAGACTAAGGAGAATGTGGGCCTTGGGGTGTATAGCCTAGAAGAGATGAACAAGACCCTCCTGGGTAAGTGGGACACACATATCTGGGGAATTGCACAGTTTGTTGTGTAGGGTTATTTGCAAGATATATAGCTCTAGGTGCTCCTTCTGGGAGAGTGAGGAGCTGGACTCCGCGTCGTCTTACTTCTGGCAGGGCGTTTGTGGGGTTGGGCAGGAGATTAGCTCGTTTTTGCATCCTCTGATGGGGGACGGGAGAGGCTTCAACTTCTGGGTGGATGACTGGACTGAGGCGGGAACATTGGATGCACGTTACCCAAACTTAATGGTGTTGGCTATCAACTGAGGTGCATCTGCCACAGAGATGTGGAATGGCCACATCTATGTTCCCTGCTCTAGAACAAATCTACCTGATCAACAGGTGGGGGAGTTCATGGAGGTACTGGATGAACTGGAGGATGCTCCTGCTCCCACGGAGGGGTGTGACCACTTGAATTAGAGGGATGACATTTTCTCGGCTGAGAAGGCATATGCAATTTTGAAAGGCACGACGATATTTGATCCGAGAGGATGTGTGAGTGATGCCACAGATCTTGTAAGGGTCGGCTAATCAAACTCAATTAGCGTCGCTGAGATGACCACTCACGAAACCCGGGTCGATCAACAATCAACCAATAATCATAATCAAGTGATGAAAAGCACAAAATGTGAGTTAAATTTATTATTCTCTTCAACTAAATGTATAAAAAGTAAGTATGTAGAGGTCGAACCACAAAGAGCAAAACTGGTAGCCTACGGTTATTTTTAACCAAAGAGTATCATGTGCAACCATGTCATTCGGTATATTTTTTTGGGTTTTTAGTTATATATATTGGACTTTTTATACACTTTTTTTTTATTTTTGGTTTTAATTTTTTTTATTTTATTTTTACATTTTACATATTTTAAATTTTCTTTTTCTTTTTAATATCTAATAAGGTATATAAGGCTATATATGCCATAATAGATGATATAGATGTAAACATAGCTAAAAATAACTAAAAATTATGAATTGAATATTTTTAGGTTTTAAATATTTTTTTACTATTTTTGTGATTTTTCTAGCATTTTTTATCATTTTATGGATTTTTAAAGTAAAAAATACCTCAAAATAGGGATAAAATAATAGCACGGAATTGAAATGGAAGTTAAAAATAGGAAACTAAGTCCAAAATTTTCCAAATCATTTTTAATCTATATATAGTAATAAAAGAAAAATATAAAACAAAAACAACTACGTTTCGAGATTTTTTGGATTTTTATAAAGGTTTATGAGATTTTTTCAATTTTAAGAGTTTTCTTTTTCTTTTTTTAGCGATTTGTTTCCAAAGAACACTTAAATAAATAAAAAATATTTTTTGGGAGTTTTTCAATATGTTTTTATATTTTTGGTATTTTATACTGTAGACAGGGACTTTTTATGCTTTAGCTGATTTTTAATAAATAGTAAAAAGGTCCAAAATTATAAATAAAATCATGGCGTGAAAGTACACGCAATCAGGAGCCCAAACCTATCTTTTTGTGATTTTTAGAGCACAATATCTATTTCAAATAAATACGATAAGCACATAAGAATACAATTACTGATTGGGGTATATATCTAAATAAAATAAAGTCTAAGGCTTTTGTGCAATTTTTCCAAAAATATACAACATACATTAAATTTTCTTAAACCAAAAGTAAATACAAAAGGTAATAGGGGCATCGTTGTGAAATGGACACCTCACGTGGGATGACACATGAGGTGACCTGGTGTGGACCTAAATGGAATATGAAATAACAATAGGGGTCTTCATGCAATTACATTATTTTATTTAGAATATATAATTTATTTATAAGTCTAATTATTAAATACAAAAAATGGGAGGGGTTAAGGGTACAATTTACTACTTATTAGGTGCTGGCGGACGGTTGGATGTTGCTCACGAATCCATGTGGTACCTCCTCGCTCGTTGATGACGGTTCGACTATGTTCGGATAAGGTCAATTCCTGGATGCGCTATGGTTCCTCCTGAATGGACGCCCATGATCAAAATTAGGGCGATCAAAGGATCTAACGGCTACTGCTCTTCCTGAAGAATAGGGAAGAACAATCAACCGGAGCTCCTTCAACCACCTCCCTCACGTGACTTTGACGGTCTCTAGCTCTCCTCCAAGGCTCAGAATGTTCCTCGAAGGCGTCCGTAGTGGGCTGATGCTCCAGAGATGGCTGAGAGCCAATGGTTGAGTCCTAGAAGCTCTGTGAAGTTTGAAGCTCCAAGTATCGACGTTCACTTCAAAATCGACCCCCCTAAGGGGTCTTTTGGCCTACAGGACCAGCAGAAAGGTCACGTGCAAGAAAGCAATGGGTCTTGGGATTTATTGGTGTGGACAGAAGAAAGACGGAGTGTGGCGGAGAAGTCTTCAGCGAGGCAGCAGAGGAAGACCACGATTCACAGAACCACGATGGTTCTGGTTGGTTGGGTTGTCCAGGAAGATGGAGAAGGCATTGGGAATCAAAGTGGAAGTGAGAGGCACGACGAAAGATGATCAAACACATGTGGAGAGGTCCGTCGGAGCCGAACTATGAAGGAGA
This sequence comes from Ottelia alismoides, assembly GCA_037367405.1. NCBI lineage: Eukaryota > Viridiplantae > Streptophyta > Magnoliopsida > Alismatales > Hydrocharitaceae > Ottelia > Ottelia alismoides. The sequence goes on along the minus strand of JAZKJV010005243.1, from coordinate 777,488 downwards.
CTTTTTACACTACTTCGATTAGGGAAAACCTAAACTAATAACAACAAATGAAACCTACAACTAATGTCTGCTTAAAAAAATGAAGAAATCAGCACTTATACCTGCCAGCAAAGGTAGGGAGCAGGGTGGCCGATGACGACCACCGTGGGTGCACCTCCTCCTCTACGAGCTGCTCCAGACCTCAGGGGACCTCCCTCTTTCACCAGGGGACTCTCTAGACCAATATTCAGGGGCTCTAAGGCTCAGAACAACGACCACATTTGAAGAGGAAGGAGAAGGTTTTTATTTATAAATATGTGGAGCACCCTTATTAACCTAAGGTTTTGGAGGAATCGATTTTATGTATAAGGGATCTAAAAGCCCGGTGTGGATTAATGATGATTGATCTTGATTATGGTGTGAAGAATGGGCAAATTGGATTGATGAAACACCCTTGAAAAATGGAGGGAAAATGGGGACTCGACAGTTCTGACGTACAACAGAGACCCTAGGGGGAGTTGACAAACCTTAGGCGTTGATTGGTCCAAAGAAGACGCTACATGACAAAACTGCATGAATTATTCGAATTTATTTAATTAAATATAGGAAATGATTTTATTATTTTTTATAAAATAAAAATGTTTATTTTTATGTAGTATTTTATTATGATTTTTATTTAATTTTTTTGATGTTATTTATTATTAGTTAATTCCTAGGGGTATATTTATATTAATCTATATTTTGGCCATTTTATTTTAATTTTGTATTTCTAATTTTATTATTTTATTCTCTTATTTTATAAAATTATAACTTATTTTTATATAATTAAATATATTTTTATGATTTTATTTGTGCACTTAAATAAATAGGTATATTAAACATATATGTATAAATACATGTATTTTGTCTATGTCTTATATTTAGGTATTTTATTTTAATGTTGTATTTATGGTTTTATTTTAGTTTTAATATGTACAATATAAAAATATTTACACAATTATAAAAATATAAAATTATGAAAATAATGAAAAGTAAATAAAATTAATATTTTATTCGGGTATACCATACAATATGGGTCCAAAACCTAACTTTCACTCCCGAACCCCAAAAAATATGAAACTACCTTCGCTAAACTGCTTGTTAAAAGTTATATACAATTAAAGATGATTTTGATAAATTTTGAGTTTTTATTTGAAAGATATGGGTCCGAGAAGTTGGGATTTTGGAATCTTATTAAGAGTAGAACTTGTACAATGTGTTTTATTTTTGTATAAACATAATTTTGTAATTTTCTATATATTATTATCTACAACTTTTATGTATAAGATTTCTTTATTTGAGGTATAAAAAGTAGAAAATAAAATGCATTATTGATGAATTAATAAATGGGATACTTATTGTATTATTGGCCCTTATCTCCCCCTCATTTATTCCTTGTCAACCAAGTCATTGAGATGCCTTGGTATCGAGGTTTAGGGTCATAAAATACCTTTGGTATTTTATTCTTTTTCTTTTCTTTTCTTTATTCTATAATTTTGGTATTAAAAATAATATTTTATACAGTATTTATACAACAAAGAATGAATGCTAATTTGTACAAATCAAGGTTATTTACATGCATTAGCTAGGTTTTTTAAGGGTGAAATGATAGAATAAAGGTGATGAAATGGAGATTCATCAGTGAGCGAGTGCATGACATGGAAGTGGAAGATTTTAACATGGGTGAAGGTCTTTTTATGGATTTTGAGAAGAGACAGACACTTGATGGGGGCAAGACTTGCGCGGTTTGTGCTAGATGTGGATAGCATTTGCTCACGGTGTCAGGAAGGGGCAGAAGATTCAGATCACTTATTCTTCAGGTGCAAGCAATCAGAGGAGGCATGGTCTTTTTTGGGGTCCCACTTGGGTCGCTTTAGTGGATTAATAGATTTTTGGACATTCATAGGACATGACTGGAGGGAATCATAGAAAGAGAGGGCCAAGCTCGTGGCAATGACATGGGCGATCTGACATGCTAGAAACGATAACATCTTCAGGCATATGCGTGTGTACGGTGAAAATATGATGGCTCATGCAAATTCACTGGTTGAACGTTGGTTATTGTAAACAATTTTCTAATGTCTAGACCCGTTTTGTGGACGTGCAATACTTCAAGGTGATAAATGGTGATGTTTTGGGGTATACACCTGTACGGTGGAGACCCTTTTTTCTTTCAAAAAAACATTACTACAATATTAATCATTATTAATAAAAGGTAAATGAATGAGTTGCAAATCTTTCCTAATTAAAAGAAAAATAACACCCCATTTGAAATTTCAATACAGACTATAGTGTAGTGTTTATTTAATATTCTAAACTTAATAGTTTTGGTATTACATGATTATTGTTGTAATACGCAGATTCTAAACAAAACATAAAAAAACCAAAAAAATTTAATATTATGAGTTAATTTATAGGTGTACCAATTTAATCTTATAAAATCCAATATGATATTTTCTATCTTAGGGTTTATTTGCAAAATCCTTTTTAAGATATATTTTAAAATACTTACTAAATAGAAGTCAATTTAATAAATTCACATTTCGTCAAAGAAATTTGAGAGTTCACCTAAAGTATCACATAAATACAAATTTCATATTATTTATGAATTTACTTGAGGATCAATATAATATTACGAAATCTAATGTATTTTTTATATCTAAAATTGAGTTTGCCAATTCTGATTCATAGTTAATTAACCAGAACAAGGTTAATTCAAAAGGAAACACTATGCAAAGCGCATTTTCTTTTTTAAGAAAATCTTCATTGGCATATGATCACTATAACAAAACGAGAGTATATTAACGTTTTTCTAAATCTGCCACTCTATAATTCATTATTAAATAAAAAAATATTTTATTGTTTGTTGAAAAGTATTTTGTGTACTTGAAATTAGCAATGAATGTCATATCTATTTTCTATATCATTAGCGACGGTCCATATATAGATATATACTAATTTTTGATAAATCAACTAATTGTCACAAAATTTTGAACAAAAAGGGACTACTAGTTAAATTTTTAAAAAATAGCTATCGCTAATGATATAAGAATGTATATGAAATTCATCATTGATTCATCATTGATTTCAAGTGCGCAAAATTATTTCTCAAAAAATAATATCATCAATAGCAATAGAGAATATATGGATTTCCAAAATCGTTAACATAGACTCATTTTGTTATAGTGGAGGTCAATCCAAATCTCTTAGATATCTATCGAAGACTAGCTACTAATAACGTTACAAGAAAATAAGGACTACAATAACATATATATTGGAATCCCTCTATATGAAATCCATTTCTAAACATCTAACAACATATGTAACTCATTTAACAATAACATTTATGCTTGAAATTAGCACCTAAAGACATATACATATAGCATTCTAGGTGATTAATGAAAAATCAATCAAATAATAATTTTCGTTACCTTTGTCATCGAACTTACATTAATCATTGTTGGAAAAGGGGGATTACGAAAAAACAGTGTTGGAGGGAGAGTGAAAGCGGGGGAGAGGAAGCAACTACCGTAAGGAGAAGGTTGTCGTAGAGGGCGATGGGAGGGATATCTACATCGTGGGGGCTGGGAGTGGTGTACTGGAAGATGCAGAGATGGAGGAGATGGTGAGTGACGGGTCTAGGAGTCACCCCAAGGAGCGGAAATGATTGCTGACGGTTTGGGGGGGGGTAATGGTGCTTCCGGTGTAGAGCGACATACCATCTATCATACTCTTGCAAGGCGACAGTCCAGCTGCACTTCTGTTGCAGGAGATAGCTCACCGGTGGAAAGATTGTTGGGATGGAGGATACTGGTTGAAGAAGGCATCCACGATGCTCGTTATGAAGTTGGCGACGCGATATAAGTGCATTTTGTGATGGGGCTCACATCTCTTTCGATGCGTCTTACGAAAGGAGCATCGACAGAGGTCTGTTGTGCGTCAGGGGCCTCTTGGTAGGGAAGGCCAAGGAGGTTATTGTTGGGGCAATAGAGAGGTGCCTTCCACCGGAACCAAGGGAATCTTAACGTGGTAAATTCCACATTTCCTGGATAGCTGCTTGGGTGGTGGTGGTGGGGGGGGGGGGGGGGTTTAGAGTGGAAGCTATTGGCGGCGGGAGTTCCATTGTGATGTAGAAAGCCGGAGATTTTGTGGGATGCTCTAGAAGAGATCAGCCTTGTGGTGGAGATTTCTTCTTCCGATCTTTGATAGGGTGAAGGCTCAAATGTCATGGTGGTGATGTTGGGACCGAAGCCCTCTTCATCATCGCCAGTTTGGCCATGGATTGGAAAGAGACCAGTAGCTTTATGGCTCTCTTTGGTTGACTTTGATTCTTCTCTAGTGATGATTCTGGCCAACATGGGAGAAGGTCAGAAGGTGCATTCGTTGTTTGGAAGCTTGGGAGGCACCATTGGTGGGGGAGAAGAAACAACTGTGCCTCCTTATGAAAACCCTAGCATCGTATGAGGGAGATCAGTTTTGATCACTTTTGGAACATGCAGGCAGGTGTACGGTTGCAGGCAGTGCCCTAAGCCCGATTACTGTTGTTATCCATGTGAGATGAGGCAAACAACTTCTACAATAAATGCTATTGTAATGTTAGATATATCAATAAAAGTTGTTGGTTTATTTCACTCCCTGTCTAAGCTAAGATTAAAATGAATGCACTATAAGATACCTTAGTATAATTAAGATTATGTACCTTGACCATCTTAATGATCATACAGTTGTTGATTCGATTGTTGAAGTATAGAGGCTAGTGCTTGGATGAATATCTACAAAGTTAGATTGAGGACTCATCGAGCATCGCCAAATGATTATTAAGAGATGGCCTTCAACCTGAGTAGGAGATAACAATCCTTTCTCTTTTGGTTGATATCTGACCGACCTCTTGATGAAGGTCCTTTGCATAGGAATAGAGATTCGAAGGTCTCAGATAAGTTAGGTCAAAGAGTTGACTTAGTGAGATTGAGATAACTAAGACCTATGTCGTATGCTGTCATGATATAGGCATGCATCCTCTAACCGGAGACAAATGTATTGCTATATGTCTAAGTATGTGCATTTGATAGATCGATAGGTTGATTACCTAATCAAGATCTATACACCGATGAGCTGGTGTTCATACAAGGGCATATGAATAATACGATCTCTCAAAGGGATCATACATGTTCACTTGTGAATCAGAAGACGTGGGCTCACTCTTGAGGTATTGCGATCAATCAAATTCAATGCATTGTCATCTTTCTTTGGAGGCATGACAAGAATTTGTAGGTATGATATATACTTTTGGAAAGCATATGATCGATACAAACTCCCAATGACCTAATGAGAAACTTAGTGATAAAACCCTAAGATGACAGTGTATAATTAATCTCTATCTCCGGGTTATTCTAGGCCATCCAGTGTGCAGGATGTCTAGGTATTAGGAATACATGAGGGTGATGTAATCATAAGAAATTGTATAACCATGACACATCCATTCCGAGAGAGTGATGAAACATGAATGGATTTTAGTGACTCCTCTCATTAGAGAAGTGATTTGATATTAGTCCAAATGTTGGACAATGATCTGAATATGATTCAGATGCAATGAGAAGATTAGATCTACAATCTTGATTTAATCAAGCTTCTATGAGAGGTCTCCAAGATCTGGATTTGAGATGTGATCTCAATATTTAAGTCACTATACATGGAACAGGCAGTCGTCATGTCCCTATCTCCAAGTATCCGCGGAGAAAGCACATTATTCTTGAAAGAGATCAAGATTAATTATATTGATAAATGTGTATCCAAGCAATGAGAAATAGATAATTAAATGTAATTTAATTATCATGAATAATGTGAATGCAATACATATTATTTATATGCATGAGAATGATGATCCGATATATTTAAATGTGATTTAATTATCATGAATATGAATAATGTGTATATCACTATTTTTATTAATCATATATATTATAAATGTTATTTATAATATATTAGAAAGGGCTATTTGTAAATAACATTCATAATTTAATATTGATGTGAATTGGATTCACATTGAACAATTAATTGAAATTGTAATTTACATTTTATTTTGAATGTGAATGTTATTCACAATTTTTCAATGACTTGAATGCAATATTCACAAAATAATTATGAATTATTTATGAATAAATTTACAACAAGTGTTGTTGCAAATTATGGAGAATATCATGGAATAATGGATTCCATGAAATAAGAGGAGGAAACTCCCTTCCAATGGGGAGGGTGTACGACCACCAAGTCCTAATTGGATTCGTGTCCATCCACCCCCCTTATGGAAGGAGGCTTGCCTCCTTTCTATTATCCAAGATTGAATTATTTATTTGAAATTAATTTATATAGATTATTATTTTTAATATATATTTTATTGATTAAATAAATTATTGTTGTATTTTTACAATAAAATCGTGGTCATTGAAAGAAACAAAAATCAATTTCAACCATTGATTTTGAGTTGTTCATCGATTGCGATCTATTTACTCCAAAAATATCATAAAAGAAGAGGCAATGCTAGCTTTTCAGTTTAGACAACATAATTGCTCTCTCTCTTCCTCTCATTCCTGTGCCCCCTCTCTCTAGAGTGGTTGTCTACTCTAAACCCTAGAGAGGATCTCCATTGTCGCCACATCGTTGTGCCACTACTTCAACCACTCATGGATCTTTATTTCCTTCGGTGCACCTTGATCATGAAGAAGATGTTGGATCTCATGTGACGAGATCAGGAAATTTACCACTTGGATTATCAACTTGGATTGCAATGAGCATGTGTTTCACCAACGTGCTCACAAGTGTCGTCTTCGTTGGATCAAACTTGAGACAGGAGGTCTCTTGATTTAGAGAAATAATCGCAACCACAATTCAAGAGGTATTCCTATATCTACTTTGTGTTTAGATGAAATGATGTGAGAAATGTTCTCGGATCATGTGGTTTCATCATTTATTTTTTTTAAATTCTGTTGCACCAAGCAACTAGTGCGACTTGTCGCTCCCGATCGCATATGATGTGGTCTTCATGCTTCCATGATGCATTTAAGGTTATATCCATAACCTTCAAGTGGTACCAAAGCATTTGTCGAGGTCTTGGATGTGACCCGAAATCGTAGGCGATCAATGTTCATGTTTCGGATGCACATGAATCATTATTTTTGCATTGGATAAAAGTTTTGAATCTATTTTTAGCTAAAATAAAACATACTATTTGTTAACTATCTGAACATATTTTTTTATTATTAAAATGTATTTAAAATGTTTAAATATTTCCCAAAATAGTAACCTAATGTTGGTACCGAAAGTGCATGGAAATGATTCGAATAGTTCCCATCATGAAAATTATTTTTGCATGTATTTACGAATATGTAAGAAAATTAATTTTAATTACTAGTTTCCCATCACTAAATATGAAATAGACACATAAATTAAGCAGATAATAAAACCATAAAATCATTCAAATTTATTTCATGTAATTCCGACTTAATTTGTCCTAGATATTCCATATTTAGTGGATATGGGTCGGAAGATGATTAGAACATAAAATCTATTTGCTTAATGTGTTTATAATTCAATGGAAATCATGAAAATTATGAATTTTCTTTGATTAATTATGATGCCTAATAACTATTATAGTAATTGATTAATAATCATATGTCATTGAATGTATGTTTCTTGAAAACCCTAGTTTATTCTACAATAGTTGTCGGAAAATCTCTACATGAAAAAAATTATTACTTGAATAGGGTTGGGGGTTTGTTTAGAATATATTTATAATATTAATTAAAACGGTTTTGATAAATATTATGTGGTATAACTTCGGTTGAAAGGTCGAATATCATCTGAATTTCAAAATGATCAAATCACATTATCCTGATATGAGGCGGATATGGTGTCTAGTCGGGGATAGTTGGGGAAGCAAGTTGCTTCGTGAGCAGTCTGTCCCATATCCTACACGTACTGGCCATGATTGTGGGTAAGTAAAATATAATGCTTGATATGATCATGATGTATCTTTCTAATTATTAAAATTTGAATAATACGTATTTTGAGATTATACCATCCTTCAAGTAACAATCAAGATTGTTTGTTGGTTGATTGAATTTGATTGATAATTAATTTGATATGATTAAATTAATATATCTAATTAAAATACTCTATTATGAATGGAGTTGTATTTCCCTTGGAAGCATTAATTATGCGAATATGATGGATGATAATAAATTAAATTTGAACATGATATGGAGGATCACATAAGTGACATCCATGGTCTCCCATTAAGGCGAAGGGTTCTGTCGAATGTCGTCATGGATTGTATGTAGGAGACGCATGTCCGAAGTGACATCTCTTGCATACAAGCACACATGGATTAGGCTCTTTGCTTCTTGTAGAGTAATGCCATATGCCTAGTGACCCCAATAATGATTCCTCATATTATTGAGGTGATATTGGATTGCGCATATCGAGTTCTATTCCTGTTGATGGTTGGTTCAATTAACGATAGGTCAAAATCACCTTAGGGGTGTTGGATCCGGGTGTTAAAGATCGAAATGGGAATGCAAGTTGGACTTGTAAGGCAGAATGTGTTCCCGCTTTTTTTACTCGAGTTATAGTTTCTCATATTATCGAAATGTAACTAAGGTAGAAAATGAGATCCCAGATCTTGCTAGAGATATAACAATAAGTATATCTCTTGCTTTGAAAGTGATTATGGGAATGGACTTTCATAATTAAAATGGAAAGAATAATTTGATTAAAAATCCTTAATCAAAGAATTTAATATTGAAAATATAATTATTTATATGTTCTAATATAGTGTATTCTTAATTTCAGACAATGAAGTCCATGAACCCACTTAGTAGGCTCCTAGAGGTCAACAAATTGACCAGACCAAATCACTCGGAATGGATCCGTAATTTGGATCTAGTCCTTTCTGTAGACCGCATATCTTATGTGTTGTATAAGGACAAGCTTGGAAACCCTAATGTACCAGAGGAAATCAAATACAATGAAATATATGATGAAGATCATACATTGGCCTGTTATATTCTGGGATCTCTCTCCAATGTGCTCTAGAAGTAACATGTGGAGATGGATAGTTGCCCTGATATAATTATGAATCTAAAGGAGATGTTCAGTGATATCAACCGTACTCAGCGTTATAATGTTATGAAAGAACTTATTCACTGTAAAAGGCTTGAAGGGACTTTAGTTAGAGATCACGTACTCAAAATGTTTGGGTACCTCTCGAAATTGGAAACTCTCGGATCAAATGGATGCAAATATGTAGTCTGACTTCATTCTGTTGTCTCTGCTGAAGTCTTTCAATAACTTTGTGGTATCATTCCACATGAACAAGATGAATTGGTCTAACGCTGAGTTAATGGCTTCATTAAAATCTGCAGAAGACATAATGAAGAAAGATAATCTCTCTGGAAGTGCAATGGTTGCATAGGTCAAAGGGAAGCGTTAGCAGAAGCAAGGATCTCGGAAGGGCCCTTCCTAGAAAACAAAGAAGAATAAAGGTTTTGGCTCGTCTTCTAATGCTTTTGCACTGGTGGCATCTAAGAACACTGATGTATGTCATCATTGCAAGAATATAGAGCACTAGAAGTGTAATTGCACAGATTACCTAAAATCTGCAGAAAACGGTAAAACCCCAACAAGTATGAATTCTACTTTCATCATTGAAAAAAAATTTCTTATAGGACAAGAAGGTTTTAAGTTATTGATTCTGGTGCTTCTGTTCATTTATGCAATTTGTTGCATCTATTTCAGAAACTAGGAATCTTGATGAATGGGAGATAGTCATCTAGATGGGTTCTGATGCAACTGTTGCAACAGTTGCCGTCGAGACCTATAGACTACTATTATCTAATGGAAGAGTCATGTTAATTAAAGGATGTATTTATGTTCTAGATGTTAGAAGGAACTTAATATATCTATTTAAGTTAGGTAGAAATGGATATTCGTTTCTATTCCGTAACAACTTGTCATAAGGCATTATCATAAATATATCACAGATGGTGTTTTAACTTCTGGTGGACTCTATGAATTGTGCATTGATGAAAATGTCAGGAATGTTACTGTCACAAATAAAAATCCTAAAAGAACCAAGGAAAATGGAAATCATTCTAACATGATTTGGCATCAAAGGTTTGATCATTTATCTATTAATAGGATCAATAGATTGATAAAGGATGGACCCTTCGATTAGCTATAGGTCCAAACTTTGCCTACCCGTGAATATTAAATTTGAGGTAAAATGACCAAGATGCCTTTCTGTAACAAGATGCAAAAATATTCTTGACCTAATACATACAGATGTATGTGGTCTCTTCAGTACTGTGACTCGAAATAGATATCGATATTATTTGACATTTATTGATGACCAATTGTAATATGAGTTTATCTTCCTATTACGTCATAAATCCAAAAAAATTGAAAAGCTCAAAAAAGTTCATGACCTTTGTTGAGAATCAAGCTGATAGGAAGATTAAACAGATTCGATCTGACTGAGGTGGCGAATATCTCTCAGATAAATCCAATGAATTCCTTAAAGAGAGAGGAACATCTCCATTCTTATTCCTATTGGAACACCCCAACTTAATGATGTTGCTGAAAGATGCAATGAGACCATCATGGACATGGTCTGATCAACGATGAGTAAAGCACATTTACCACTTAGTTTCTGCAGATATGCAATAGATACTGCAATATATATCCTGAATAAGATTCCTAGCAATCTGTACCTAAAACTCCTCATAAGATTTGGTATGGAACCAAACATGATGTTAGACACTTAAGGATTTGGGGTTGCTTGGTCCATGCAAAGAACATGGACGCAAGTAAGCTAGAATCTCGCACTTGATAGTGCTACTTCATTGGGTATGTTAAGGATGGTATTGGATACCAAAATTATGACCATGAGACTTAGAAGATCTTCGTCTCTACAGGGGTATAATTTTTGGAGGATGAATTCCTTAAGAGTCAAGAAAAAATGAAGTTAAGGAACTCATTGAATCCCCTGAGGATATTGAGCATAACGAAAAACTAAGATGTAAATGAAGATGTAACACATGTACCTCTTAGAAGGAGTTCGAGGGTGGTTACACCACCTGAAAGGTACAGATTCCATGTGTCCGGTGAAACAGACGATGATCCAGCCTCATTTGATGAATCACTTCCAGATCATGTAGCAATGAAGTCTGAAATAGACTCCATGCATAAGAATGGTGTATGTACCCTATGGGGTCCACCGAGAGGGGTAAAACCGATTGGGTGTAAATGGATCTTCAAGAGAAAAAGGGGACCTGATGGGAAGGTAGAGACCTTCAAAGCATGGCTCGTAGCCAAGGGCTACACATAGAGAGAAGGCATCGACTATGATTAGACATTCTCTTATGTGGCTATTCTTAAGTCCATCAGAGTACTACTATCTACTATCTATAGATGCATATCTTGTCTACAACATCTGGCATATGGACATCAAGACGATTTTTCTCAATGGATACCTCAAAGAGGAATCTATACGTACCACCTCTAGGGCTCCAAAATCGAGGAAGGCAAAGTATGCAAGCTGAATAAATCCATCTATGGCCTCAAACAATCTTCTCGTAGCTGGAATATCATATTAAAAAAACCATAAAGAGTTATGATTTTATACAGAATCCTGTTGAATCATGTGTGTACAAGAAGCTTAGTAGGAGAACCATTGTGTTCATCGTGCTTTACGTAAATGACATCCTTATCATTGGGAATGCTATAGGGATGATGACCTTTGTTAAGATTTGGTTGTCCCATACGTTTGAGATGAAAGATCTTGTAGAAGCCTCTTATATCTTGGGTCTGAAGCTATTCAGAAATAGAGAGTAGAGGATTTTGGGATTGTTACAACATGGGTACATTAAAAAGATATTGGAATGTTTCCATATGGAGAATTCTGAAAATGGCTTCCTTCCCTTAAGACATTATCCACCTGTCTAAAAGAATGACTCCTAAAAGTGTTGAGGAAAAGAAATCCATGGCTGGATGCCCCTATGCATCAACAGTAGGAAGCCTAATGTATGCCATGATGTGCACAAGGATAGATATCTACCATGCAGTGGGAGTGGTAAAGTGTTACCAATCCTGCTATTGAGAGCAACACTGGAATGTAATGAAGAACATCTTAATTATCTAAGACAAACGCATGATTACATCTTGGTCTATGTAGATGGTGATCTCCAAGACTTAGGATGCACATATGCTGACTTCTAGTCTCATATTGATGATCGAAAGTTTATATCAGGGTTTGTGTTCCTATTGAAAGGTGGTGCTGTGAGCTTGAGAAACAAGAAGTAGGACACTGCAACCGATTCAACAACATAAGTTGAATGCATTGCCACATCGGATGTTGCAAAGGAGGCGGTGTGGTTGCACAAGTTCATCTTGGAGCTTGACGTAGTTTCCTTTGATACTCCCATCTCACTGCTCTATGATAACATGAGAGTCATAGCTCAAGCAAATGAATCCAGATGGCATCAAAAGAGTAAGCACGTGGAAAGGAAATACCACATCATTCGGGAGATTCAAAATCGTGGTGACATCATCATCACAAATGTGCCCTCTGCCGACAATGTTGCCGATCTACTTACTAAACCTTTGACACAAAAGGTTTTCGACCAGCATTCAATGACTATGGATTTAAGGATTGTAGTTGAATGATTCTTAGGGCTAGTGGGAGATGGTTAGCCATGTGAACCCGAGGCGAACCATTCATAAAATAAATGTTATTGTAATGTTTGATATATCAATAAAAGTTATTGGTTTATTTCACTCCCTATCTGAGATTAAATGAATGAATGACTATAAGGTCCCTTAGTACAATTAGGGTTATATACCATGACCATATTAATGACCATACAACTGTTGATTCAATTGTTGAATCATAGAGGCTGGTGTTTGGATGAGTATCTAAAGAGTTAGATTGGGGACTCATCAAGCACCATCAAATGATTATTAAGACATGATCTCTACCTTGAGTGGGAGAGGACAATCCTTTCTCTTTTGGCTGATATTAGACTGACCTTTTGATGCAGGTCCCCTACATAGGAATAGAGATTCAGAGGTCTAAGATAAGTTAGGTCAAACAATTTACTTAGAGAGATCGAGGTAACCAAGACCTATGTATGATGTCATGATATAGTAACACATCCTATAACTAGAGACAGATGTATGGTTAACATTTTGCAGACCAATAGGTTGATGGCCTTATCAAGGTCTATACACCAACGAACTGGTGTGCATACAAGGGCACATGAGCAATACAATCTCTCAAAGGGATCATATAGGTTCACTTGTGAATCCGAAGACATGATCTCACTCATGAGGTATTGGGATCAATCAAATTCCATGCATGGTTGTTTTGAATTAGAATCATGACAAGAATTTCTAGGTATGATATATGCTTTTGGAAAGTATATGATCGATACCAACTCGCAATGACCTAATGAGAAACTTAGTGATAAAACTCTGCGGATGATAGTATAAAATTGATCTATATCATCGAGTTTATTCTAGGTCTTCCAGTATGCATGATGTACATGTATTAGGAATAATTTAGGGTGATGTGATCATAAACAAGTGTATAACCATGATGCTTCCATTGAGGGAGTGATGAAACATGTCTGGATTCTAGTGATTCCTCTTATTAGAGAAGTGGTATGATCTTAGTCTAAATGTTGAACATTGATCTAATTGTTATTCAGATGTAATGACAAGATTAGATCTATGACCTCGATTTAATCAAGCATCTATGAGAGGTCTCTGAGATCTGGATTTGAGATGTGATCTCAATATCCAAGTCACTATACGTGGAACGTACAATCGCCCTGTCCTTATCTCCATATATCCATGAAGAAAGCACATTATTCTTAAAACAGTTCAAGAATAATTCCATTGATAAATGTCTATGCAAGCATTGGGAAATAGATAATTAAATGTGATTTAATTATCATGAATAATGTGAATTTGATTCATATTATTTAGATGCATGAGAGTGATGATCCAATATAAATAAATGTGATTTAATTGTCATGGACATGAATAATATGGATATCACTATCCATATTAATCATAAATATTATAAATGTGATTTATAATTTATTAGAGAGAGCTATTTATAAATAACATTTACAATTTAAATGTTGATGTGAATTGGATTCACATTGGATAATTAATTGAAAAGGTAATTACATTTTATTTTGGGTGTGAATGTGATTCACAATTTTCTAATGGCATGAATGTAATATTCACAAAATAATTATAAATTAGTTGTGAATAAATTTAAAACAAGTGTTGTTGCAAATTATGGAAAAATATAATGGAATAATGGATTTCATGAAATAAGAGAAGGAGGCTCCCTTCCAAGTGGGGAGGGTGGACGACCACCAATTCCTAATGGATTAATGGTCGTCCACTCCACTTACAGAAGGAGGCTTGCCTCCTTCCTATTTCTCCAAGATTGAATGATTTAATTGAAAATAATTTATATTGATTATTATTATTCAATATATATATCTAATTTAATTTAAATTAAATTAATTATTGTTGTATTTTTACAACAAATCGTGGTCATTGAAAGAAACATTGATTTTGTGTTGTCCATGGATTGTGACCTACGGACTCCCAAAATATTATAAAAGAAGAGGCAACCCCAGCTCTTCATTTTAGACAACATAATTGCTCTCTCTTTCTCCCTCTCAATCCCTTTCCCCCTCTCTCTAGAGTGGTCATCTACTCTAAATCATAGAGAGGATCGTCATCATCGCCACCCTGTTGTGTCACCTCTTATGGTTAACCCCATGGTTTCCTAATGAAGCTTTTGTGGTTGTAGGTTCCATGTTGGCTATGTAGTTAATAGATATGGCTTGTGTGTAGGAAACCAAGATCGAGTCATGGGAGTCTGTCCAATGGAGTTGCACATTGGGTCCCCATGTAATAGAATTCAAGTCATATGGCTACTAGGAGTTTATACGGAACTATTGTTACCTGAAACAACGCCTTTATGACCTAACATATCAGCTAATCATGGCCCATTCAGTCTTCGTATCCTTGGTGAGTAAGGAGAACGACTCCTGCTTTGTGGATACCTCTATTTATTATGTGGCAGGGGCGATCAAAAGTGTGGCCTTATGGGAGGAGTTGTGGGAGACTAGGTGACATTTTCTGGAGATGGCACGATTAGTGGGTGGAGATTTCAATGTAACAATCTTTTCGAAGGATAGGTCAGGTGGGAGAGGGGCACAAGACCTTGGGACTATTGGACTTGTAAGCCATGTGTGATCCATTAACTCAGTAGAAGTTATTATGTTATCATGTCCATATGAAATGAGTGATTTTAAATGCATTTAATATTAAGGTCCTCTTATACAATTAGTGTTATGTACCGTAGCCATATCAAATACCCTGGAGTTGGGAGGACACAACTGTCATTAACTAGATTCAATAGAGATCTTAAGTTTAAGAAAGAGATGTCAATCTTTATCTAGAGATTGATTTTCGATTGACTTCTTGATGTAAATCCTCTATATGGGAATTGTGATTCGGAGGTGTCAGATTATTCAAGTCAAAGAATTGACTGATGAGGTCATGATAAACTAAGACATGAATTGTAACTGTCACAATCAGGCACATATCCTTTGACTGGAGATAGATATACATGTATATACATGAGTTTGCACATTTGACAGACCAATAGGTGGGTAGCCTAACCAAGGTCAATATATCGAAAAGTTTCTATGTATATGAAGACATATGAATGGGGGATGATGCTGGGATGAATGGGTGTAGGACTAATCCTGTTCCCACGACTGAGGTTGCCTTGACACCAGCTGCTCTTGAACATGGTGAACTCGGTATACGAGAGCAACGAGTGTAGTCACGGTAGGTATCTTTATTTTAGATACCTTCTCAGTCAAATCCTCCATCTGTCGAGGAATTTTGAAAACGCTCTGATCTAACTCATCAAGGCATTTGCGGGTTCATCAAAGGGGAGATAGTCATCCAGATGGGATTCGATGCAACCGTTGCGATGATCACCATTGGAACTTGTAGACTATTATTGTCTAGTGGGAGAGTCCTAGATATTAGAGATCGTCTCTATGCACCAGATGTTAGAAGGAACTTACTATGCGTATCTAAGCTAGTTAGACATGGATGTACTTTCCTTTATGTAATAAAATAAACATAAATCCTTATAGTAATTTTATAGCAGATGGTTCTCTAATAGTAGGTGGACTCTATGAGTTGAACATGCATAAATGTGCCATGAATGTTAATATTACTATTAATAACGAAATCCTTAAATGATCAAGAGAGAATGGAGGATGTTTAACTATGATCTTGCATCAAAGACTTGACCATGTATTTGTTGATTGGATCAATAGACTTGTAAAGGACAAACCTCTGGATTTTCTAGAAGTCCATGATTTTCCAACTTGCGAGCATTGTATTCATGGGAAAATACCCAATGAACCCTTCTATAAGAAAGGTAAATGATGCGAAGGTATGCTTGACCTAATACATACTGATGTATGCGGTCTCTTCGTACTATGACTCAAAATGGACATCAATATTAGGTAATCTTTATTGATTACCATTCGTGTTATGGTTTTATCTTCTTGTTACATCACAAACATGAAACCTTGGAAAAGTTCAAAGAGTTCATGGCTTTGGTTGAGAAGAAAATCGACAAGAAGATAAAATGATTTCGATCTGACTACGATGGCGAATACCTATCAAATAAATTCAAAGAATACCGTATGGAGAGAGTAATTATTTCCACTCTCACTCCTTCGAGTACTCCTCAACTAAATGGACTTGCAGAGAGAAGCAATAGAACCATATCGGATATGGTGACATCAATGACGAGTAAAATGAACTTACCTCTTAGTTTCTGTGGACACGCTAGCAATGAAGTTTGAGATAGACTCCATGTGCAAGAATGATGTATGGACCCTTGAAGGTCCACCTAAATGGGTCAAACCCATTGGGTGCAAATGGATCTTCAAGAGAAGAGGGATCCTGATGGGAAGGTAGAGACTTCAAGGCACGACTCATAGGTAAGGGATACACACAAAGAGAAGGCATCAATTATGATGAGACATTCTCTATTGTGGCCATGCTTAAATACATTAGGGAAATGCTTGTTATAGATACATGCCTTGACTATGACATCTGGCAGATGGATGTGAAGATATCATTCATTAATGGATACCTCAAAGAGGAAATTTATATGGAGTAACCCCATTACATCATAGTTGAGGAAGGTAAAGTGTGCAAGCTAAAGAAATTCATCTATGAACTCAAATAGCCTTCTCATAGATGGAACATCCAATTCGATGAAGCCATAAAGAGTTACAAACTCATGTAGAATCCGGATGAACCATGTGTGTGCAAGAAGCTTAGTGGGAGCACCATCATGTTCATTATCCTTTATATAGATGACATCCTTATCATTGGGAATGATACATGGACGATGACTAATGTTAAGATATGCTTGTCTCATATCTTTGAGTTGAAAGATCTAGGAGAAGCCTCTTATATCTTGGTATGGAGTTGTTCAAAAATATGAGAAAAGAGGGTATTGGGATTATCACAACAAGGATATATCAGGAGGATGTAGGAAATATTTATATAGATAATTCCAAGAAAGGCTTAATCCCTTAAGACATGGTATCTACCTATCTAAGGGGATGGCTCCTCAAACCATTGAGGAAAAGAAAGACATGGTCGGATGCCCTTATGCATCTGTTGTAGGAATGTTCATGTATGCCATAATGTGTACAAGACCAAACATCTGACATCCAATGGGAATGGTAAGACGTCACCAATCCTGCTATGGAGAGAAATACTGAACTAAAGTGAATATCATCTTTAAGTACCCAAGAAGAACTCAAGACTACGCCTTAGTTTATGGAGATAATGATCTCCAAGAGTTAGAATACACTAATTTAGACTTCCAATCAGATATGAATGATACCAAATTAACCTCAGGGTTTTATTCCTATTGAACAGTGTTGTCAGTTAGAGAGGCAAGAATCAGGACACAACTGACACAACAACTGAAACAGAATACGTAACCGCATTGGATGCTACTAAGGAGGTTGTGTGGTTGCACAAGTTCATCCTGAATCATCGTGTAGTTTCCTCATCGGAATCTCCTGTTCCATTTCTTTGCAATAACAAGAGTCCCATATCACAAGTTGAAGGAGCCCTAGTGGCATCAATGAAGCAAGCATGTGGAGAGGAAATATCACATCATCTGGGAGATCCATAAGCGTAGTGATATCATGATCATCAGTGTTGCCTCTATCGACAACATTGCTGATCCGTTAACTAATTGTTGACACACAAGGTCTTCGACTAACAAATAATAAATATGGGGTTAAGAGTTGTACATGATTGGCTCTAAGAGCTAGTTGGAGAGTGTTGGATTTATAAAACCTTGGAGCCCTATTAACGCAATAAAAGTTATTATTTTATCATGTCCATCTAGAACGAATGATTCTGATTGTGTTTAATATTAAGGTTCCATTGTACAATTAGGGTTATGTACCATGGTCATATTGAATACCATGTAGTTGAGAGGACATAACTGCCATTAACATTTGATATTCATAAAAGATCTCCAATTTGAGAAAGAGATGGCAATCTTTCTCTAAAGACTATTTTTTGTACAACTTCTTGATGCATGTCCTCTGCACAATAATTGTGATACAAAGGTGCCAGAATAGTCAAGTCAAAGAGTTGACTTGATGAGGTCGAGATAAACTAAGAACTGAATAATAACTGTCATGATGAGACACACATTCCTTGATTAGAGATAGATATACATCTATATACCTAGGTGTGCACATTTGACATACCAATAGGTTGGTGTCCTAATCAAGGTCCATATACCGACGAGTTGATGTGCATATGAAGACATATGATAAGTATGATCTCTCAAAGGAATTATACATGTTCATGGTTGATGAATCATGAGATAGATCTCACTCATCATATTTTATGGGGACAAAACTAATTCCATGCAAGATTGTCTTGTTTTATGAAATAAGACATGAATTTAAGATATGAATATATCCTTTGGGAAAGTATATGATTAATATTATCGCCAAATTATGGAATGAGAAATCTACAGATATGTTCTGAAGAAGACATTCAACCAAGGGTTTGAGCTTCGGATATATCAAAGTCTTCCAGTATGTAGGCTGAATGAGCATGGGATTATTAATGGTTAAATCAATATTTTAATAGATCATCTAACATGACAATTCCATTCCGAGTGAATGATAAAACCGAATGGATTTTAGTTGCTCCATTTATTAACTGAATTATTGAGAGTTAATTGGATTAAGTCACATCTTCTTTGAATCTAATGTCCAATTCCAATTGCAATTTAAATGTCCAAATGTTAGAAAGATAAATGGTGATGGAAATGTAAATAAATACACTCCTTGAGATCATTTCTAAGCTCCAAATGGTTTGGACTATGATTATAAAAGGTAATGGAAGCTGGGTTCAACTTGCTGATGCATTCTCTCACTCATGAGGATTGCGTTTCATGAGCTCACTTAGAGTATGAATTATTACAGCTCAACCTCAACATTTGTGAGTGATAGAATTTTGCTAAAAATGGTATAAATATTTAAATTAGATAGTTATTTAAATTTCAAGTGACTATATATGGATATCATGATCTCTTGACATTATCTTTAAGTATCTGTATTTATATCCCATGACTCCTAATTGGATCAGGACTCGTAATATGTGATGTAAATATTGAGACAGTAATTGTTATTATTATATTCAGTTTTTTTATAAGGGTATTATAATTACTTCACGGTACATGTGTGAATATGATTCGCATTGGATTTTAAATGTAAATTAGATTTACATTTTTATTTGGATTTACGAATATGATTCTTAAGGTTTGAGGGTTTATCTCATAAAATTACCAATTATGATAATTAGATTATCATGATGATAATTAAATAACCAACTCTAATTATGGTAATAAGGGAGGGCGCATGTAGAGAGACACATGATGCCACAATTGAGAGTCCTAATTGCATTAGGATCTCAACGTGTTGATTGATTTGTTGCCTTGTTTATTGCTGGATTATATTTGTAAGTAAATGGATATAGCTCAAGTCCTTTTTGAATATGGACTTGATTAAAGCCCTTGAACCTACATCCTATGGACACCATGGGGGATGTCTATTATGAAAAAAATACTCTTCATAGACGTCCTCCATAGCCATAAAAGAGAGGATAACACCTCTCTTTCAAAGCATGTTTGCTCCTCCTAATAATTCTTATGCTCTGAGAATTGAAGAAAGAGAAGATTCTTGAGAAATTACTTCTCTTTGACGTCTAGTCTCTTTTTCCCTACATCTCCTAATTATCAAGCATCTATTCTTCTCTCCATTGGTGTAACGTTGTGGAGAAGAAGGTCGTCTCCTTATCTGTACTCCTCGTGCATGAAGAAGGATCGATTTCACGCGACAAAATCAGGAGCTTTATCATCCTTGCATGGACAAGTTTGAGAAGTTGACGTCAAAATTTGTGGGAAGCTATGCAACTCATCATCGTGCTCATGAGAAAAGCAAGAGCAGATCAAGCTTAATTCGAGATAGATCTTCTTTAGAAACTTATGCTTCAAGATATAACTGATGAATCCACGATTCATTAACATTCTGTCTACATTTTATCTTAAAACCCTTAACAAATACATGTAAATATCCATTAAATTTCACTTTTTAACAAAATTTCATTCATGAATAAAAATGCAATTTTATGCATTAAAATCATGTAAATAAATAAAAGAATAAAAATAAAGAAAATAAAAATAAAGGCAAATTGTAGATATGTATATATGTACAATGTATCTTGTAAAATAAATATAGCTGAAAGATATATTTATAACCTAATGCTTGAGACCAAGTCAGCCTGGATTGGTCGATGAATAAATAAGTAGGGGGAGATAAGGAAGAAAACAAATAAAAAAATTAATTTCACACTTCAACATTCTTCACTATTTATCAACTAAATATCAAATCTTCATTGATTTTTAATTAATTCATATGAACATATTTTTCACCAAACTCATTACTAATTATTTCTAAAAATGTATAGAAAAATATAAAAATAAGTTAAAAATATCATCTTGTATATATGTCAAGAAATCCAACTTGTAAATTCTCAAAATCCGAACTTCCGAACATCATAACTTGCTCATACGAACTCCAATTTCACTCTACTCACCTTTAAAGCTCATAAAATAATATTCTCTAATTAATGAAGGTGATTTCACTAAAATTGAAGTTCGTTTGCAAAAAGTTGGTTTTGGGACCTAACTACAACTTGGTTCTAGGCTATCTATTTTATTTAGAACACACTATTTATTAATTTAATATTCTTAGAATTTTTAATTATTTTCTTGATATTGTATTTAACACTAATTTATTTCATATTTTTTGTAGATTAATTGTTATTTTAAATAAATAAAAAAATCCTAATTTATTGGTATAAATGAACTATACAATTTACAATTACATTTATTAATATACCTAAATTAATTTTTTTAAACCATAAAAAATTGTATATACTTTATTTATTAACCTAATAATTAATAAAATATAAAAATAATATACTATTTAGTGATTTATTAAATTTAAAAACTAAAACCTCTTTATTAAGTATTATTTATATTTATTTATTAATATAATAATTATACTTAGTAAAATAATTATTATTTATTAAAATTAATTACATCGTATTTTAAATAATTTATTTATCTACATTTTTTATTTGTACACTTAACTAAAATAAGATTATTTATTATTTATTTCGTATTTATTAATGAATTACTTAACCTGGCTAACTAGTTGTTGACACGTTTCAGCATCTGTGACCTTCTTCCTCAAGAAGGCCGGCCGGTAGTCTATTCCAACCGCCGATCATCGACTTTTTTCTCCACGGCACCTCCAAGCTTCTTTATCCAATCTCCACCCTCAATCTCCTTCTCCTAACAACCTATTTACATGCCAACCCTTGATCTTCTAACAAACCTCCATCGTTCACCTATAAAATCAACTCCAAGTTGCCATTTCCAAACTAACCAGCTCCTAATTAACTCCAGTTCCAGTAAAGCCTGGCCAAGTCTGCCACTTCACTGCCTCGCTCCGGCCACTTTCGGTGGTGACATCACATGAGTGCTGCCCCGTGTGGAAGAAGGATCGTCGGAGGGGAGGTTCCAAGGCTCCTTCGCCTTGCATCGCCACCACCGCGCCGCGTACATCTCCGAGAAGATCACTCATCGAGCCAACACCAGAGGGTCCAACACATTCGAGTCCTGGGCTAGTTCATCCATACCTTTCCAATTTTATTTATCAATCGTCTTGCCAGCATTAGATTAGATAATCACGTCATTAGTACCTTAAGAATCATAGTTAGACACACATCCTTAATCCTTCTCAAATCTGATTCAAATCATCCCCATTCACTTTTCCTTTTCTCACTTTAAGTTTTGTTTTATAGATTCTGGAAAGCCATTTTAGATTTGCAAATTTCTTAAAATTGTGGCCTATTTGCGTGCAAATCGAGCATCAAGTTCCTCATTTGCAGAATGTTCTTTCATTGGGAGCAACAACTCATAATCTGGAGCTTTGAAATCCAAAGAAAATATCAAAACATTACCCACTTCAACATTTTTAAGGACTTCCTGAAGCTCCACCTTTGTCGGTGAATTCCATCCAACTACAATCACCTTCGGTGAAGCTCAACCGCAGGTGAGCTCGAGAGGTGAAGGAGTCACCCCTCTAGCCCTGCCGGTGGCCTCAGACTGATGACGAGCGTCGAAGATAATTTAGAGAAATTGATCCCGTCGCCACATGCGTAAGAAACAAAGAACAGAGGAAGAACAACTAGGATGCATAGGTTGCCGCCACGTGGCATAATCTGACGATCCAAATCAAGCCTCAAGTTCTAATCTCTGCCGTTGATCGTGAAGGGGTAGAAAAATTGCAACATAAACCCGCAAAGCTTCCAGAATTACAGGCCGCCCAAAATACTTTCTAGAATTACATTTAGGTCCCCATACAGGGACTAAATGCAATAATTTTTGTTTTATTTGCATTTTAGTCCCTGCCAGGGACCTTTTTTATAAAAAACTAAAACTTTCTTCTCGCAGTTATACCCCTGGCTTGTAGGGGTAGTTTGGACCTCTTTGTAGTTGTATTTCTGCAATTTCTTTAGGGTAGTTTCATAACTACCCAAGATACCTTTCTTGTATTTTTCCGTGATTTTTCATCGCTTTATCTTGTTAATTTGATTTTCACAATCATGAGTTAGTTTTGAATCAATTCTTGAGTCATTTGTAAAATCAAGAATGAAGAGAACACTTCTGAGATTTCTTTCCTGTATAAAAAACTGAGGTTTTGATATTCCGCCTCCTTGAGTTCGACCCAGACACACTAACCTGGTAAAATAATATAGTGTAGATGAAAATAGGAGAGAGAAGACTATTCACTTTATTCTCTCTCTCCTATTTTCGTTGATTTTTGTTTGATCAACGTGGATCTCTCTTTGTGATTTTTCTACACTGACATCATTATTAACCGCAAGTTGGATCCGCGTTATCAAAATGGCACCGTAGCCGGGGTGGCGTTATTTCTACATCATTTTTTTACTTTTATTTTGAAAATTCCTTATATTCTTGATTTTTCAAATTTTATTTCTTTCTTAATTTTCGATTGGTTTTTGATTTACAGCTTTTTCTCTAGTTTTTACGATTTTCGTGTTTCTTAATTTCTATTTTTTACGGCTTTTCATGTGTTCGTTTTCCTAACTAATTTTTGCAGGGCCTGCAGGTTCAGCCGGTTTCTTCGGAAACTGAAGCAGTTGGAAGTGCAGAGACCATCCCCTTCTCTCACGGGTTAGTGAGGTCAGACTTGTACCTCCCCTTACTTTTTCCCGGGGTCTGCTTCACCGAGTGCCGTGCAATCGGGGGAGCAGGGCACCCACCGTGGTTTTTCTTGCATCACCGGTTTTCTGTGATTCTTCACGAGGCTAGGTGCATGCTTAGGAGTTTTCGATTTTTATTCCTATCTGCTTGTGCCTTCGTAGATAGTTCTAGGACTCGCAACCTAGGTGCATGATTTAGGATTTATAAAAAATAATAAAGACATTCGTTAGATGCTTGTCTGAAAAAAATCTAAAAAAAGAGAAAACCAAAAATAAAATCGGGGCTGCCAAAATATCTGATTCTAAAAGAAATGTAAGGATCATTTGCTTTGGGAGAGTAATCCCCGCACTTCAACCACAGGTACATTTCCAGATATTATGAGTAAGGGACGACACCTAAGATTGGAACCAAAGTCCATGTTTCCTTAAAGATACTACTTAGTCCATACACTTGATAACAGTTCTTTAGTAGGTACGCTCGGATAGACGGAAACGGTCTGAGTTTACTTAGCGGAGTGGGGGGTTTAGAGGACACTGCGTAAGGCTCCGTCCTCAAGTAACACAGGTAGCCGGAAACGGTCCGTACTTACTCCCATACTAGCTGAGAACAAGTAATTTCTGTAAGGGCTCGGGACAGTGTTGCGGGGAAATTCCGGGCACCTGTTAGCTCGCGAAAACTGGTGAATATACTTGTATGCCAAGATAACCGTAAAACCGATAAGATAAACATCTGAACTCTTACAGTCATCATCGGGTTGTTTTGCTGAATATGGGGTTTGTTTTGTGTTTGCTTGTGAGGCGTGTGTTATCGCATCTTATACGCCTTCTCCCATCTCTCTTGATTTGACATTGTGCTCTCCTGATTATCCTCTTGATATCGAAGATAACGACTCAACGGCTATTTTGCTCAAACTCCGTGAGCTATCGATCTTTCACCGTCCGTCGTACATTTTCACAGACTCAAGATGACCCTCTTCCTGAGTCGGTCCCATCTGATCTCAAGGAGAGTCAGACCCAGACTTCCTCGCCTCCCAGCCCATCTTTTGATGCAGACCCCCGCCTCAATTTATCGTCGCTTTCTCCAGCTAATTTTCTTTGAGTTCTTACAAGAAGGTTTCCAATCAGATGGCCCGTGGAAAGGGACCAGCAGAGGAGCAACCATCTGAGGAACATCATGCTGATGGAAGATCGGATCCATCCTTAGATATCACAATCGGGATTCTTGATACATTGCAGTAGATAAATATTCATATTCTAGACCAGTTCAAGGTGCAGAATGAGTTGCGAGTTGAGATCACTGTGCTCAGAGCAGGAGCCGAGAACCCACTGCCACCAGCCATGGTTCCTGCGACACTCAGAGATGAGTATGACCCCAATGTGAGAACGTTACATCATTGGATTTGGTTGCCACTGAATCAGGGTCCATACGAGTTGTGTCCGTCTTTCACCTCATTGCTTCCCAAGTTCCATGGGAATGCCGTAGAGGAACCGTTTACCTTTTTGCAACAATTTGAGAAGATTTGTGGTTCGACTAATTACCCTAGAATTATGTAGGAGCCCGTTCACCTCAAAGCTTTTCCCTTCGCCTTATCAGATAAGGCACTTTACTGGCTTAGTCATTTGGGGAGAGAGATTTCTACGTGGACTGACCTGAAGTCCACATTCCTGCATAGATTTTTTCCTCTCGTACAGACAAACATGATGAGTAGTCAAATCTCCAATTTTACTCAGTTACCGAATGAATCATTCCACGATGCATGGGATAGATAAAGGATCTTACCGAGAGATTTCCTCATCATGAGATACCGATGAAGGTGCTTTAAAATTACTTTGGAGGACTCCAGCCGGATATTCAGGGTCTTGTGAGTGCCGCATGTGGCGGTAGCTATCTGAAACGGGATGCCAAGTCTGTTTGGTCCATCTTCAAGGGAATGGCAAAAAACTCGAGAGTTGTCGACTCAACTCGAGCATTATAGAAGGCCCCTCAGCCACCGAATCACTGATGGGTTATATCAGGGAGAAGTTTGTTGGACATGCGAGCCCACATCGAGCCATTATGCAATAAATGTTATTGCAAATATCACTCTCTAATCTGAAATGAAGAATAATTAATTTGCATAATAGGTCCCTTAGTACAATTAGGGTTATGTACCATGGCCATCTTGATGATCATACAGCTGTTGATTCAATTATTGAATCATAGAATCCGGTGATTGGATGAATATCTAAAGATTTAGATTGAGGACTCGTCAAGTACCGCCAAGTGATTATTAAGAGAGGATCTCCAACCTGAGTAGGAGATGGCAATCCTTTCTCACTTGGCTGATATCTGACCGACCTCTTGATGCAGGTCCTATA
Source organism: Ottelia alismoides (assembly GCA_037367405.1). NCBI lineage: Eukaryota > Viridiplantae > Streptophyta > Magnoliopsida > Alismatales > Hydrocharitaceae > Ottelia > Ottelia alismoides. The sequence continues at coordinate 751,088 of JAZKJV010005243.1, read as the reverse complement.
CATAGGAATAGAGATTCAGAGGTGTCAGATTAGTTAGGTCAAAGAGTTGACTTAAGAAGATCGAGATAACCAAAGTCCTATGTCATATGCTGTCATGATATAGGCATGCATCCTCTGACCGGAGATAGATGTGTTACTATATGTCTGAGCATGTACATTTGGTAGACCAATAGGTTGATGACATAATCAAGGTCTATACACCGGCGCGCTGTTGTGCATATAAGGGCATATGAGTAATACAATCTCTCAAAGGGTTCATACATGTTCAGTTACTTAACTGGAAGATATGAGCTCACTCATGAGATATTGGGGAGAATCAAATTCTGTGCACGGTCATCTCGCTTTGGAAGCTTGACTGAATTTGTAGGTTTAATATATGCTTTTGGAAAGTATATGATCAACACATGGGTAAGATATATACTTTTGGAAAGTATATGATCGATACCAACTCCCAATGATCGAATGACAAACTTGATGATAAAACTATGAAGTAGACAATGTAAAATTGATCTAATACTTTAGGTTTATTTTGAGTCTTCCAGTATGCAGGATGTACATGTATTAGGGATACATGAGGGTGATGTGATCATAAACGGCTGTATAACTATGACGCTTCCATTCCTAGGGAGTGATTAAACAAGTCTGGATTTTAGTGACTCCTCTTATTAGAGAAGTGATCTGATCTTGGTCCAAATATTGGACATTGATCTGAATGTGATTCAGATGCAATGAGAAGATTAGATTTACGGTCTTGATTTAATCATGCATGTATGGGAGGCCCGAGATCTGGATTTGAGATGTAATCTCAATATCCAAGTCACTATACATGGAACAATACAATTGCCCTTTCCTTATCTCCATGTACCTGCGGAGAAAGCACATTATGCTTGAAAGAGTTCAGGATAATTTATTGTTGATGTATGTACCTGAGCATTGATACAATAGATAATTAAATGTGATTTAATTATCATGAATGATATGAATTTGATTCATATTATATGGATAGTTATCTAAGACGATTAAATATGATTTTGATTATCAAAGATGTGAATAATGTGAATGTGATTCACATCATTTGGGCACATGAGAATAGAGATCCAAGATGATTAAATGTGCTTTAATTATCATGGATATGAATAATGTGGATAGCACTATCCATATTAATCATATATATTATAAATGTGATTTATAATATATAAGAGAGAGCTATTTGTAATTTATATTTGTTAATTAAATGTTAATGTGAATTGGATTCACATTGAACATTAAATTGAAAATGTAATTTACATTTTATTTTGGGTTGTGAATGTGATTCACAAATTTCCAATGGCAAGATTGCAATATTCCAAAATAATTATGAATTATTTTTGTAGAATAATTTACAACAATTGTTGTTGTAAAATTGAAGATACATGGAATAATGTAATCTAAGAAGACTACATTTGAGAGTCTCCTTCCATATTGGATGGAAGGGATGGCCACCAATTCATATTAGGAAAGGGTGGCCGTCCACTCCATATACATGGAAGAAGGCACTCTCCTTTCCATTTTATCTCTATATGTTGTTGATTTAATTTTGGGATTGATTTATATTGATTTATCAATATATATATTTAATCTAAATTAAATTAAATGCTGTCGGTTTTTACCAACACAAATCTTAGCCATTAAAAGAAACACAAATCAATGATAGCCATTGGATTTGTGTTGTCCATGGATTGAGATCTATGGATCCCAAAATATTATAAAAGGAGAGGCACCCCCATTGCTCTTCTTTACACAAAGAGAACATAAGTCTTTCTTCTCTCTCTCTACATGCCCACTCTCTCTCTCTCTCATATGGCTGTCTACCATTGATGCCCTAGAGAGAGTCTCCAACGTCGCAGCGTCGTCGTTATGCTGCCCGATCGTTTGCTCATGGATCTCCGTCTCCTTCGATGCGCCTCCCTCATGAAGAAGATGTTGGATCTCATGTGTCGAGATCATCCGCCACTTGGATCATTAACATGGATTGCGCGAAGTACGCATCTCATCCCCGTGCTCGCAAGCATCTCCTCCGTCGGATCGGACTTGAGACAGGAGGTCTCTTCGTTTAGAGACTCGATCGCAACTATGCTTCAAGAGGTAACCTCAATACTTGTTTGTAGTTTATATTAAACGATCCGAGAAGAGTTCTTGGATTACGTGGTTTCATCGCATGAAAAACTTTTAATTTCCGCTGCAACGAGCAACTAGTGCGACTAGTCGCTCCCGATCGCATACGATGCGATCCTCACGCTTCCGTGATGAGCTTAAGGATCTCCCCATATCCTTCAAGTGGTATCAAATCCAGGTTTGAGGTTTCGGATACGATCCATAAACCTAGGATGACTTGGGTTCATTAGGGTTTGCAAAATTTTTATCGCATTTCATTTTCACATCTCTATTTTGTGATTATTTTCGACCCTGTTTAAGTTGTTTAAACACGAAAATAAAACTTGTATTTTGTTTCCCATTAAATAAGGAAACTATGAGATTTGAGTTTGCGTGATTTCGAATCCGTCTGCTCAAGTTATGATCAAATAAGTGAACATATATCCACTGTCTCGGGGACTGTGAATCTTAACGTAATTAAAGAGTTAATTAGGGATTTAAAATGCGTTGAAATTCGTGTAAATCATATAAGTTCTGTTCTAAATCAAATTATCAAATTTTAGAAACTTACTTTGCTTAATTTGGATTTAAATTGATTGAGATATGCTAATTTTAGTAAGTGAGGGTCACTGCTGGATTTTACTTTCCTAATCAAGAACCTTGTGATTGTCATTTAATCAATTAGTGAAATTAAATGGTTTAATTTCCTGGAATAATTATGGATAAATATTTGTGAAATATTTGATGATAGTTATTTCCTTAAATGACATTGTCTTAACCAATATTTGATTAGATGTGATCTTGATCACAATTGGTTACACAATCCACTTTCCAACAAACATGATGCTTGAATAGGATTTGAGATCTGTTTAGCAAATCTCAATACAATGTTAATAAAAAATATTTTGATTATTATTATATGGTATAATTTCGATCGAATAATCGATGATCATCTCAAGTACAAAGTTATCTATTTTGCATTATCCTTTCCTGAGGCGGATATGGTATCTAGTCGCGGAGCGTTGGGGTAGCAAGTTGCACTGTGTGCGGTCTATCCCACTCCCGCCGGTACTGGCCATGATAGTGGGTAGGGTTGATATAATGCTTAAGAAATCATGATGTATTTCTAATTATTAAAATTCGAAATAATAATACCATATTTCAAGTAACAATTAAGAATGTTTGTTGGATATTAATTGGATCATTAATTTAATATGATTAGATTAATTGGAATCGAATTAAAATTAAGACACTCTGTTATAAATAGATGTGTTATTTCCCTTGGAAGAAATAATTATGTGAATATGATTCGTGATAGTTAATTAGAATTTGAATATGTTATGGAGGGTCACTTAAGTGATATCCATGGTCTCCCATCAAGGTGAATGTTTCCGTCGCTAGGGATTGTATGTAGGAGACGCCTGTCCGATGTGACAGCTCATGTATGCAAGCGCATCTGGATCGGGCTCTTTGCTTCTCGAAAGAGTAAGACCTTAGGTGTAGTGACCCCAATATCGGGTCCTCATATTATTGGGGCGATATTGGATTGCGCATAGCGAGTACTAATCCTGTTGACGGTTGGTTCAATTAACGACGGGTCAACATCACCTTAGGGGTGGTGGTCCCAGGTGTTAAAGACCAAATTGGGAATGCAAGTTGGACTTGAAAGGCGGAATATGTTCCCGCTTCTTTTTATCGGAGTTACATGTTCTCATATTATTGGGATGTAACAAAGATAAGGAAGGAGATCTCAGATCTTGCTTGAGATATAATGGTAAGTATATCTCTTACATTGAAAGTGATTAGGGAATGAACTTTTATTGTTGATATGGCAAGACAACTTTGATATAACATTCCTAAATCAAACGTATATATATATATATACATTTATGCAAATATCTTATTTCATATAATCCTTCATTAAACCCACTCAATACTATACTCAAAATAAACAGTAAAATATCATGTATTGGGTCCATGATGAAGATATTGTACTTGCAGTTGAACACGTAATGTATGTGGTTGCAATGTGCAAGTTTCTCATAATAATGATGAATGACAACTATAATAGACAATAGGACTTCAACCCTATGGTTTGTATGTCTCTATAGTCCTGATCTCACATGGAATGTACATTGGAAGTGACATGTCAATGATGATCATAATTGTCAAATAATCCTTATAAAATTCTAAGAAGATGTTATGGCATACATATGTGCTCTCGACATTTAATTATGAATAACGTGGTTCTCTGCATCATGCGGAATGGTAGCTCTATAAGAGATGATGTATTCAAATTGTTTGAGTACCTACCTAAACCAATGTTTTTTAAGAGTTTAGATGGATGTAGATACGATGAGTGTCATCATTCTACTATATATACTCTAGTCATTCATGAAGCTTCAGAATATTCACATTGTATGAATTGAATGAAGCATGTACAAATGTTGAAATGCTCTTATATTGAAATCTTTTGAATTTAGCATAAGAGATCCTTCGTCTAAAGCAATGGTTGTTTATAGATAAAGGGAGCACAGTGGAAGCATGGTTTGGACCCGAGTAAGAAGGGAAGTCAAAGAGTTGACTATACTTCTGTGACTTCCATATGACATCGAAAGAGTTGGATGAATGCCGATACTGCAATAAGTTGATGTGTTGATAGTATGGCAATCAAATCTATCTAGAATCCTTAAAGAAGGAATCAGATAGTACACCAAAATAATATTCATATAATCATTTAAATTGACTTACTTATTTGATAATATAAAGTCTAATAACTGTATCTCAATCTTCTAATGATATTTGCCGGTTGCATATGTATTAGAAGATTAGAAAATTGATCTTAAAGGTTTAATAGTCATCCACATGGATATTGATGCAATTGTTGCAACAATATCTATTGGATTGATAGACTTCATATTTTCAGTGGGAGCGCTTTGTCTTAGAGAATGTCTCTGTGACTTGGATATTAGAATATGCTCATAGTTTATTTCTAAATGTTGGAAATAAATATGAATTCTAGAATAAACCTATCATAAAGAGTTATGATGGAGATATTTCAGATAGTAATATAAAATCTAGTAGAATACGCTCATAGTTTATTTCTAAATGTTGGAAATAAACATGAATTCTGGAATAAACCTATCATAAAGAGTTATGATGGAGATATTTCAGATAGTAATATAAAATCTAGTGGACTATACTAAATTAGAAAATTAATGAATTGTTCATTAAGATTTCTAATACTGAAATTAAACCTTTAAAGATCAATAGGAGGATGAAGATCATTTGACAATGATCTGGCATCATGTTTTGGACATATGTCTGTTGATGTGATCAATAGACTAGTAAGAGATGAAACTTTAGATTGTCTGAAGGTTCAAATCTTACATACTTGTGAATATTGTATTCAAAAGTAATAATGCCCAATACACCCTTCCTTGGAATGGTGTAAGATCTAAAGGTACTTAAGATCTCATACATATTGATGTATGTGAATCATCTATATCAGAATAAACATTATAGATATGTGGTATCTATTGATGATTATTTGTGATATGAGATTTCTTCTCTTCACTTAGAAACCTTTGAAATGTTCAAAGATTTCACAATTTTGGTTTAGAACCAAAGTTTGAAGGAAGATTAAATGAATTTGATCTAATCTAGATAGTCAGTACCCATTAGATGAATTCATGGAATACTTTATAGAGATATGAATGTCATTTCTATCTCACTCCTCCTTATAAACTCAATGGAGTTGTAGGGAGATAAAATTGGATCATGTATGACATGATTTGATCAATGATAACTTTTAGCATAATTACCTATTAGTTTCTAGGTATATATGTAGTAGATACTACAATATATATATATATATATATATATATATATATATATATATCCTTAATAAGGTTCCAAACAAGTAAGCTGGAATTTAGCACTTGAGAGTGCTGCTTCATTAGGAAAATAAAGGATGGTATTGGATGCCTACTTTATGACCTTGAGATTCTTAAAAGATCTCATCTCTGAGAATGTGATTCTTAGAGGATGACTCTCTTGCGAATCAAGATTAAAATGAAGTATAGGAACTCATTTAATCTTGAAAAGATAATGAGGCTCCTGAAATCGGAAACTAAAAGATTAATTGAAGATGAATCACTAATACTTCTTCAAATAAGTTTGAGGATGTATTCTATTTGTTATTTAAGTCTGAAAATGATCGAACTTCATGCGATGAAGCTCCTGAGGATCATGACATGGAAATATGGATGTTAGCAATAAAAGTCTAATGTAGACTTCATATACAAATGTTGTATATGGACCCTCGAGGATCCACCTATAAGGATTAGAACCATTAAGGTGCAAATAGATCTTCAGGAGAAAGAGAGAACCTGATGAGAAGGTAGAGACCTTCAAAGCACGGTTCGTAGCCATGAGCTACACACCGAAGAGAAGACATCGCTTGTGATGAGACTTGCTCTTCAATGACCATGCTTAAACCCATCAGAATATAGCTAACCCTAGCTACACAACTTGACTATGCCATATTCAAGATGTGAGTTAAGATTGTATTCCTCTATGAATACCTCTTTGAGGACATTCACGTGAAGTAACCCCATGGCTTCATGGTTGAGGAAAGCAAGGTGTGCAATTTAAGGAACTCCATCTTTGGACTCAAATAAGCTTCTTGCATTTGGAACATAAGATTTGATGAAATTATAAATATTATGATTTCAGACAGAATCTTGATGAAATGTGTGAAGCTTAGTGGCAGTGCCATTGTGTTCATCGTGCTAAATGTAGATAATATCCTAATCATTTGGAATGATTTAAGGAAGATAATAATAAGTGTTTTATAGTCTGGTTGTTCCATACCTTGAGATATGATCTCAAGGATACCTCTTGGATCTTAGTTTTGAAGTTGCTCAGAAGCAAAGAGAAGATGGTATTAGGACCATCACATTAGTGGTACACCTTGGACATATTCCATTTTCTGGAAAATTCCAAGAAAGACTTCTTTCCCTTAAGATATGGTACTGAACTATCTAAATGGATATCACCTCAAAGGGTTGAGGAAGTGAATGCTAAAACTTGTTGCCCTTATGCATCAGTTACGAGAAGCCAAGTGTGTGATGGATGTGTACAAAGGCCAGATGTCTGCCATGCAGTGGGAGTAGTAAATTGTTACTAATCCTACTACGGAGATAAAATACTTGACTGTCGTAATAACAATATCTTCAACGATGACAAGACTTTAGATATAGTGATCTCTAAGTCTTATCTTCAAGAAATTAAGACTTTATAGATGGAGATCTAAAAGGTCTTAACTACGAATACCTTAGGAGATAGAGATCTCAAGGAATAAGGGTATTCTGATAAGGATAATTGAAATTACATATTGGTTATAATAATTATTGAGGTGTAGTGTCAAGGACACTATGACTGATATGATTGAGTATTGTTTGCATAAAATGCAACATTCGTATTGGATGTGAATACTATCACTAAGAGATATGCAAGTGTCGTAAAAGGACTTGGCATAATCTCTTGGGAACAGAGTGACTGATCAGCTTACCTAGCTATCTTTCTAAATAGCCCATGATTATCACATGAGTGTGGGTTTAAATGATTAGCCCATTAATGGCTTTTTGGGCTAGTGGGAGATTGTTGGACATGCGAGCCCACGACGAGCCATTATGCAATAAATGTTATTGCAAATATCATTCCCTGATCCGAAATGAAGAATAATTAATTTGCATAATAGGTCCCTTAGTACAATTAGGGTTATGTACCATGGCCATCTTGATGATCATACAGATGTTGATTAAATTATTGAATCATAGAGGTTGGTGCTTGGATGAATATCTAAAGAGTTAGATTGAGGACTCATCAAGTACCGTCAAATGATTATTAAGAGAGGATCTCCAGTGTGAGTAAGAGATGGCAGTCCTTTCTCACTTGGCTAATATCCGACCGACCTCTTGAAGCATGTCCTCTACATTGGAATAGAGATTCGGAGGTGTCAGATTAGTTAAGTCAAAGAGTTGACTTAATGAGAATGATATAACCAAAGTCCTATGTCATATGCTGTCATGATATAGGCACGCATCCTCTGACCGGAGACAGATGTGTTACTATATGTCTGAGTATGTACATTTGGCAGACCAATAGGTTGATGATCTAATCAAGGTCTATACACTGGCGTGCTGGTGTGCATATAAGGGCATATGAGTAATATGATCTCTCAAAGGGATCATACAGGTTCAGTTACTGAACTGGAAGACATGAGCTCACTCATGAGATATTGGGGAGAATCAAATTCGGTGCACGGTCGTCTCTCTTTGGAAGCTTGACTGAATTTGTAGGTTTGATATATGCTATTGGAAAGTATATGATCAACACCTAGGTATGGTATATACTTTTCGAAAGTATTGATCTATACCAACTCCCAATGATCGAATGACAAACTTGATAATAAAACACTGAAGTAGACAGTGTAAACTTGATCTTATACTTCAGGTTTATTCTGAGTCTTCCAGTATACAGGATGTACAGATATTGGGAATACCTGAGGGTGATGTGATCATAAACATTGTATAACTATGACGCTTCCATTCATAGGGAGTGATGAAACGGGTCTGGATTTTAGTGACTACTCTTAGTAGAGAAGTGATCTGATCTTGGTCCAAATATTAGACATTGATCTGAATGTGATTCAGATACAATGAGAAGATTAGATTTACGATCTTGATTTAATAAAGCATCTATGGGAGGCCCGAGATCTGGATTTGAGATGCAATCTCAATAACCAAGTCACTATATGTGGAACAATAAAATCGTCATGTCCTTATCTCTAAGTATCCATGGAGAAAGCGCATTATCCTTGAAAGAGTTCAGGATAATTTCATTGTTGATATATGTATCAGAGCATTGATAAAATGGATAATTAAATGTGATTTAATTATCATGAATGATATGAATTTGATTCATATTATGTGGAGAGTTATCTAAGATAATGAAATGTGATTTGATTATCAAAGATGTGAATAATGCGAATGTGATTCACATTATTTGGATATTTGAGAATAAAGATCCAAGATGATTAAATGTGATTTAATTATCATGTATATGAATAATGTGGATAGCACTATTTATATTAATCATATATATTATAAATCGTGATTTATAATATATAAGAGAGAGCTATTTGTAACTTACATTTGTTAATTAAATATTAATGTGAATTGGATTCACATTGAACATTAAATTGAAAATGTAGTTTATATTTTATTTTGGGTTGTGAATGTGATTCACAAATTTCCAATGGAAAGATTGCAATATTCACAAAATAATTATGAATTACATTTGTAGAATAATTTACAACAATTGTTGTTGTAAAATTGGAGATACATGGAATAATGTAATCTAAGAAGATTACATTTGAGAGTCTCCTTCCATATTGGATGGAAGGGACGGCCACCAATTCCTATTTGGAAAGGGTGGTCGTCCACTCCATATACATGGAAGGAGGCACTCTCCTTTCCATTATCTCCATATGGTGTTTATTTAATTTTGGGATTGATTTATATTGATTTATCAATATATATTTAATTTAAATTAAATTAATTGTTGTTGGTTTTTACCAACACAAATCTTAGCCATTAAAAGAAACACAAATAAATGAGAGCCATTGGATTTGTGTTGTCCATGGATTGAGATCCATGGATCCCAAAATATAATAAAAAGAGAGGCACCCCTTTGCTCTTCTTTACACAAAGAGAACATAAGTCTCTCTCTCTCTCTCTCTCTCTTTCTCTCTACACGCCCACTCTCTCTCTCATATGGTTGTCCACCGATGATGCCTTAGAGATAGTCTCCATCACCGCAGTGTCGTCGTTATGCTGCCCGATTGTTTGCTCGTGGATCTCCGTCTCTTTCGGTGCGCCTCGCTCGTGAAGAAGATGTCGGATCTCGTCTGTCGAGATCAGGAGATCTATCACTTGGATCGTCAACATGGATTGCGAGAAGCACGCGTCTCATCCACACGCTCGCAAGCGTCTCCTCCGTCGGATCGGACTTGAGACAGGAGGTTTCTTTGTTTAGAGACTATATCGCAACCACGCTTCAAGAGGTAACCCTAATACTTGTTTGTGGTTTAGATGAAACGATCCATGAAGTGTTCTTGGATCATGAGGTTTCACCGCATGAAAATTTTTTAATTTCCGCTGCACCGAGGAACTAGTGCGACTAGTCGCTCCCGATCGCTTAGATGTGATCCTCACGCTTCCGTGATGCGCTTAAGGATCTCCCCATATCATTCAAAGTTAACATTAGTAGATATGTTCAAAATCAAGTTCAGGACTTGCAGCCGCTGCGAGAGTTGGAGAAACTCCCTTCTCTGCCTCAGCAGCTGAGTGATCTTACGAAGAAGGTAACAGAACTGCAGCTTCAGCATAAGCAGGATCAAGCTTCTTCGACTTCGCAACCTTCTCAGAGATCTTTACCCACTCTGCCCACTCGATAGATTCATTTCGTCCTGAGCAAGCTAGAGATTCTGGAGATTGATTGGCTTGAGGAACAATCTCATGCCAATCCCAACCAGATCACCAGCCCTGTAGACATCGATGTTGAGACTCAAGTCACTCTTGAGATAAATGGAATATGGTACGCTCCGATTCAGCAACCGAGTATGCATCATCAACAGTAGCTGCAACATTATCCACAACATGGACGTCAACAATATCAACACTGACAGTACTACACGCAGCAGCAGTCTCACCAGAATGTTTATTAGAGACCACATTCTTTTCATCATCCTGCTCCACAATCACAACCTAATTATCACCAGCAATAGTAGGAGTCTCAATTCACACCACAATGATCTCCTCAACAGTACGCTCCTTAGCAGCACATGCAATGGCAAGAGAGAGTCGAAAGTCAAGGTTACCATGTCGAACTAGAAACATCTTCACAAGCCCTAGCACTAAATCAGATCATGGACATGCTGAGCATGCTCCAGATCGCACACAAGACTGATATGGAGCAGGTTAACCGTCGTCCGGATGAGTTAACCACGCCCAAGATCACTCTTCCCGCACAACCTCAGATGAAACCGAACAACAAAAGGAGGCACCCAGATCAGGTAGACGACACAATAGGTATGATCTCTTTTCCTGAATTTTTATTTAACTTCATTCGTCTCAGGAGCGGTAGATCGCCACAAGCACGTGATCAGGAGGGGGAGATGACACAAGGAGAGTAACAAAAGCTAAACCATTGTGCACAAGCTGAGGAGGAGAACCACAGACGACGACACTACGCCAGGCCATGAAGACGCACCCGAAGTTGATGTGTCCTTTCCTGTTTTAGAGAGTTTTGTAGATAAATCTGATTATCCTAATATACATGTTGATCACGATTGCAATAAAAAAGAGAATTTTATTCCCATGCTTGTTCCTTTTTTGGAGGCTTTGTACGGAAAAGGCATAAAAAATCCAAAAAGAATGATGTTACTCCGAGACTGAGAAGTTACTAAAAGATCACATCTTTTTGAAAATCCCACTCCATGATGCCTTGGATCACTTCCCTACGCTTAAGCAACAGCTGAAAGATAGATGTACAACGCATAGGAAGAAGAAATCCTGAACAAAGAAGCATATTTTGACCAAGGCCACCTCCTGCGTGATTCAGAACAGACTTCAGAAGAAAAAGGACTCATGAGCACATTATGTCAGATGCGAAATCTCAGAAACTACATTCAATCACACTCTCCTAGATAATGGTTCCTCTATTAATCTTCTACCATCTTGTTTTCTCGACAAGCTCGAGTTAGATCCTCTTTACAAATCTCGGTCGATCCATCAGCTTGATGATAGATCCAGAAAGAGACCTAGGGGCATTTTATGGAACATTATCATAACCGTGGAGGGTTTGCAATTCCCAGTGGACTTTACTGTCCTGGACATGGATTGCCCTACACAGTTACACCTTACCCTGATCAATCTTGAAAGGCCTTTCTTGGAGACCACAAAGGCCCTTTTTGATTATGATACTTGGATGGTATCTTTTCGCACCGAGGGCGAGAAGGTACATATAGAAATGGCGAGAGAATCATCCAGTGTTGCATCTACAACTAGTTCCGATGCTTTGATTTCCTTAGCCACCTATGATTACGTGGATGAGGTTCGCCTTGATGACCTTGAGAGGTATCAAGTAGAGACCCAAGATATCCTAGAAGAGGAAGGGTTCGAGACTTTGGTTGGCAGCTCTTCTGATGGAACTCTTTATTTGAACATAGAAGGTGTAGATTACATGGAGAAGAATTCTGAGGATGTTATTGCAGATATTTTAGATTCAAAACATTCACAGAATCCCTCCACCTCAAATGAATTAGAGACTAATTTTTACTTAGATAAATTATTTTCGTTCTATAATTCTAAGGATGAGCACGGTAGCGAGTCGGATGATGTTCTAGACATCTTCTGTAGTCCGACTTCTGTACATGTTGAGATGGTGAAAAAACTTAAAACAGAAACATCCATCAATGGCACATAACTCATAACTCAATCAGAAGATGATATCGTAAAGCCAGATCTAACCTTACCTGCGCTGAAGATCCTTCCACCAAACATGAAATATGCTTTCCTTGCTGGTCCATACCATCAGTTTCCGATCATTATCAATGTGTATCTAACCAAAGAACAAGAATCCCGTCTGATGGAGATTCTTGAAAGAAATCGCAGGGCAATTGGGTGGACTGTATCCGATCTCCACGAAATAAATCCTGCTTTGTGTTGTCATAATATCTATCTTGATCATGACAACAGACCTTATAAAGAGTTTCAGTGTAGGCTGAATCCCATCTTACGTGATGTTGTCAAGAAAGAGATCACGAAATGGTATGACACTGGCTATATTTATCCTATCTCCAACTCTGAATGGGTTAGTCCATTACATGTTGTCCTGAAGAAGTGGAGCATTCGTATGGTTAAGAACAAGAGTGGAGAGGAGATAAAGAGAGTAACCACGTCATGGTAGGTATGTGTGTATTACAGGAAGCTGAATGCCGTGACAAAGAAGGACCATTTTTTGTTGCCTTTTATAGACAAGTGATAGAACGGTTCGTAGGGAAGGTGTACTTCAGCTTCTTAGACAGTTATTCCGGATATAATCAGGTTACTATTATCCTTGAGGATCAAGAGAAGACCACCTTCACATGTCCTCTCGGCACGAATGCTTTTAGATGGATGCCCTTTGGATTGTGCAATGCCCCGCTACATTCTAGAGGTGCATGCTTGCCATTTTGCGGACATGGTCGGTGATTTCCTGGAGGTCTTTATGGATGATTTTTCAGTCTATGGTGAGTCCTTTTACGATTGTTTAGCGCACCTAGACCAAGTTCTTCAGAAATGTTGTGAGGTCGATCTCGTCCTATCTTGGGAAAAGAGCCATTTTATGGTTACAAACGGGATCGTGTTGGGGCATGTCATCTCCAAACAAGGTATGGAGGTTGACCCTGCCAAGGTGGATGTCATCAAATGACTTGATCCACCATCCAACGTAAAGCAGTTACTATCTTTATAGGGCATGTCAGTTTTTACTGACAGTTTATCAAGGACTTCTCTAAGATTGCCCAACCATTAATTGAACTTTTCGGCAAAGACAATGACTTCTTATTAGATGATAAATGTCTTCATGCCTTCCTCACTTTAAAAGAGACGATTATCAGTGATACTGTCTTACAGACACCCGATTGGTCTCAACCCTTCAAGATCATGACAAATGCTTCGGATTTTGCGGTCGGGACTGTATTAGGACAGCGGAGGAATGGACTTCCAGTTGCTATCCACTATGCCAGCCGTACTCTAGACAATGCATAGCGAAATTACACAGTAACAGAGAAAAATATGTTGGCAGTGGTGTTTGCTTTAGATAAATTCAGATCTTATCTTCTTGACTCTAAAATCACTGTTTATACTGATTACCCAGCTATCCAATTTTTCATATAAAAGAAGGATGCTAAGGCATGACTTCTTAGATGGATTCTCTTACTCCAGGAATTTGATTTGGATATTATAGAGACAAGATTGGGGTAAAGAATGTGGTAGCTGATCACCTCTCCCATCCACAGTTAGAGCATCCTTCAGATGATTACACACTAGAGATTGCAGAGAGATTTCCAGATGTGAGTATCTTTGCAGTTACAAAAATTCACTGGTACACAGATATAGTGAACTTTCTGGTTACACAGAAGAGTCCGCAAGGTTGGCCGAAAAACCGAGTCGACAGGCTAGGGTCTGAGGCACGATATTACCATTGGGAGGATCTGATTCTTTTTCGTAAAGGACCGGATTGTATTTATAGGCGATGTATTCCGCAGGAGGAATATAATAGTGTCGTCACTTTATGTCATTCCTTAGAGGCAGGAGGACATCATTCATGGAAGAGGACAATGCAGAAGGTAATTCAGTGCGGATTTTTTGGTGCCCGACTCTTACTAGAGATGCCTGCACATTCGTGAAGAGTTGTCCAGAATGTCAAAAAAGCGTAGGGACAATTGGTTCTCGAGATTCCATGCCTATGCAACCCGTTATCATTTGCGAGATCTTTGACGCATGGGATATAGATTTTATGGGATCGTTTCCCTCCAGAAATGACTTCGAGTACATACTTCTCGTTGTAGATTATGTTAGCAGATGGGTGGAGGCTATACCCGCAAGAACCGCAGACAGCAAGATAGTATGCAGGTTCCTAAGGGAACACATTATTTCGCATTTCAATATTCCACGTATTCTCATTTCAGACGGGGGTAGTCATTTCATTAATAAGATGTGAAAAAGCTAGTAAAAAGTTATGAAATTAATCATAGAGTAGCTTCTCTTACCACCCACATATGAACGACATGGCTGAAGTTTAGAATAGGGAGGTGAAATCTATTCTCCAAAAAGTAGTACAATCGGATAGGAAGAATTGGTCACAACTTCTAGACCAAGTTCTTTGGGCTTATCGTACTACATATAAGATTCCCTTGGGTACTCCACTGCCCAGATTAGTTTACGGGAATCCATGCCATTTGCTTGTAGAGATCATGCATAAATCTAAATGGGCTATCAGAGAAATTTCATTAGAGTTAAAGAAAGCGGGAGCCAAGAGAAAGTTAGATTTGAATGAGCTAGTAGAAATTCGAAATCAGGCATATGAGAACACCCTCATTTACAACGACAAAGTGAAGCGATGGCATGATAAACATATCTGACACAAGAGCTTTGTTCCTGGGCATAAGGTTTGGTTGTTCAATGCACGGTTGAGAGTTTTTCCTGGAAAATTGAAGAGCAAGTGGGAAGGATAGTATATAACGGTGCATGGCAATGGTAGTATTGCTATAACAGATGTGTCACCTAGTGCAGAACCGTTTACAGTAAATGGGCAGATGCTGAAGCACGTCGTGGAAACCACTGATCATCTAGCCCGAGTCGAAGTGATCTACTTTGTACAGGTTGCATGACTACTCTTCCACTTCATCTCATCCTGTACAAAGACTTGTGAAGCCATTCGGTTTTCTGGAGTACATACCTGTATATCCTTTGTAGGTCACAATCATCCCCATTTTTGTATATCCTTTCTTTTACTCTAATCACTGGTCCCTAGATTTGGCCACACTCTTGTCTATACTTAGGATGCCTTATCCTAAGTATAGGGGGGACCGAGTGATTTCAATGATTTCATTTTTCTTTATCCTTTTGTTCTCTCAGTTGTATGTATTTTTTCTCAGTCACCTCGTTTTTGCTCCACTATACTTGCGATTACTTGATTGTAAGTATAAGGGGGTTGATTGACTTCATTTTACTTATTCTTTTTGACCCACTTTTACTTAGCATGAGTTATGTCCTCCTTTTTCCTCTTTTGACACTATAAGGACATACCACACATTAATTATAGGGTGGTGTATATTATATATATATTTGTCCATAACTCATACTTTTATGTATTTTCTATATCTATAAAATCCATAAAAGTGGGCGATGGTAAATTAAAATCAACCTTTTAAATTAAATTAACTATAAAATCCTTGTAAATAAGTAAAATAGGTTTAAAATCCTTAATTTAAAATATGTATAACACTTATTAAAATTCTATATAGTAAAATATGTGTAAAAAAATGGACGGAATGAAAAGATGCTATATCCGTCGAGGTACAAAGAGATGAATGCAGTGCAAGCAACATTACAAAGCCAATTCAAAGAAGAAGCCATCAATTACAAATACGACCACAATGGTCCTAGCATCCACCAAAAAGCCTGCACATCTTAGTGAAAACTTAACTACACCGACAGGGATTCTTAAGGAGATGCGTCTACACTTGTCGCACTCCAGTTCTTTTCTCATTCTTATACTTCCTATCTATATTCGATTGTGGACATAGCACAAACTGACCTCAGAAGGAAATACCTCCCTCCCCGAGGAAAGAGAAGCTGGACGAGGAACCAATAGGAGTGTATGGCTAGAATGGGTGGTTTCTTCGTTTCTTTCAAAGCGAGAAGAGCTAAAATAATTCACACATCATATAGATTGACTTTAAGGTTGATAGAGTTTGTGATATGAATAAGTGGATCTGAACTGGATGTTGAGGTGAACTTAAATAAGGATTTATGGAACTTGAGGACTGTTGAGGATAAAATCCTAATCCTAGTTAAAGATTCGACATAATGCTTGTTTCAGGCCCGATCGAGCTCTGTCCTTTGTTTGTTCTCATGAATTGGTTTAAGAAAACAAATTCGTTCTAACTTTCTTTCTTTTTCACTTATTTTTTCAATAAGTGTTTGCTAAAGGACTAGCAAAGTTTAAGTATAGGGGTTTGATGAATCCATAATTCATTAACATTCTGTCTGCATTTTGTCTTAAAACCCTTAACAAATACATGTACATATCCCTAAATTTCACTTTTTTAACAAAATTCCATTCATGAATAACAATGCGATTTTATGCATTAAAAGCATGTAAAAAAATAAAAGAATAAAAATAAAGAAAATAAAAATAAAGGCAAATTGTAGCTATGTATATATGTACAATTTGTCTTGTAAAATAAATATAGCTGAAAGATGTTTATAACCTAATCCCCGAGACCAAGTCAACATGGATTGGTCGACGAATAAATAAGTAGGGGAGATAAGGAAGAAAACAAATAAAAATAATTAATTTCACACTTCACACATTATTCACTATTTATCAACTAAATATCAAATCTTCATTGATTTTTATTAATTCATATGAGCATATTTTTTTATCAAACTCTTCTCCTGATTATTTCTAAAAATGTACAGAAAAATATAAAAATAAGTTAAAAATATCACCTTGTATATATGCCAAGAAATATAACTTGTAAATTCTCAAAATCAAAAGTTCCGAACATCATAACTTGCTCATAAAAACTCCAATTTTATTCTATTCATTTTAATGTTCATAAAATAATATTATCTAATTAAAGGAAGTGATTTCACTGAAATTGGAATCTATTTGCAAAAAAATCAGTTTTGGGACCTAACTACAACTAGGTTTCTGGGCTATCTATTTTATTTAGAGCATACTATTAATCATTTTAATGTTTTTATTTTCTTGATCTTGTATTTTAACCCTAATTTATTTCATAATTTTTGTAGATTATTTATTATTTTAAATAAATAAAAAAATCCCAATTTATACGTATAAATGAACTATACAATTTATAATTGTATTTATTAATATATCTAACTTAATTTATTAAAATCCACAAAATTCGTATATACTTTACTTATTAACATAATAATTAATAAAATATAAAATTAATATACTATTGAGTAATTTATTAAATTAAAAATCCAAAACCTCTTTATTAAGTATTATTTATATTTATTTATTAATATAATATTTATACTTAGTGAAATAATTATTATTTATTAAAATTGATTTCACCATAATTTAGCTAAATTATTTATTTACAATTTTTATTTTTACACTTAATGAAAATAAGGTTATTTACTATTTATTTAGTATTTATTAATGAATTACTTAAACCTGGCCAACCATGTGCTGACACGTGTCAGCACCTGGGACCTTCTTCCTTAAGAAGGTCGGCCGGTAGTCTGTTCCAACCGCCGATCTTCGACTTTTTCTCCATGCCACCTCCAAGCTTCTTTCTCAGATCTCCACCCTCGATATCCTTCTCCTAACAACCAATTTACATGCCAACCCTTGATCTTCTAACAAACCTCCATCGTTCACCTATAAAATCATCTCCAAGTTGCCATTTCCAAACTAACCAACTCCTAACTAACTCAAGCTCCAGTAAAGCCTGGCCAAGTCTGCCACTTCCCTGCCTCACTCCGGCCACTTTCGGTGGTGACAACAACCGAGTGTCGCCCCGCATGGAAGAAGGATTATCGGAGGGGAGATTCCAAGGCTCTAACGCCTTGCATCGCTGCCACTACGCCATGTACAACTTCGAGAAGACCGCTCGTTGAGCCAACACTAGAGGGTCCTATACCTTCGAGTCCCAGGTTATTTCATCCATACCTTTCCCATTTTATTTCTCGATCGTCGTGCCCACATTAGATTATATAATCACATCATTAGGTACCCTAAGCATCATAGTTAGACGCACATCCTTAATCCTTCTCAAATCCATATCAAATCATCCCCATTCTCTTTTCCTTTTCTCGCTTTAAGTTTTGTTTTACAAATTCTGGAAAGCCATTTTAGATATGCAAATTTCTTAAAATTGTGGCCAATTTGCATGCAAATCGAGCATCAAGTTCCTCATTTGCAGGATTTTCTTTCATTGGGAGCAACAACTCATCATCTGGAGCTTTGAAATCCAAAGAAAAGATCAAAATATTACCCACTTCAACAACTTTCAGGACTGCTTGAAGCTCCACCATTACCGGTGAATTCCATCCGACTACGATAACCTTCAGCGAAGCTCAACCGAAGGCGAGCTCGAGGGGTGAAGGAGTCACCCCTCTGGCCTTGCCAGAGGCCTAAGACCGCCGACGAGCAGCAAAGATAATTTGGAGAAGTTGAACCCATCGCCACAGGCGCAAGAAATGAAGAACAAAGGAAGAACAACCAAGATGCACAGGTTACCGCCACGTGGCATAATCAGACGGTTCAGATCAAGCCTCAAGTTCTAATCTTTGTCGTTGATCATGAAGGGGCAGAAAAATTGCAACATAAGCCCGCCAAGCTTCCAGAATTATAGGCCGCCCCAGATACTTTCTAGAATTACATTTAGGTCCCCACAGAGGGACCTAAATTCAATAAATTTAGTTTCTTTGCATTTTTGTCCCTGCCAGGGACCTTTTTGTAGCAGAACTTATACTTTCTTCTTACAGTTATACCCCTAGCTTGTAGGGGTAGTTTGGACCACATTTTTGTTGTATTTTTCTGCGATTTCTTTAGGGTAGTTTCGTAACTACCCAAGATACGTTTCTCGTATTTTTCCGTGATTTTTCATCGCTTTGTCTTGTCAATTTGATTTTCGCAATCGTGGGTTAGTTTTGAGTCAATTTTTGAGTCTTTTCTAAAATCAAGAATAAAGAGTACATTTTCGAGATTTCTTTCCTATATCAAAAATCAAGATTTCGATATTCTGCCTCCTTTAGTTCGACCCCAGCACACTTACCTGGTAAAATAATACAGTGTAGACGAAAATAGGAGAGATAGGCCTATTCACTTCATTCTCTCTCTCTCTCCATTTTCGTTGATTTTTTTTGATGGATGTGGATTTTTCTTTGCGGTTTTCTACACTGACATCATTATTAATCGCAAGTTGGATCCGCATTATCAATAACCCTAATATCTTTCCAACGTTTATTACAATATGTAAAACCACTTTGGAAAATTATTTCCTTAAATTTTATTGTGTCTTTAAGTAGAATATCGTTGTTCTGAATTTACTAGTTCATGTGATGAAGAACCAATCTTTTATGCAAAATGTTTGTTATTTTCTGTGTTTCTATAATGCGGAGTTCATAAAAGGATTATTTGCTTCCTTCATGGTCTACCTTCTTTACAAAGGTTGTGTAGGATATAATCTTGGAGGTTCTGGATGCGGCAAACTATGGATATAATTGGAGGAGTTCTTCATCTCGATGGCACATTGATTGTTTCATACTATCTATTGAGGATCTGGAGATGTTCAGCTTAGTAGTTGTTGTTGTTTTGCTGCTTGGGTCCCAGCCGGATCACTGTGGTTGAGGTTCATCATCCTACTTCAGGTTTGAGCGGTGTTGATTGACAGCGGATGGTTTTTGTGGTATGGTGACCACTTTTTGGTCATCTTTGGAGGTAGAGGGATTGGCTACGATGCATTTTGCATAGATGTTGGTAGCTTCACGACACATGTGACTGGGCTACAAGAGGGACTCTCGCAAGGTGACGGAGTTGAAGAGAAATCAAGTGTTGGTTGAGTTGGTGAGACTATTGCTGGACATGTGAGCCCACGACGAGCTATTATGCAATAAATGTTATTGCAAATATCATTCCCAGATCTAAAATAAAGAATAATTAATTTTCATAATAATACCCTTAGTACAATTATGGTTACATACCATAGCAATTGTGATGATCATACAACTATAGATTCAATTGATGAATCATAGAGGCTGGTGCTTGGAAGAATATCTAGAGAGTTAGACTGAGGACTCATCAAGAACCGTCAAATGATTATTAAGAGAGGATCTCCAGCTTGAGAAGGAGATGAAAATCTTTCTCTAAAGGTTGATATATGTCCGACCTCTTGATGCCGGTCCTTTGCATAGGAATAGAAATTCGGAAATGTTAGATAAGTTAGGTCAAAGAGTTGACTTAACGAGATCATGATAACAAAAGATCTATGTTGTATGTTGTCGCGATATAGGCATGCATCCTCTGATCAGAGACATATGTGTTACTATATGTCTGAGTATGTACATTTGGCAGACCAATTGGTTGATGACCTAATCAAGGTCTATACACCAGCGCGCTGATGTGCATACAAGGGCATATGAGTAATACGATCTCTAAAAAGGATCATATAGTTTAATTTACTGAACCAGAAGACATGATCTCAGTCATGAGATATTAGGAAGGATCAAATTCCATTTACGGTCGTCTCGCTTTGAAAGCTTGACTGAATTTATAAGTTTGGTATATGCTTTTGGAAAGTATATGATCAACACCTGGGTATGATATATTATTTTGGAATGTATATGATCTATACCAACTCCCAATAGTCAAATGAGAAACGTAATGATAAAATCCTGAAGGAGACAATCAAAAAGAGATTTAAAACTTCGAGTTTACTCTGGGTCTTCTAGTATGTAGGATGTACATGTATTAGGAATACTTGAGGGTGATTTGATCATAAACGATTGTATAAGCATGACACTTCCATTACTAGGGAGTGATGAAATAGGTCTTGGATTTTAGTGAATCCTCTCAGTAGAGACGTGATCTGATTTTGGTCCAAATGTTGGACACTGATCTGAATGTGCTTCAAATGCAATGAGAATATTAGATTTGTGGTCTTGATTTTATCAAACATTTGTGAGAGGTATGCAAAATATCCATTTGAGATGTGGTCTCAATATCCAAGTCACTATACATGGAATGTACAATCGCCACGTCCTTATCTCCAAGTATCCACGGAGAAAGCACATTTTTTTGAAAGAGTTTCAAGAATAATTTCATTGTTGATAATGTTTACGAGCGTTGAGAAATGAATAATTAAATGTGATTTAATTATCATGAATAATATGAATTTGATTCATATTATTTGGCCATGCAAAGAGAGTTATCTAAGATGATTAAATGTGATTTAATTATCAAAGATATGAATAATGTGAATGTGATTCATGTTATTTGGGCACATGAGATTTGAGATCTTAGATAACTAAATCTGATTTAATTATCAAGAATATGACTAATGTGGATATCACTATCCACAATAATCATGGATATTATAAATATGATTTATAATATGATGGAGAGTTTTTATTGTAAATAGAATTTACAAATTATATGATGTTGTGAATGGAATTCACAATAAATAAATAATTGTCAATCCAATTTACATATTATGTTGGATATATGAATATGATTCATATTTGTCAATGTCATGATTGAAGTTTTCATAAATTTAATTTCAAATTATTTTTATGAAGATAAATACAATAATTGTTATTGCAAATAAATAAATAAATAAAGGAAGACTTAATCCCTTTATGGTGGTCGTCCACCTTGACTTGTTCAAGAGGGGGGACGACCACCCTATTTATAGTAAAGAGATTTGGTCTTCACATTATTTATGTGTATCAATTAATTTTAAAATGAATTAATTATTATATTAAAAAGGACATAGTTTATTTATTTAAACTAGTTGTTGTTGCATTTTTTGAGCAACAAATCATGGTCATTGATTAATAAACTTTTAATCTACACCATAAATTAAGAGAGCACATGGATTGAGATCCATATGAATCGAACTAGTATAAAAGGAAGGGTTGCCCTTGCCTTTGAAGAAGACATATAATTCCAAGAGGAAATAACTCTCTCCCTCTCTCTCTCTACACGCCATCTTTGTCTCTTTCTCTCTCTCATTGTGGTCGTCCACCATGGAGCCTTAGAAAGAGTTGCCATCGCCGCAACATCATCGTTATCCTGTCGGATTGTTTGCTCCTGGATCTAAGTCTCCTACAATGTGCCTCGCTTGTGAAGAAGATGTCGGATCTCGTGTGACGAGATCAGGAGATTTGCCTCTTGGATCATAAACATGGATTGCGAGAAGCACACGTTTCATCAACGCGCTCGCAAGCATCTCCTCCGTCGGATCGGACTTGAGACATGAGATCTCTTCATTTGAGACTTGATCGCAACCTTGCTACAAGAAGTAAACCTACTACTTGTTTTTTGTTCAGATGAAATGATCCGAGAAATGTTCTTGGATCATATGGCTTCATCGTTTGAAAAATTTTAAATTCTGCTACCTCGAACGACTAGTGCGACTAGTCGGTCCTGATCGCATACATTGCGATACTCATGCTTCCGTAATGCACTAAGGATATTCCCATATATTTTAATTGGTATCAGTACAAGGTTAGATCATAGGTTTATGATATGATGGTTAAATCGAAGTTGATTTGGGCATTTTTGATTGTGCGAACTTCATCGCATTTTCTACATGCATACCCTTTTTGTGTGATTTTTTCGACCTGTTTAATAGTTGTTGTACATAAAATTATCATTATAATGTTTTCCATTAAATAAGGAAACTGCGAGATTTGAGTTTGCGTGATTTGGAATACGATTGCTCCAGCTATGATCATTTTAAAGAACATGCATTCATTGTTTCGGGGGTGACGAATATTGACGTAATTAAAGAGTTACTTACGATTTTGAAACACTTAAAAATGCATGTAAATCACTTGGGTTCTGTTGTAAATTAAATTATCAAACTATAGAAACTTATTTTGCTTGATTTGGATTTAAATGGATTGAGATGCTAATTTTAGTAACTGAGGGTCACTGTTGAAAATTACTTTCCTAAAGACTCTTGTGATCGTCATTCAATTATATTAATGGAAATTAATGGTTAATTTTATTAATTAATTATGATGAATATTTTTGAAATATTTAGAGATGATGATTATTTCCTTTGACATTAACCATAACTAACTTGATAAGATAATTTATCTTGATCATAATTGGTTACATTCTTTCAAACAAACATTGATGCTTGAATAGGTATGAGGATTGTTTTAGAAAATATCCTTATAATATTGATATATATATGGTATAACTTCGATTGAAAGACCGATTATCATCTCAAATACAAACTAATCAATTCGCATTATCCTGATCTGAGGTGGATATGGTATCTAGTTGGAGAGTGTTGGGGTAGCAGGTTGCTCCGTGAGCAGTCTGTCCATCTCCCGTCGGTACTGGCATGACAATGGGTAAGGAAAGGATAATGCTTGAAGCAATTATGATGTATTTTTCTAGTTATTAAAAATCAAATAATACATATTTTGGGATTATACCATCCTTCAAGTAATAATTAAAACTTATTTGTTGGTTTAATTGATTGTATTAATAATTGATTTACTATAATTTAATTAATAAGACCCAATTAAACTCTCTATTATGAATAGAGTAGTATTTCCCATGAAATGATTAATTATGTGAATATGATTCTTAATAATTGATTAGAATTTGAATATGATATGGTGGATCACATAAGTGACATCCATGGTCTCTCATCAAGGCAAAGGGTTTCGTTACCATGGATTGTATCTAGGAGGCGTCTGTCTAAAATGACAGCTCCTGCATACAAGCATATCTAGATCAGGCTCTTTCCTTCTCAAAAGAGTAAGGTCGTATAGGTAGTGACCCCAATATCAAGTCCTCATATTATTGGAGCGATATTGGATTGCACATAGCGAGTTCTAATCCTGTTGATGGTTGGTTCAATTAACGACGGGTCAACATTACCTTAGGGGTGGTGGGCTTGGGTGTTAAAAACCGAATTAGGAATGCAAGTTGGACTTGCAAGGCGGAATGTGTTCCCGCTTCTTCTTATCCGAGTTGCAGGATCTCATATTGTTGGGATGTAACAAAGATAAGAAGGAAATCCCATATCTTGCTTGAGATATAACGGTAAGTATATCTCTTACATTAAAAGTGATTAAGGGAATGAACTTTCATTGTTGTCAAGGCAAGATAACTTTGATATAAAAATTCCTAAATCAAAGTGATATAAAAATTACTAACATCATCGTTCTATATTTATGCAAATTATCTTATTTTAGATAGTCCTTATTAAACCCACTCATTACTATACTCAATAATGAACGGAAAAATATCATGGATTGGATCCATGATCAAGATATTGTACATGCAGTTGGATTCGTATTGTATGTGATTGCAATGTGCAAGTTTCCTTATAATACTGAGCAATGATGATTAAATACACAATAGGACTATAGCCCTAGAGTTTGTATGTCTCTATAGTCTTGATCTTTCATCGAATGTGCTTTGAAAGTTTTATGTCGATGATGATCGTAATTGTTAAATAATCCTTATAAAATCTAAAAAGATGTTTCTCGTATACATATGAGCTAATAACATTTAATCATGAATGACATGGTTCTCTACATTACGCAGAATGATGGCTTGATAAGCAATAATATACTCAAAATGTTTGAGTACCTACCTGAACCAAAGTCCTTTAGAGTTTAGATGGATATAGATACGATGAGTGTCATCATTCTAATGTCTATACTCGAGTCATTCATGAAGCTTCATAATATTCATATTGTATGAATTAAATGAAGCATGTATAAATGTTGAAATACTCTTCTATTGAATTATTTTGAATTCAACATAAGAGATGCTCTGTCCTAAACAATGGTTGTTTATAGATGAAGGAAGCGCAGTGGAATCTTGGCTCTGATCCAAGCAAGAAGGAAAATCAAGGAGTTAACTGTACTTCTATAATTTCCATATGACATCCAAAGAGTTGGATGAATGCCAATACTGCAGTAAGCCGATGTACTGATGTGTGACTATCTAGACTATCTTGGATACTTAGAGAAGGACCCAGATAGTGCATTGAAATAATCTATATCTACATATCATCATTGAAATCGACTTTCTTATTTGATAAGATCAAAGACTGATAATTGTATCCCATTCTTCAAATAACACTTGCAATTGGTTGCATATTTTTTAGAAGACTAGAAAATTTGATCTTAAGGTTTAATAGTCATCCACATAGATGTTGGTGCAATTTTTGCAACAATCTCTATTGGATAGATAGACTTCATATTTTCAGTTGGAGAGTCCTTAGTCTAGGAGAATGTCTTATGACCTAGATATTAGATACACTCATTGTTTATTTTTAAATGTTGGAAATAAACATGAATTCTAGAATAGACATATCATAAAGAGTAATGATGTATATATTTCAGATAGTAATCTAACATATGGCCCATTAACATTAATGAATGGTTCATTAACATTTTTAATACTAAAAATTAAACCTTAAAAGATCAATCAGATGATGAAGATCATTTGACAATGATCTGACATCAAGCCTTGGAAATTTCTCTATTGATGAGATCAATAGACTAGTAAGAGATGAAACTTTAAATTGTCTTAAATTTCAAATCTTACATACTTGTGAATATTGTATTCAATGTAGAAAATGTGTAATGCAGCCTTCTCGGGGAATGGTGTTAGATTCCAAGGTATTCAAGATCTCATTGATGTATGTGGATCATCTATATCATAATAAACTTTGATGATATGTGATATCATTCGATGATATTTGTGATATGAGATTCCTTCCCTTCAACTTAAAAAACTTCTTTTCTTTGAAATGTTCAAAGATTTCACAATTTTGGTTTAGAATCAAAATTTGAAGGAAGATGAAATGAATTTGATCTAACATAGGTAGCAAGTACCTGTTAGATGAATTCAAGGAATACCTTATGGAGAAAGTAATATCATTCCCATCTTACTACTCCTAATGCATCTAAACTCAATAAAGTTGTAGGGAGATGCAATTGGATCATGTGTGACATGATCTGATTAGTGATGAATCTTAGCATAATTATCTCTTAGTTTTCAGATGTATATTATAATAAAGAATAGTGTATATTATAGTAAAGACTACAATATATATTGTTAATAAGATTCCATGTATATCTAAACCTGAACATCCTCGTAAGCTATGGTTTGGAACCTAGCGTAATGTTTGAAACTTGAGGATTTAGGGATGCTTGGTCGATAACTTTGTCATGGATGGAAGTAATCTAGAATCTAGCACTAGAGAGTGCTACTTCATTAGGAAAATAAAGGTTGGTATTAGATACCTACTTATGACTTGATATTCTTAAAAGATTTCATCTCTAAGGATATGATTCTTAGAGGATGACTCTCTTGAGAATCAAGAGGAAAATGAAGTTAAGTAACTAATTTAATCTTGAGAAGATAATGAGGATCCTGAAATCGGAAACTAAAAGGACAATTAAAGATGAAACACTCATTCCTCATCAAATGAGGTTGAGGATGGATTCCATGTGTCGGTTAAGTCTGACAATGATCTGACTTCATATGATGAAGCTTCCAAGGATCATTCATGGAAAGATGTGTTAGCGATAAAGTCTAAAGTATACTTCATATACAAGTGTTGTATATGGATTCTCGAGGATCCACCTATATGGGTGATAAACAGAAAATTTGGCCGAAGTCGTGTCAATCAACAAGGCGGACAGACAGTCACTGATGTGACCTCAGACAAAATCTCTGTTTAACCAACAATTAACCCACAACAAGAATAAAGCAATAAATATCAAAAATATGTGTGGAGTTAAAATTTATTATAACTCTATAGCAAATGTGTATAGAGTGCAAGTATGTGTAGAGGTTGACACAGGGAGTAAATGGAAGGAGGCAAAAAGATGCTCAAAACTTTGTCTTTTATCTCTTGTCCAAGTTATTGTTTTTGTGGGTTTTTTATTTTCATTTTTTGTTTTATATTTCTGTATTTTGTTTTTATATTTCCAATTTTTGTATTTTCTTTTTTTAATATTATTTGTTTATATTATTTTTCTTTCATATAACCCATATAGCATATATAAGGCTTATATACATAATATAAACCAATATATTGATAAATATTAATAAATATAGATACAATAAAATAATATGTAGTTTTTTGGTTTTTAATATTTTTCTATTTTTTGTAATTTTTCTGGAATATTTGCTAGTTTTTAGGTACTTTTAAAGTAAAAAATATCCCAAATAAGGAAGGAATAAAATACCTGATATTGTGTTGGATGTTAAAAATAGGAATTAGGTCCCAAAATTACCCAAATAAATTTTAATATATAAATATGTACATAAAGAAAATAATAAAATCGAAAAATGTATTTTAGATTTTTATAGGATTTTTTAGATTTTTATGAAGGATTTTTTGGTTTTTTAATTATTAGGATTTTTGTTTTCCATTTTTAGTGATTTTTGGTCTATAAATAAAATAGGTCAAAATATATTTTTTGGAATTTTTAGATGCATTTTTATATTTTTTGTATTATTTAAGTTAGACAGGGAATATTTGGGCTCCTTTTTATTTTTAATAAATGGATTAAATGCAAAAAATGCCAAATAAAATAAGAGGGTGAATATACATGACATAAAGCATTCAACCCTATTTTTGGATTTTTAGAAGCACATTGATATATTTAATAAATAGATAAAACATTCAAAATGGGACGCCACGTGATATTACAAAAAGGTACAGTGGTTTCCTTGTAATTTCCCCACCTTACGTGGGACGCCACATGAGGTGACGTGGAATGGACCAAAGTGCAATTACAAAAAGCTCATGGTCCTTATTGCAAAATTTCCAATTTATTTATAACACTAACTTTTATTTACATGATTAAAAAAATAAAATACAAAAAGGACGGGGCTGGATTTGCAATTTACCCCTTTATTGCACAGATTCGAGGACTGATGGGCTTCTTTATACGAATCGCACATCTAACGGCCTGTACCGCTTCGCTGATGATTGGTCATGATTAGATCACTTGAGTTGATCGGACGGTGATGGCATGGCTCGATCCAATGGTTGATGATCAAACTGGCACCTACATCTGATCTGACGGCGGAGAAGCGCGGTTGAAGAACATGTAAGAATCCTCTCCTGGGAGTGGTTCCTCCGATCATATCTCACTTCGTCGGCGTTCATTGGAGCTCCAAGATGGCCTAAAAGCATCCTACAGCGGTCCTCTAATGGCTGGAGGTAGCAAAATGCACCGGCTTTCGCCGGTGCTCCTCTGCGAGCTCGATGAAGGAATGGGTGCCCAGGTGCGTCACTTTTGAAAAAGTCGACTCCATTTGGAATCCTTTAACCCTCCAAACCTGTAAGAAAAGTTTGCAAACAACAAAGAGGGTATGGGCAGCTTATTGGTCAGAATGGGTGGAAGGTGGAGAGGGTGGAGATCTCAGCAAAGGTGGGGGAGGTGGAGATCTGATTTCCCAAATCCACGATGGATCTGGGGAAATGAAGAGGCGTGGTATGTAGGGAAATCGAGAAGGAAGAAGTGGGGATGATTTGGCCATTCGAATAATGTGAGGTTACGGCGGAATCGTTCATTGGAGCGAAGCTCCAACGAACCTCAAATCGAGCTAATTACGCTAAATACCTAGGTCAAACACTACACTAATTGCAGAATTAAAACACAGTAATAAATTCTAATGAAAATGATAAAAATATACAGCTCAAACGTGGGTGTTGGCCAGGGAGCAGGACGATCGTCGGAGCGCTGCCTTGGGTGCAAATCCACCATCCATCAGCCACCGTGAAGCTTCAGGGGACCTCCCCCTATCACGGGGATGCACGCTTGGCCAAAGCCAGGGGCTTAAGATTTAGGAAAATGACCAAAAAATCGAGGAGGATAGAGGACTTTTATTTATGTATATTGCGAAGCACCCTTATTGACCAGATCAAATAAAAAAATCAAGCGTATGTACAAGGGATTAGATGGTTCGGAGTGAATCTATGATGATCAAGGACCATTTCATGTGAAGCGATTGAAGACAATTGATGGAGGGAACAGTCGGGAAAAATGCATGAAAATGTGGAAAGGACTATTCTGATGCATTAGGAGGTCTGAAGGGATAGTTGACCAGAGGTCAACTGTCACAACACAGCCATTGGGCCACGTAGGCTCACTAGGTGACAAAACAACTTATTTATTAAAGAATAATTATTTAAATATTGATGAACCCTATGAAGCTTAGTGGGAGTGCCATTATGTTCATCATGCTAAATGTAGATGATATCCTAATTATGTGTAATGATATAATGATGATAATAAGTGTTTTAAAGTCTGACTATTCCATACCTTGATATATTATCTCAAGGATACCTCTTAGATCTTAGTTATGAATTTGTTCATAAGCAAAGAGAAGCGGGTATTGAGACCGTCCCATTAGTGGTACACCATGTACATGTTCCATTTTCTAGAAAATTTCAAGAAAATCTTCTTTCCCTTAAGATATGGCTCTGACCTATCTAAAAAAGGTATAACAACTCAAAGAGTTGAGTATGTGAATACCAAAGTTACATGCCATAGTGCATCAGCTTTGGGAAGCTTAGTGCATGCTAGATGTGTACAAAAGTCAGATGTTTGCCATGTAGTAGGAGTAGTAAACTATTACTAATCCTACTATAGAGAGAAAACACTTGATTGCAATAATAACAATATCTTCAAAGAGGACAATATCTTTTGAGATAGTGATATCAAAGTCTTATCTTCAAGGACTTCATAGATAGTGATTTAAAAGGTCTTAACTGCAGATGACCTAAAAGACTTAAGACTGGGTCTTAGTCTTAGGAGATAGAGATCTCAAGGAATAAGGGTATTCTGGTAAGGCTAATGAAAATAGTGGTTATATTAATAATTGAGTTGTTTAGTCGAGGACACTAGAACTGATAATATTGAGTATTGGTTGTATAAGATGCAACATTCACATTGGATGCGATTACTGTTACTAGGAGATATGCAAGTTCCGTAAAAGGACTTGGCGTAGTCTCTCTGGAACAGAGTGGCTAATCAACATACCTAGCTATTTTTTCTAAATAGCCTATGATTGTCACATGAGTGAGGGTTTAATGATGAGCCCATTAATGGCTCTTTGGGCTAGTGGGACATTGTTGGACATGTGAGCCCACATCAAGCCATTATGCAATAAATGTTATTGCAAATATCATTCACTGATCTGAAATGAAGAATAATTAATTTGCATAATAGGTCCCTTAGTACAATTAGGGTTATGTACCATGGCCATCTTGATGATCATATAGTTGTTGATTCAATTGTTGAATCATAGAGGCTGGTGCTTGGATGAATATCTAAAGTGTTAGATTGAGGACTCATCAAGCACCGTCAATTGATTATTAATAGAGGATCTCTAGCTTGAGAAGAAGATGGAAATCTTTCTCTAAAGGTAGATATCTGACAAACCTATTTATAACCGTCCTCTATATAGAAATAGAGATTCGGAGGTGTTAGATAAGTTAGGTCAAAGAGTTGACTTAACGAGATCGAGATAATGAAAGACCTATGTCGTATGTTGTCGCGATATAGGCACACATCCTATGACCGGAGACAGATATGTTACTATATGTCTGAGTATGTACATTTGGCAGACCAATAGGTTGTTGACCTAATCATGATCTATACATCGGTGCACTGGTGTGCATATAAGGGCATATGAGTAATATGATCTCTCAAAGGGATCATACATGTTCATTTAATGAACTGGAAGACATGAGCTCACTCATGAGATATTGGGAAGAATAAATTTCTGTGCATGGTCATCTCACTTTGGAAGCTTGACTGAATTTGTAGGTTTGTTATATGCTTTTGGGAAGTATATGATCGATACCAACTCCCAATAGTCAAATGAGAAACTTAATGATAAAACCCTGAAGGAGGCAGTCTAAAAGAGATCTAAAACTTCGAATTTAGTCTAGGTCTTCCAGTATGCAGGATGTACGTATATTAGGAATACCTGATGGTGATGTGATCACAAATAATTGTATAACCATGACGCTTCCATTCCTAGGGAGTGATGAAATGGGTCTGCACTTTAATGACTCCTCTTAGTAGAGAAGTGATCTGATCTTGGTCCAAATGTCGAACATTGATCTAGATGTGATTCAAATGTAATGAGAAGATTAGATTTTTGGTCTTGATTTAATCAAACATTTATGAGAGGTCCGTGATGAATCCTTGATTTTCACTCTTTATTCTTTTATTTTATCTATTTACCTTGGCAAAACAACATGTAAATACATGTAAATACAATAACATAGCATTTGGCATGCATTTATTTATATTGTATAATTAGCATGTTTTTGTTCAAAAATAAAAGAATAAAGGAAAAGAAAAAGGAAGGAGGTATTTAGATAAATACAGAGTGACCCGAATCCCAAGGGAAGGTCAAGCCTTGACCAGATCGCAAAATAAAATAAAATAAGTAGAGAGAGATAGGGTCTACTTTGTGTTGTACATATTACCTATATGTGTAAATAATTATTTTTGATAAAATTAAAAAATAAATTATTATTTTCACCTCCTTCCATATATTACTAAAAATAATATAAAAATAAAATGAAAGGCATAAAAATTAAATAAAAGTAAAAATAAAATCCCTCCTCAATTGTACAAATACACATGTAATACACCAAATTCACTATTTATTCTATACGTGTAAATAACTCATAAAAATAAAATAAAATTTATTTTATAGCCCAAAAAATATTTTGAAAATAAATAAAATATAAAATTGGGGTATTTATATAAAAATAACGAAGTAAAAATAATTGTAAATAATACAAAGGCATATTATATGTGTATATAACACAATATATTGTATATACACTAATTAATTTTTTCATAAAAATAATTTAAAAATCATAGAAAAATTCCTTGAAAAATAATAATCATTTTTCATTTTATTCAATTTTTAATTTAAATTCTTTTATTATTTTTAATTTAATTTTCTTTATTTTCTTCTTTGTTTTGTCCTTTAGCGGGTTTTTTCGCATCCTAGGTGACCGCTGATTGCGAGCCACGCCTCCTTCTTGTTGAACTTGGAATATTATATAGCTGCACCCCCTCATCCTTTTCCTTCACCGTTGGCTACGCCACCACCTCCTGCATACCCGTTCCTCCTTTTCCAGAGTGACAATGTGAGCAGGAGAGGGCGAGGGAGATTTTTGGAGCGTGAGAGCCCCAGGTCCGACGAGGTTCTTCCTTAGCTGCGTCATGAGGTGCCCAACATCTAGCTGTGTCGGCTATCGAGGCCACTTCCCCCCGTAGACGACGTCCACGTCCCCTGGCGTTCTTCCTCCATCCTCAGGTACTCACTATACCTTCATTGTCCATTGAATCGATCATTCATAGCACTTCTGATTATCCCCTATTCTCCACATCTCCGCCACATTCCTACTCTCGCTCGCCCCACTCCGACTTCCTATCACTTCTACATTTGTTCCATAACCTCCTATCCGACTCTAGCCATCAGGTTGGAGTCTCAAATCAGGTTGAATCATTCATGACGTCGGAGACCTGCCACATTCACCCTTCATCTATGTTCCCGATACATATAGCGCTCTAACCCTCTCCGGAGCTACTCCTCCGAGCAAGACCTTTCTCCTGCAGGGTAGATGTGCATCCATACCTCATCTGGAGGTCTTGAGTAGTTCCAGGAAGCTCCAGGTCTACCGTAATGCCCCAAGACCCCTCTCTCGGTCTTGGGTCCTTCTGAGCTACCTAGCAGCTGCAGAGCGTCATCGCCGACCTTTCCCACATCTCAGTAGCTCGTGAGGACTCAGAAACGAGCGTAATCGTCGATTGAAACTAACCTCCGGTTAGTTCCTCCCTGATCTTCCAGATGTCTCCCACACCATTCGATCAGAGTCCTTTCCAGTTCTAATCACATCCGTTCACCATCGAGAGGCTCGTGATTGTCAGATCCATCAAAGGATCTCATCTCTACCATCCATCGCTGAAGAGGTATCCACGCATCTCAGTCGTCCATCCATAAGTGGAGCGCCATCGACCATTGGACTGCGCTTAATAAGGGGTAAATTATTCTTAGTCCCTCTCTGTTTTGTTTTTATTATTTAGTCTTGTAAATATTTGTAGTAGTTTAAATTAGTCAAGTTATTTTATGTATGGACCCTGGTTGTTTTTGATATTTGCATTTCAGTCATGTTTATGTGAACTCAAGTGGCAAACGACGTGCTCTTCGGGTTTATTTGCATTATATATCCTGGACTTCATCTAGGTTATGTTTTGAATGAAAATTTTCTGATATTTTCACTTATGCCCCTTTATGTGGTTTAATGAGCATGTGTGTTTATTCTCTGTGCTTTTTGCATCTTTGGCCCTAAGCTTCTCGCACCTGTTATTTTTCGACCTTGGACTTTATTTTAATTACAACAAGGTCCATGCATTCTGTGTGTCTTATTTTTGATTAAATAGTTACCAAATTAATTCCAAAAATTTTATGAAAATTATTGTTAGCTCATGCTAACAAGTAATATTTATTGTAATTTTTGGGATTAATTTTGTGTCATATTTTTTAAAAATAAAAAACCCCTAAAAATTATTCTGTCTGTTTTAGAAAATACATAAAATTTCAAAAAAATACATGAAAAATTTCATAAAAATTCCTATTGTGTACTTGTGTTTGCTTTACTTCCAATACAAGTTTTGTTTCAAAAACCCTTATAAAAATCTTAAAAATTACAAAAAACTCAAAAGTTTCTAAAAATAATATAAATTTCTAAAAAATTCAGAAAATTACCACTTCAGTCTCAATTTGTAGTTCTTTACTCTAATTTTTCATAAAAATCATTATCGGGACATTAGGCACTTTAAGCATTTTTAATTTGCTGACAGTACACTCTTTCCCTTTTTAGACTTCATTTCATTTTTATAAAATTCCAAAAACATCAGAAAAATTCCAGAAAATTACCAAAAATACCTTAATATTTGAAAAGGCCAAAATTATTTTTATTCCTAATTTTTGAGCATTTTAGTTCTGAATAAAAATAAAAAAGGTTTGCTTGTGTGCATAGTTTCCTTATTTTCTTGTTTTTATTCCTTGATTAAAAACTATAAAAATTAAAAATTGATAAAAATATGCATTTTACTTCCTGAATTTCGACTTCTTCGTAATATTTTTCGTGCTCCTCGTGTTTGACCATGGTTGTCATACCAGGTTAAAATAAATAGCGGAGATCGCTAACAGTTTGTGTGCTTTGTTTGATTTATTTGATGTGTGATTCTCTTCCTTTTTCTTGTTGACTTATCTTTTTGATTTGGGCCGCATGACTTTATTATTAATTGATTTCATAAACCAAGTTGAAAGAGCTATCGTAAGTCTACAAGATCCAGATTTAGGATGTGATCTCAATATCCAAATCACTATACATGGAACATACCATACCCTGTCCTTATTTCCAAGTATCCGTGGTAAAGTGAATTGTTCTTGAAAGAGTTCAAGAATAATTTCATTGTTGATAATGTAGTCAAGCATTGATAAATGAATAATTATATTTCATTTAATTATCATGAATAATATTAATTTGATTCATATTAAGTTTCCATATAAGGAGAGTTATCTAAGATGACGAAATGTGATTTAATTATCAAAGATATGAATAGGCACATGAGATTTGAGATCTTTGATAATTAAATATGATTTAATTATCAAGGATATGATTAATGTGGATATCACTATTCAATAATCATTGGTATTTTAAATAAGATTTATAATATGATTGGGAGATTTAATTGTAAATAGAATTTACAAATTATATGTTGTTGTGAACGGGATTCACAATAAATAAATAATTATAAATCTAATTTACATATTATGTTGGATATATGAATATGATTTATATTTGTCAATGGTATGATTGAAGTTTTCACAAATTTAATTTGGAAATATTTTTGTGAAGATAAATTCAAGAATTGTTATTCCATATATATATATATATATATATATATATATATATATATAAAGGAAGACTTAATCCCTTTATGGTTGTCGTCTACCTTGACTTGTTCAAGAGGGAGGATGGCCACCCTATTTATAGTAAAGAAATTTGGTCTATACATTATCTATATATATTTATTAATTTCAAAATGACATAATTAATATCTTGAAAAGGATATAGTTAATTTATTTTAAACTAATTGTTGTTGCATTTTTGGAGCAACAAATTATGGCCATTGATTAATAAACTTTTAATCTACACCATAGATTAAGAGAGCACATGGATTGAGATCCAAATGCATCCAACTAGTATAAAAGGAAGGGTAGTCCTTACCTTTGAAGAAGACACATTATTCCAAGAGGAATTAAACTCTCTCTCCCTCTACACGTCAACTCTCTCTCTCTCTGATTGTGGTTGTCGACCATGGAGACCTAGAGAGAGTTGCCATCGCCGTAGCATCGTCGTTATGTTGTCTGATTGTTTGCTCCTGGATCTTTCTCCTTTGATGTGCCTTGATCATGAAGAAGACGTAGGATATCATGTGAGGAGATCATAAGATTCACCGATTGGATCATCAACATGGATTGCGAGAAGCACACGTTTCATCAACCTGTTCGCAAGTGTCTCCTCCGTTGGATCAGATTCGAGGTAGGAGATCTTTGCGTTTAGATACTTGATCGCATCCACGCTTCAAGATATAAACATAATACTTGTTTATGGTTTAGATGAAATGATTCGAGAAGTATTCTTGGATCACGTCGTTTCATCATTTGAAAAATTTTAAATTCTGTTGCCTCGAGCGACTAGTGCGATTAGTCGCTCCCGATTGCATATGATGCAATCCTCACGCTTCTGTGGTGTGCTTAAGGATCTTCCCATATCCTTCACTGTATTTGGTGGAGGATGACATCGATCTAGAAGAGGAGGAATTGATAGGTGTGGGGTTGTGCAGAAGATTTTGGAGGAGGATAGTAGGTTGGAGTATGAGTGGAGGCATGGGTCACGGTACAAGTAGGTAAAGGAGGGGGATTCACTAGATGGCTTCCCTTGGTGGCAAGATGCTTTCATGCAGTGGAAAATGGTAGAAAAAGATGATATATATTTTACAAAGTGGAGGTTGGAGGAGAGACCTTTCTAGAAGACGGAGATGTCTTGAGAATGGTGATGGATTACTTCAAGGGTATGAGTTGGAGAATTCCTTATAGTGGTTGACGTTGGCTAGGGTAGGGGTGAGATATATCTCTTAGTCAGATGCAAAGGGGCTGGTGAGGCATTTTGATGTTTCAGAGATTCATGAGGCAATATTTAGCATGAATGTGGATGGTTGCCCATGGCTAGATGACTTACCGGTTGCCTACTTCAGGTAATTTTGGGATCTACTTACTGAGGAGGTGTTAGGGGTTATGGTTGAAATTATTGGTTGGAACTATGACTTTGACCAAATCAACTGATTGTTTTTTTTGCTTCACAAGAAAAACACGATGGCAAGAATTGAGGACTATAGACCGATCGCGTTGTCCAATACAATCCACATGATTATGATTAAGTTGTTAGCCAACCGACATAGAGGTGTGCTGAACAACATAATTCCGCATATATAGAGTGCATTCTTACATGGCAGTCATCTCATGGATAGTCTAGTTACATCGTTAGAGATTGTGGTGTATTGGAAACATTGGAAGGCAAAAGACGTTATCTAAAGGTGGATTTCTCAAAGGCTTATGCTTGCGTCGATTGATATTTTCATTGGGAATCTCTGCATAGGTGATGTTTTCCAGATAAATGGATCTCATGGATTAAGATGTGTGTCACGGTCGCCTTGTGTGCAGTTCTAGTGAATGGGCATCCAAAGGAGGGGTATTTTTAGCCATAGTGTGGGGTTCGATAGGGTTTCCCTCCAATGCCCCTTCTCTTTGTCCTAGTGATTGATGCAATGGTGGTCATAGTAGACCACACTATCTGGGGGGGATTTTGTAGTGGATACTCGAGGGCAGACTTCTCGATTCCCATCCTCTAGTATGTAGATGACACACCACCTTTTTTAGAGGGTGGTGTCGGCAGTTGCAGGA
This sequence comes from Ottelia alismoides, assembly GCA_037367405.1. Taxonomy (NCBI): domain Eukaryota; kingdom Viridiplantae; phylum Streptophyta; class Magnoliopsida; order Alismatales; family Hydrocharitaceae; genus Ottelia; species Ottelia alismoides. The sequence goes on along the minus strand of JAZKJV010005243.1, from coordinate 713,285 downwards.
GTTTGTCAGTGGTTTTGGACATCTTTGTCAATGTTTCCGGGATGAGGCTTAACAAAGAAAGTCAGAATTTGTTCTTCTCTATCTAATGGATAAGGAGATTGACATGTATGTGAACTAGTTGCGTTCACCATGTAGGTGTATGCCACTACATTATCTTGGTTTGCCATTGGTGGATAGGAGAATGTTTGCCGCTGAGTGGCTACCCATCATTTAGAGGTTGGAGCAGATCCTGGCTGGGTGGAAGTCTATTTGTTTTTCGAGATGAGGCAGGATGGTGTTGCTGCAATTGGTTGTATCATTTATCCAAATCTTTTTCTTGTCCACTTGAATAGTGCCTCTGGGTGTGAGGAAGAGGCTCGAGTCCATAATGAGGTGGTTTTTCTGGTTGTCCTCGGGTCAATCGCATGGACTCCATTTGGTGGATTGGAAGATGGTGACATGTTCGAAGGAAGATGTAGGCCTTGACTTTCAAAGTGTACAAGAGATGAAGAAGTCCTTGGTGAGCAAGTGGGTTGCCTATATCTGGGGTGATTGTGACAGTCTAGTGTGTGGCTTGATTCAGAGAATTTATGGGCATGAGTTCTCTTTCCCTGGTCCTAGGGATCTTGGTCTCTCACCTTCTTAATTTTGGAGAGGCATCTGTAGTGTGGTGCAGGAGTTCCGGCTGTTCTTCATACCTGTGTTGGGGGATGACACTGGTTTCCATTTCTATGTGGATAATTGGAGTGAGGGTGGGGTCCCACATGAGAGATTTGCATGGCTAAAGGCATTGGCAATTGATCCAGATGCTAGGTGACGAAGGATGGGCATTCTTTCCTTCCACAGTTTAGATCAAAACTTTCCGACCCACACTTGGAGGAGCTTATTGTCTTACTCGAGGAACTGGAGAATATGGCTTGGACCACTAATAGCCATGGTTGCTGCACGTGGTGCGATGGTTCATTCTCAGTTGGGAAGGCATATGAAGCCTTGAAGGGCTCTTGACTTTTGACCCTAAAGGGTGTGCAGTAGACTTTAAAGTATGGTCCGTTAAGGCATTTCTTTGGATTATCAGGAGGAGAAGATTGCTGACCAAGGACAAATTCTCATGATTTGTGCCAATAGTGGATTCGGTGTGCCCCAAATGTTAGGTGAGTATTGAGGATGCATACCACATATTCTTTAGGTGTGGAAATTCGGTGGCAGCATGAAACCTTTATGGGTGGCAAGGGAATCATATGGATAGTGTGTCAGAGTTCTTGAAGTTCATTAGGGTGGATTGGGCTGGCACAGAGTGCGAAAGATCGAGTTGCTTGGCAATGGACTTTGTTCTATGGCTGGCTAGAATTGGAATGGTCTTTCGACATGAGCATTTTTATGCGGAAAATATGGTGGTGCTCGCTAAGGTGTTGAGTGAGAGCTAGAACCTGTAAATCAAACTATATAGGACACCTTTAACATCGTAATACTCGGATTACAATCATAAAAGATAAGTTTACAACAAATAATATTCATTGTTTTTAATTTAATAAAAGGAAATATGCCAACCAATATTGAAGTTATTTACTATGTTGGCCAATTTGAAATGGATGATATTGAAAGATTTCAAAATAAGTAACATTGTAAACATATGTTGTTGTGGCACCATTATATTTTTATTTTAAAGATTAGGAGCAATGTTAGAATCAGTATGACTATAGAAATAAGTCTAATTAAATATTTTTTAGAGATATAACAGTCAAAGATTCATTCAACATCAAAATAATCCCATTACCATGACGATAATGTGAAGTACACACTAGAGTTTTCATCCACATCCGTGGTTTATAAAAATAAAAATAACAAAGGCATACAAAGGGTTTGTTTTTAAGAAATGACTCCTAAATGAAACATACAAACTTATTGAAAATAAGATACAAGCCATTATGCTAGGATGCAATTCTTTATCACAATTCATGAAATCAACTTACTGGAAAAATCACTATAATAAAATTAGTCAATGCCAACAAATAATTTAATATTCATTATATATCTTCCATAGTTAAATATCTAACAACGGATATTTTCATTGCTTGACTCTTTAAATTTTCAATACATATTGTAGTCTTTGTTATATTCATCCTCATTCATCATGTAACACTAGTTATTCGTTGAATTCTACTCATAATTGTTATTATATTTATCACAACTAATATAAATTTTAACAAATTAGTGAAAGGGAAAATTGTTGCTATATCTTTAACAACGAATATTACATTTGTTGCCAATTGTAAGAATAAAAGATAATTTTACAATGAAAAATATTTGTAGTGATATCTTTATCGTCGAAAGATATGACAACTAACATTCAATTTACTTGCTATTTTAAGTCAATTTGTTGTAATGAAAGAATATGTCTTGCCTTTAATAAGAAGTGAGTTGAATTTCATTCATAGTCCTTTTAAGAATAACGATATAAGTCATGTACTTGGACTAAATATATAATAGTTGTGAACATTGTTCCATGTAGCCACCATAAGGGAAAGAAACATTGAGAGAGAGAGAGAGATAAAGAGAGAGAGAGGGAGGGATATATAAAGACAAGAAAGGAAGAGAGCGAGACAATGAATTAATTTTACTAATAGATCCAATAAAATTCTCTCACATTCAATTTTCACAATGGACTTTCTAAAATAATTTTTTTAAAATGATGTATAATCAAACACATAAAATGTGTATTCCAACAGATGTTATATATACTATATATAGCATTTTTTATTTTTAAAAGAAAAAAACATACTCTACCATAAAGGTGTGTGCCGAAAAACTTCGCCATTAATCACCAAAAAATACAAGAGCATTACATGTTTGCAAGAAAAATGAAAATTTATAAGACCTGACTCTCAGTACATGCCTAGCAAGCACCACCACATTTTTACCATTAAGCGGACACGCTGAAATACCACACCGTTTTTGGCATATCAAAGAGCCCAAATCATTTCCATGCATCTTGCTCTCTCTTTCTCGATGCCATCCATTCCACTACAATGGACTCCCAGAAATCAATCACACCATAAGTACGCACCAACTGGTTCCCAAATACGTCTCAAGCTTCCAACGAGCTCTTGCATCCGAAGAAATGGTGATTCACATCCTCTAATTCCTCACGAAAATGTAAACATGTGAGATTATTGATGAATCCCTGATTCTCACTCTTCATTTTTTATTTTAGCTATTTAGCTTGGGAAAGCAACATGTAAATAGATGTAAATACAATAAGTTAGCATTATGCATGCATTTGTTAATATTCCATAATTAGCATGTATTTGTGCAAAAATAAAAGAATAAAGGAAAAGAAAAACGAAGGAGGTATTTAGAAAAATACAGAGTGACCTGAACCATAAGAGAAGGTCAAGCATTGGCCTGATCGCCAAATAAAACAAGTAGAGAGAGATAGGGCCTACTCTATATGGTATATATCATTAAATAATTATTTTTGAAAAAAATAAAAATAAAATATTATTTTTACCTCCTTGTATATAGTCCCACTACATGGCAAATAAAATATTATCTTCGCCGGAAATCGAAACTTGCCCCACGCCGCTTCTTTCCATTTCTGCTCAAATAACCTCGACCGGAGCTTCGCCCCAAGTCAAGCTTTCCTCCGCAGGTGTTCGCCCATGCATGGACTCCATTCCCAGTCTTCAGAGGGTCCGCCGGAGCAGCTCCAGATCCACCTTCACCGCCACGTACATCCAACTGTCAACTCCTCCATCGGACCCATCCATTAGACGTAGGTGACTTCCACGACCTTGCCGAGCCCTTCCGATTGATCATCAGAGCCGAGGATACCATCCTAGGCTCTGGTGAAGTTCGCCTCAGTCCTGTTCTTACAGAACCCTTCAGCTCGGTCGGATCAGCCTTCGACCACAAGATCAGATCTCAGCCAGCGACCATCGCACCTTTTGGGTCGTTGGATCTAACACCTGACGCATCTATGCCCCACAACCGTCATAGCTTTCGGGGTGTCAGATCTGACATAGCAGAGGATCTGTGCCACACGTCCACACGCTTCCAGTGATAGCCACGCGTCCCCCCCACGCTCACCGCATGCACCTGCTGAGGGTATATTGCATTTCTTCCCCTGGAGTTTTCATGCTTTATTTTCTAGTTTGTTAAATAAAGTTGTCGTTTGAACTTTTTGCATATTAGACCCTGATGTTTCCAGTATTTACACTTTAGTCCTCTACGCCTGAAAACACGTGCACGCTCATGTGCTATTGTGGTGTTTTTGCATGTTGTATCATGCACTTTCTGATGGTTACTATTTGAGTGAAATATTTTTGATATTTGCATTTATGCCCTTGTGCCTTAGTTAATTGGCATGTGCGTTAATTTCCTAGGCTTTTTACGCTAATACCCCTGGACTTTTTGTATGTGTTATTGTTTAGTTGTAAACTTTAGGATATTTGCAGATAGGTACCTACAACTTGTGTGTCTTGTTTTTAGATAAAATAATTATTGAATCTACTCCAAAAATTCCCCAAAAATTACCATTAGCTCAAGCTAATGTATAATATTTTTGGTAATTTTTGTTACTCGATTTGATTTTGTTTGATATTTTCAAAAAATAAAAAACCTTAAAAAAATGTCAGTCTATTTTATAAAATACCAAAAAATGTTAAAATGCCCTCCACACATTGTGTTTATGTTTTGTGTTTGTTTTATTTTTATAAAATCTTATAAAAATCTGAAAAATACCATAAAATCACCAAATATACTTGCATATTTTAAAATATATATATATATATATTTTTATTTCTAATTTTTGAGCATTTTTTGCCTTAATAAAAATTGTTGAAGTTTGATTTCCTTTATCTTTTTATTCATTTTCTTATTAGAAAATACAAAAAAATGCAAATTAAAAACCACTAAAAAATGCCTTTTATTTTCTGACTGTCGACTACTTCGTAGGCTTTGCTCGTGCTCCTTATGTTCAACCTTGGTTACAATACCAGGTTAAATAAATAACAGAGACCGCTGCATTAGATTTTTGAGCTTGATTGTTTATTTTGTGGTCTTATTTTTCTTGATTGATCGTGCCTTGCGATTCGGGTCGCAATGACCTTTAGATACTACCGAACTTGAGTACTCTGGCTAGTCATCAGAATGGCACTGTTGCTAGAGAGCACGGCTTAGTAGTAGGTTTTGAGTTTTCCTTTCTTTTTCTATTTACTTTCTTTTTATTCATTTTTATCATCTATCTATTGTAATTGTTTTCTGACTTATTTCTGTCTAACTTTGTGTATGAGGGGGGCTGCCCTGAGGAATATACGGCTTTCAGTTGGAGCACCCGCATCAGAAGAGGAGCATGAGGACAGAAGGAGCTTAGTTATATAAGATAGAGTAGCCTTTACCTTTTAGCACATTTTATTATTATTGTTGTAATAATACAGGTACTTCAGACACTTTGAACACTTGGTATATATCATGGCCTGTTCCGCCGAGCACCAGTGTGCTCGGGGGATCTCACCGCAGTTTTCGCCGGTTTTGGTTTTCTCGTCTTTTCTTTTCTTTTCTTTGATTCTCGAAGATTTTGGCCCTTTGATTTAGAAATTTCCTTGATTGTGACGTAACTGATTAAGGACCAAACCTTAACTATTAGCATGCACCTATAGTTTGTAATTGGACCTAATTAATAAAATTTAATAAAAAAGTTAACTTGGTTGCTTGAGAGGTCATGTGCCGCTAGAGGTCGTATACAGCACGTGCAGGATCCGTTGTGGCAGGCACCGATCGACATCAGAGACCGGACTCTGGCCTCTCTCTCTGACCAGTTAACTACAGTTCTTTACGATTAGAAATTGCTTATCTAAGGCTATTTTCTTCATGCATCATTTAGGTTAGTTTTATTTCTGTCTTTAAATTTATGCGTGGATCACCTTGCATGTAGAGTGCTGGCGACATGTACGCATCTCTTACTTTGCATGCATCATCGTGTTTGATCGTGCATCAACTTTTTAAACTTCTCCCCTTGTTTTTGGACCTTAAATAATCAGGAGATCAAAAAATTCATTAGGCGTTTGTTTGCTTATTGAAAAATACCTAAAAACGGAATCCTAAAATTGGGACTGCTAACAAACTCGACCCTAAAACACACTTGACTTAAAAATCTGTCTTGGGAGAGCAATCCCCTCATTATTTGGTTTGCTTGTGCGAGAGAGTGACCTACACACTAGGTTAGAGCCATACCTGAACTCTCAACAGACTACTGGTCTTGGGGTTAATCATTCTCTAGTGAGGATCACTGCGGTCTCCGGTAAAGCAGTCTGCGATATCCTTAACAGAGCGAGTTGATCGGGTAGCTGGTAAATGATCCGCAACTTGTACTGGCTGGGAAAGATCTAGCTTTGGGATTGGGCCAGTCTCCTGAGAGTACCAGGTTCCTATCAGCTCGCTTAATCACCCTGCTAGACTGAATTATCACCTAAATAAAATTGACAAGATAAAAGACCGAACCTTCACGGTCATTAGCTTAGTGTTGCGTAGGTGAATTGTGGGTTTGATTGCTGATCTTGTTTGTTTCCAGATCCCATCCGCCTTTCTCTACATCACGATGATGGGCCGGAGGTCCCTTAGACAGCCTTTGGCTGTACTGCTCTTGAGCACTCCACCCCATTCATCTAGGCTGCTTCGTGAGAGCCTAGACCCGCTCTCCAAACCCGAGTTCGATTCCACCCTGTTCCCTCTCGATCACCCTTCTTCCAGTCCTAAGTTTCCATATCAGGGAGCAACACATATTTTCATTCATTTGATGGCACATGAGTTCGGGTCTTTTGCCTTTGTAGAGACCCAACAGATGGCCAGCAGCGAGGAGCACACTGATGGGCAGCCCCATACCACCACGTATGTTTTAGATCAAGGAACCATCAACAACACATTGTTAGGCTCCTTAGAGATGATGCAGAGACAGATCAGAGACTAGGGGGCTTTCATGGCTGATATGCGTAGAGAAATGGCTCAGATGCGAGCTGACCGCAGAGAGCAGAACTGACTAGACGTTGGAGAGATACCAGAGCTTGGAGGAGGAGATGGAGGAATCCATAGGCGCCACAGGAGTTATTTCGACCAGCCAGGTCGATAAGAGAGTTGCATAACTCTGGTGCGTCTCTTACACATCGTTGGATTCAGCTTCCGGTGATCTTGGAGATATCAAGATCCCCCCTCAGACTAATCAGTTGTTGCCCAAGTTCCATGGGCTTGCCACTGAGGAGTCGCATCTCCACTTGCAGTAATTTGAGATGATCTGCAACACATTCCATGAAAGATATGTGGATGATGACACCATCAAGATGAAGGCTTTTCCATTCTCCCTGGTCGACAGAGCATCCTACTAGCAGAAATATTTAGGGAGATATGTCACTTCATGGGAACAGCTCCAGACTGAGTACTTGAACAAGTACTATCCACTCGGCCGGACGAATGCAGCTCAAGCTTTGATCAACAACTTCTCCATGATCCCCAACAAGAAATTCCATGAGGCTTGGGATCGATTTCATGAGCTCATTGACTGGTGTCCACATCATGATTTTTCCAAACCCAATTGGTACAGAGTTTTTTTGTGGACTTACACCAGAGCTGCAGGGGCTTGTGAATGCTTCTTATGGGGGATCCTACTTCGCCAAAGATGAAAACCAGGTATGGTCCATATATGAGGAGATGGCCGAGAACTACACTGTTTTGTACCAGACCCGTCTCTACACTCAGGGGAAACCCCCACCCCATGCCATGTCCTATCAAATGATAGCACGAGTCGATGCAGGTCCATTCACCTCTTCAGCAGCCGCAGCACAAGAAGAGTCGTCGCCCGATGATATGGGCATCATCAGCGAGAAACTGGACCGCATCGAGATTATTGAGAAAAAGCAGTGCCAGGGCATGACTCAGATTGATAAATTGACACATACATTGAGTGACTTGAAGACCCATATCATGTTTCTCCAGGAGGCACATACGGCTTCTCAGCCACGTCTCAGGTTAGGAGCTGATCTTAGCAGCAGCAACTCGACCCAACACTAAGCCACGTACAGACAGGTTCACCACAAATAGACAGAGCCGTTCCAGCAGCCGCGACACAAGTACCTTCAGACATCACCATCTCAGGACACTCAGATGGTGGTGTATCAGCAGAATCAACCACTAGTAGTTCTTCCTCCACCCCCTTTCGAGCAGGAGCCGTTGAAGGAAGTCAACGGGATTTGGTACGGCCGACAGTAGCCTGGGATCCACCGTGATCATCCTGGATTCAAGTAGTCAACCGAAGGTGCCTTATCCTAGCAGAAGACTCTAGATCAGGGTGGACAGTTCAGCCAGCCTCAACAGCAGCCCCAGTTCCCTCACCAGCCACAACAACAGCATTATCAGTCGGGTCCTCGTCCCTACCAGCAGAAACAACCATGGAGGCAGCACCAGCAACAACCTCAACAGTATTCTCAACTTCCTCCTCATCCATCCCTGCAGCAGCCTCACTTCCAGAGAGGAAACCTATTCGGTTCTCATGGGCTAACCTATGAGAACTCAGCACTCGATGATCTAGCCTGCCTACTCACTGATCAGTAGGTGACATTTAGGCGGGAGATGGACGAGTTCCTCCAGGACATGCGGGAGATCATCAAAGGAAAGGCTGCCATACCTGCTCAGATTGAGTCCAACTCGAATAACCTAAAAAGAAAATCTGAGTAGGTACAGTTCACAGAGATTACCACTCCTAGTGATTTATTGGGTGACATTACTTCATATACATTTGATGCTGACTTTGTTACACTTAGGAGCGATAGGATGCCAGCCGACGTCGCTTTGTCTGAGAGACGACACCAAGAGGATGCAGGAGCGCCAGACGAGGAGGATATTGGTGCTGATGCCGTTCAAGATGATGATGACGATGGTGTGGAGGCCACCAAGGATATTGATTCATCCGACAATACTGAGGTCATCGCATCCCCAGATGCAGAGGGTGGTACTACTGCCACCAGAGATCCTGATGCTGAGCCAGAGTGTGGTGCTCATACCGCAGTTCCTGATGCTGTGGGTGTGACTGAGGCCACCCCTTCTATTACAGTAGTGTTTTTTTCCAGTTTTTGTACCCCTAGACTTTACAAAAAAAACCAAAAAAATTAATAAAGGAAAAGGTTCTTCATATTCGAGTCCATATGTGATGCATGATGATACTTGTATGGATTCTATTCCTTCTCGGCAGCAGGAACCCATTCCTAGTCCTCTATCTGAGGAGGGGCCATCCATCCCCTTCCCTCAAGCACTCCGCTTGGCTAAGGGGAATAAAAAAGAAAATAAAAAAAGATCAGGAGATAGAGTTCATCCAGCATATGATTGATAGATTTCAGATTCAACCGACTCTATAGGAGGCACTTGAGCACATCCCCCTCTTCCAACTCGTAGGAAGAAGAGGAACCATAATGTAGAAATCTATGTGCTCACTCGTGCCACCTGCTTCATCATCTAGAACCGTCTGCCATCCAAGAGACCAGATGTAGGAGCTCCCTATGTCATATGCCATATTCATGAGCTGAGATTTGATCGGACTCTATTAGACAGCGGCTCTTCCATCAACCTTATTTCTGCAGCCTTGATCGACTGATTCGAGTTTGACCCTCTTCGACAGAGCAGGATAGTCCTTCAGTTTGGTGATAGATATGTCAAGAGGTCGAAGGGGTTGTTGAAGGACATGGTCGTCACAATTCAAGTCTTGAAATTCCCCGTGGACTTCATTGTATTGGACATGGAGATCCCTAAGTCTGTGACCGATACCCCCATCATTCTAGGATGTCCATTCTTTTGCACAGCCAAGGCGGTATCCGACCATGATAGTGGGGAGGTATACTTTTGCGTTGAGGGTGAACGTACACAAATAACGACGATCAATGAGACCAGAGTACGAGACTCAGCTTGCTCAGAGTAGTGTAGTGATACAGAGCAGATGACAGAGGCAGAGCGAGACACCCACCAGGAGTGCGACTTGTGATCACTGATGATGAAGCCGCTTGGTCTGACCTCGTTTCACGATCCCTTCTCTCACCTTTAGATAGTGTAGATTCACAGATCCCAATAGAGGAGAGTTTGGAGAGCACACTCTTGGCAGAGGACACATTCGGGGCTGAGGATTGTGTTTTGGATAGTGAGGCAGAGTACATTTCTTGTGATTCAGATTCAGATCCCTAGAATTCATACATAGATTGGGCCAAATTTGTTGAACCGTTACCTTGTCTAATTCCAACAGAGCCAACAGCTAGGGTGGAGACTGAGCCGGCATAGATTACATTAGCAGGGCCAGCTTTGCCAGATATTCATGATCAACGAGAGTTCTTATACGCAGATCTAGTCACATTCACTCATACATTTCAGAAGCCAGATTTGTCAGCTCTTAGTTGTCCAGAGCTGAAGCCTTTACCACAGTCGTTGATGTATAGATTCCTTGAGGGCGAGCATGAGATGCATCCAGTCATTTTCTCAACAGATTTGATTGGAGAGCAAGAATATCGTTTGATAGAGGTTCTTGAAAAGAACTGCAAGGCAATATGATGGAGTGTAGATGATCTCCAGGGGATAACTCGGGCCCTGTGTTCCCACCATATCTATCTCGAAGAGGACGCTAAGCCATCGCGTGAGTTCAAGTGACGGCTGGACCCGAATCTGCGAGAGGTAGTCATGAAGGAGATTTCGAAATGGTGGATCACCTATTTTATCTACCCCATCTCCGACTCCAAGTGGGTTAGTATATTACATGTGGTGCCCAAGAAGATGGGCATCATTATAGTTGTGAGCGAGTCTGGAGAGGAGATAGCTACCCGGGTACCCACTTCTTGGAGGGTCTATGTGGACTACATACGATTGAATCAGGCCACCAAGAAGGATCATTTCTCGCTGCCTTTTATTAATTAGATTATAGAGAGGCTAGCTGGGAAAAGTCATTACTGCTTTCTTGACGGGTACTCCAACTACAATCAGTTGGCCATTACGCCCGAAGACCATGACAAAATGACATTCACCTGTCCATTTGGGACTTATGCTTTCAGATGGATGCCCTTTGGTCTATGTAACACCCCTGCAACATTCCAAAGGTGCATGTTCTCCATTTTCTCGGACATGGTGGGTGATTGTTTAGAGGTCTTCATGGATGACTTTTTGGTCTATGGTGATGGGTTTGATGCTTGTCTTGACTGCCTAGACCACGTCGTTCAGTGCTGCATTGAGGTTAATCTTGTTTTATCTTGGGATAAGAGTCACTTCATGGTGACTCAAGGGATGATGCTTTATCATATCATCTCCAATAGGGGTATGGAGGTTGATTCGGCCAAAGTGGATATCATCAGGAAATTAAATCCATCGTCCAAACTACGAAAGTTACGGTCTATTTTGGGGCATGTCGGTTTCTACCGATGGTTCATTCATGATTTCAGCAGGATTGCCCGATCGTTGACTGATTTACTAACAAAAGACATCGAGATAATTATAGATGATAAGTGTCTTGCGTCATTTGAGACTCTCAAGAGCCTAGTAGTTGAAGCTCTTGTCCTTCAGCCGTCTGATTGGTCTCTCCCATTTGAGATCATGACATATGCCTCCAATTTTGTCGTAGGGCTGTGATAGGACAGAGGAGGCATGGAGTACCATTTGTCATTCACTGCGTTAGCCGTATATTAGATGCCATGCAGCAGAACTACACTGTCATGGAGAAAGAGATGCTAGCTGTAGTCTTTGCCTTGGACAAATTTCGATCATATATTATTGGATCCAAAGTGACTATCATTACCGATCATACCGCCATCAGGTACCTCATGGCTAAGAAGGATGCCAAAGCGAGACTGACTAGATGGATCCTTGTATTCCAGGAGTTTTATGTTGAGATTAAGGATAAACCTAGAGTCAAGAATGTGGTGGCGGATCATTTATCCCGATTAATCTTGAGGAATTTGAGCAGACTGATCCCATTTCAGAGACCTTCCCAGATGAGGCGATCCTTTCTATCGCCTCACTCCTGTGGTACGCCGACATTGTAAACTATCTTGTTGCCAAGAAACTTCCACAAGGTTGGCCCAGGCAGCGACTTGAGACCTTCCTTGCGAAGGCCAAGTCTTACCATTGGGAGGATCCCATCCTTTATCATGAAGAAGGGGATAGCGTCTGGCGTCGGTGCATTCCTCAGGAGGAGCATCATAGCATCCTCACATACTGCTACAAGCTTGAAGCAGGAGGACTGATGTCTGGACCTGAGCACTCGGGTATAAGGTACTAAATAGGTCGTTGTGACCCAAGCTATCAAGCGCGGACGATCAAGAAGAATGAACCACTAATAGAGATAAAATAGATAAAACACAATATAGCGGTCCTGCTATTGGATTAATCTGGTATAGCGACCAGGGTCGAACTCAAGGAGCACGGATTGGCCTCTCGGCCTACGAAGTAGTAAAAAGGAATAAAATAAAAGAAGAAAATATTTTTAGTGGTTTTTAATTTATTTTATATTTTTTTGGATTTTTAGTTAATTAAGGAAATAATAAAAACAAATAAACACACACTTCAACAATTTATTTAAAGCACTAAAAATCAACCAAAAATTCAAACAAAAATATTTTTATGTGTTTTATATTTTTTAGTGTTTTTGGTGAATTTTTGAGAATTTTCTGATGTTTATTTAATTTTCTAAAAATCAAACAATGACTGAAATAAAAGGTATTGTCCAGCCGAGCCAAAAAGGCCTAGATAAAATATCTAAGGGCCCAAAATGGCTGGGAGGTAATTTTCCTGTAAAGAGAATTAAACAAGGAAAATTTAGGTACCAATTTTTTTATTTTTGGATTTTTGGTTTAATTACTAGAATTTTTGTAAGTTTTTATGTGTTTTTCAATTTTTAGTGGTTTTCAGTAATGAAAAATAGCCAAAATTGGCTAGAAAATCAAGCTAAGCAAAATAGACAGTAGGCAATTTTTTTGTTATTTTTAGACACTATTTAATGGTTTTTTGTGATTTTTAAAGTTAGACAGTGACAAAATAAAGGGTTTTTTATTTTTTAAAAATATCAAATGAAAACAAAAATGTCCTCAAAAATCCTCGAAAATTTTACACCATGACAGGAGCCATGTGTCCAATTTTTGTTTGATTTGGAGGTAATTTGCTATTTTATTCAAAAATAAAAAGAAGCAACAGTCCACAGGGACCTATCTACAAATATAATAAAGTTCTGGGTCCCTGGAACAACAACCCTAGAAAGTATAGGGATATGAGTGCAAATTACCCTCCGGGCCACGCACGATACACGTGCCTCAGGCCTGGAGGGACCTGATTGCAATTCCTATTAATAAAAATAAGAAACATAACATGGCAAAAAGGCATGGGCCAATGTTGCAAATACACCAAAATATCACGTGTCGATGCACGTGTCCACAACTGGCAGGGGTATAAATGCAAATATGATAAAAAGAAGGGTCCACATTGCAATTTTCACAAAAACTAAACAACTACACTACGTATTTACAGGACTAAAAACTAAATGCAGAAACTAAAAGAGACCTAAGGACAATTTACCCCTTATTTAATGTCGAAGGCTGGATGTGCGCCACGTCGACGATCTGACGGTGGAGAGAAGCGGGCGCTTAAACTCTGGAATGCAGGCCTGATCGGACGGTCAAGGGCCCACCGCGTGGCAAATCTGACGATCTACGCTCGCTGCAGCGAAACCCTTGGTGGATCGACGGCTGAGAAGAGGATGCGTGGAGATCGGATGGCTGTAAATCACGAGCGCCTCTTCATCTGATCATGCGGCTCAGATCTATCCTCGTAATGATCGGGCGATGACGTCGCTCCGCAGATGGATGGACCGGATGCCAACTGGAGCACCGAGGGTGATCTGACGGTGCGAAGAGGACCTGGAAGAACTATCGGCAGGCGAACTTCGCCGGCCCGAAACTCGAGTGCGGGGGCCCTTCGTCGGCCGCTGGAAGGCTGAGAAGAACCGTGGGAGCCTTCCGCGTCTGCTGGTAAGCTCCGATGATGGCGGGGAGCTCCGGAGAGCTCCGGCGAAGCAAGGTACCTGGAGCTGCTGTGCTCAAGCGTTCGACCTCCAGATGAGGTCCTTCTGACGATCTAACCTGCACAGGCAAAACACGGGGTCGAGGGCAAACTGCCTCGACCCGTCAGAGCAGCAAAAGAGTGGCTGGTGCGTCGGTATGGTGGGTCTCCGGCGAGCGGCGGAGGTGAAGACCCAAAATCCTGCTCCTGGGCGAGACAGGGGGAGTGAAGGGTCGAAGAAGGTGGAGAGGGGTCTGGTGGACGTGGTGGCGGTGTCGGATAGGTGAAAGGGTGGTCAGAGTCGGCAGGCGGAGGTGGCGGAGCTAAGCTACCGGAAATCGAAAAGTCAAAACCTAAGCTACTCTACGGCCTAAAGAAGGTACTTGGTGAATGTTGCCGACTGTGCTGGAGCTCAGGAAGCTCCTGGTCGTTGCCTGCAAGGGGCCGTCGACTCCCCGAGGCTCAGCGCGCTCGCGACGGCGCACGGTGGTGAAAACCACCGGATCAGTGACTCCCGGCTTCCCGAGCCTCGCTGCAACTCCCAAGGCCACGGCTGTCACTCAGGTACTCTGGAGGAGGTCACAGGCTCCGAGGGGAAGATCAAAGATGGAAGAATTAGGTCGCCGGAGACGACATTATATATGGTGTGGGATCCGAGAAGAAGGAGGTCGGGCGAGATGCACGGGGCTCGGATCCAGCAAACCCACACCGGGCGAGGGTCCTGGATGATCGAAGGTTAATCGGAGCCCTGGGTTCGATGTGCTGGCAGTCGGGTCAGGCGGGCAAAAAGTGGAGAAAACGGGTCGGGCAGGACAGACCCGGCTCTGGTGGTCCTGGGGGGAGAGTTGACCGGGGGTCAACAATCCCCCGTGGACCAATCAGAGCCCGCCAAGCACAAATTTCTTATTTATTTATTTTAGGGTAGAAAGAGGTCGAATTAATAAAAACTTAAAACATGAAAAATATTTATTTTATTTTTCTCTATTTTTTTGTGATTTTTAATTAATTTTTCAAAATAAAAATAAGGTATTTACATTATATGTACTATATAGGTATATGTACACTATTAGGGTTTTTAATTTTTGATTTTTAATTATTATTTTTATGCAATTTTATTCCTATTTCATATTTTATTTTTTTTCATTATAAAATAATGAATAAAAAGATATTTTTATTTTATTGTTATTATTTATATACATAGGTAAAATCAATACATATATACATTTATTTACATAGTATATGTACAATATATTTTTGTGTTTTTAATTTTTGCTATTTTTATTTGGTTTTTGTTTTGATTGTTTTTATTTTATTCATTTACACCATATAATAAAGAATATTTACAAAAATTATAAAAATTAATTTTATTTATTTATAGGGCTAAATAAATATAAAAGAGTGGTTCTTGTACATGATGAAAGTGGTGTTTTTTTGTTCTTTTTTATTTTTATCTTTTTCTTTTGTTTTTATACTTATAAATATAGACACATATTTACAAGCCTATTTTTGGTGAGGAAAATATTTTTATTTTATTTACATAAGTATGTACACACATGAGCCCCTATCTCCCTCTACTTTGGCTTTTATGCGGTCAGGCCCATGCTAAGCCCTCCCTTGGTTTAGGTTGCTCAATATTTATTCTAAATATTTCCCTCTTTTTCTTTTTAATCTTTATTCTTTTATTTTTGCACAAAAACATGCTAATTATAGGTTTTTACACAATGCATGCTTTTGGTAATTAATCCTATTTACACATATCTACATGTATTTGTAAAGGTTTTTGTAGCTAAAATATAAGAATAAAGAGTGATGAATGAGTATTCATCACCCCCCTATACTTAACTTTGCTAGTCCCTTAGCAAACACTTATTTGAAAAAGAAGTGAAAAAGAAAGAAAGAAAAAGAAAAAGAGGATGTACATGGATCAAGGTTGATTATGAAACTTGCCTTCATTAAATTGGGGTATGGAGCTCGATCAGATCTTTGGATTATTAGTGTGTCGGAACTTCATTTGGACTTAAGTCTAAAACTCAACAGCCTCTAAGTTCCACTAATCTATAACCAAGACTCCTCAATGCTCCAGGTCAGAACAAGTCATCAATCACAAACCCTGAAGACCATGAATCTTTTCTTGTCCTGTGAAAGTGAGGTCTAAGCTCTCCACCTCAGAAATGGCAACTTGACAACCCTCCCCAACAAGGTAACTCTATGACCTCAATCTGGCCACTCTTTCCTCGAGGAGCGGGGTATTCCCTTCTAAGTTCAAGTTCAACCGGCTCAAGAAGAGGAGAAAGAAGAGAATGGGTCAAGGCCAGTGTAGACAAGTACCCTTGGGAGCTTGACCAGTGTAGCCAAGTCTCCCTGCTGCAAGCTACAACAGGTGGATCATGAACTCAAGCTTTGCTTATGGCACTCTATATACATACTCCGGTGGGATTATCATTTTCTATCAGACCCACTACTTTTTTGGAGTTATTTTCTTTTTCCCATTTTTTTTCTTTTTTTTTCAAGTGCATCTATACATCATATACATGTGCAGCATATATACAAGGAGTTTTTCCTCTTGAGCCAGTAGACTATCCCTCTTTTGAAGCTTTATTGCAACCCACAACTCCCGTCGTTAGACCTCATGGCAACCAGACCAAGTTGAGACGCACTTCCTTCACTAAAAGGAGAAGAGAGGTTCCTCCTAGAAGTACTACCCTCATATGATACCCCAAGTCAAGGAAGACTGCCTCCTCACCACCTCATCCGTAGAGAGCTCGGTGCATAGTGCTGGTGTCCAAGTAAAGCCATAATCTATATGAGTCATGTGCTGTTGTTAAGTGCTCTACTTAGGCTCATTGAGATGACATGTGATCATAGACTAGTGGACTCAAAGAATTAAGTCACCATGGACCTGAAAAGCCTTAAACCTAATCCCTATAAGGTTCCTCTTAGAAGTTAGGTGGATTAAGATCTTAATCAAGCTCCATTTCTCAATTTGATTCCAGGCTAGTTTAAATGTCAACTATCATCCAGAAAAACTATATACATATGTACAAAAAGATGCTTATTTACACAAATTTTTACAAACATGCAAAATTTTTGAAAAATGTTTTGAAATCATGAATGGATGATGCATGAAGTGCAAGCTATGCAAAAAGATATTTACACACATTTACACAAGATTTTTGCAAAATTTTGATTTTCAAAACATTTTGGAAAAATTTTGTACAATATACATAATTTTGATAAGAAAATATTTACACAAGCTTTACACAAAAGATTTTTGAAATCATTTTTACAAAAATAATTTGTACACTAGCTATTTATGTGCAAATGAAAGAATGTTTATGTACATGAAAATTTTTTAATTTTTGTGTGATTTTTAGCCATTTTAATTATTAACACACTCACACAAAGTACGAGTTATGGCTAAAGTATATATGAAATATATACACCCCCCTATACTTAGCTCGAACGATGTCCTCAGAGTCGAGAGCGATGAAGAAGACATAACTCGTGCTGGGTATAGGGAAGTGAAAAGAAGGGCTATATACAAAGAAGAATGAATGAAAAGTCAAGAGGGTCTCGGGTCTTCCCCCTATACTTAGGATTAAATAATCCTAAGTATAGCAGGCTGTACACTAATGGAAAACTGAGTGGAGAATGTACAGGGTCTACCCCCCCTATACTTAGGGTAAAATATCCCTAAGTATAGGCAGCAAAACAGGGGTAGCAAGACACGAAGAAAATCATGAATATATACAAGAAGGAGGACATCACTCCCCTTATACTTAAGGTGGAGAACCTTAAGTATAGGCAACAACAGAAGTAATGAAACAGAACGAAGAACAACTCGGTGTTCTCACCCCCCTATACTTAGGATGAGCAATATCCTAAGTATAGCAAAGATAATCCTAAGCGAGA
The DNA here is from genome assembly GCA_037367405.1 of Ottelia alismoides. Lineage (NCBI taxonomy): Eukaryota > Viridiplantae > Streptophyta > Magnoliopsida > Alismatales > Hydrocharitaceae > Ottelia > Ottelia alismoides. The sequence goes on along the minus strand of JAZKJV010005243.1, from coordinate 695,333 downwards.
ACTGGGGTGAAAACAAGAACGGAAGAAAGAAGGATCAAAATAAGATGAAACACGTATAAACAAAAGAGTACAATGTTGAGGTGCCTCTCAACAAGCGCTAGGTTTTACGCCCCTAGCTGGGCGCAAAGGCTAGGACAATGCAGTATCAAGGTTCAGTACGGCATCGGTAAGGCGAATGCCGTACTGTTGTCGCAGTCTCGGTATGAGAACAACGACAAACTCAACAGTGTAAAGTAAGACACCCATGTATACAATCAGGCGGGTGTCTGCTACCGGCGAAAGATATGGAGGTAAGTGGTCGGGATCTGGTAGCACAAAAGAAATCAACGGCTCTAGATCAGACTGGAGTGAGAGTCTAGAGCCAAAGAAATCAAACATGGAGAAGGATGGATCAGTAATAGAATCCTCCACGTCAATCAGTGTCTCCAACAGGTGTGGACAATCAAGATCAGGAGACTCTCTAAGCAGACTGATATCCGATGAAAAGAATAGAAGAAGATCAAGCAAATCATCGAATATCGCCAGAATGGGCTCATCCTCGCGAGGGTCGTCGAGGTGAGAGGAATCAGGGTCGGATGGATCTAAAGGCTCGGTTTCGTGTTCCTCCAGATCGGAAACACTCTCATCAGGTGAAACCGAGTACTCGTCGAGTGCAGCATCCTCCCGCAGATAACCCTCGGGGAGAGATGCAAGATCAGAAGTGACTAGCAGAAGATCAGGATCTAGATGGGCATCTGCGCTGCTATCAAGTATCCTCTCGGTGCACCGGGCTGCATCATCATCAGAAGTGCAAGTCTCGGCAATCTGGAAACAGGAGAAGGTACTAGTCAACACCGTAGAAGCTGGCAAAGTGTCTGCGGTTGATCCTTGCTCTGCGGCTATGCTGTTTGTCAGCTGGTCCTCAGGAAATGTATCTATCTCAACAAAGTGGAGGACAAAAGGCTCGAAGATGGGACTCTCTGTATCAACTCTCTCAAAGTGCTGTCCCTCCTCAAGCTGTGGCTGCTGGGCTGAGTCCTGGTGACTGTCTGCATCCATGAAGTGTCTCTGCAGGAAGGAAACTGACTCCTCCGGGACTGGAAACTGAAGTAGCTGAGTCAATGGCTGCAAAAGCTGGGGCTCCTCCGGCTCCTGGAGTATCAGAAGATCTGATATCCAAGACTCGTCAACTGAGAACTCTGGGACTGACTCGAATTCCAGCTGGAAAACCAACGGGAACTCAAGTAGTCTCTGGGTCCGAACCTCTGCTATGGCAGTCATCTCCTCTGTCGATGGTGCTGCATCATCCAAATCCTCGGGCTGTTGTGTAGAAGCTGGCTCATCATGTAAAGTGACACACCGCACTGGTACTGCATCGTCCGCATGTGTTGTCCCGACCATGGAATCTCGTGTAGAAAAACTTTGTGAAAGTAGCCTCGAGATGGTATCCAGTAAGTAGATGTCGGAACTGCGGTGTGAACCGCCACATGTGGTAATCACCAGTGCTATCTGCTCTACGGTCATCCCCCGCATGGAGATCTCTATCAAGTCTGTCAGTGAACGTCCATGGTCTGGAAATCTCCTCAAGAGGTCAAGAAACCTCGGCCATGCCTCATGCAGTGGCTCAAGGGGGTCAACTGAGAAGTCCATGATCAAAGACCGCATTAACTCTGCTCTGCGTGGGGGAAAGTATCTCTGCAAGAACTCTCGGCGTAGCTCTCCCCACGTCTCGAATGTCCTCCCCAATCGTCGGTGCCATCTCATGGCTATGTCGTGAAGTGTGAAGGGGAAGGTCCTGCTCATCAGTTCTTCTGCAGTGACGTCTCAATATCTCTGTGCTCTACAAAACTACTCGAAGGCCGACAGGTGAAGATATGGCTCCTCGTGCGCCTCTCCTGAAAATGTCGGCAGTCGCTAAATGTAATCCAAATCTAAGACGAATGGACCAAGTGTAGAAGCTGACTGAGCTCCATAAAGTATCTGCTCCTCCATCCTTCTGGAATAGGATATGTCTGCTGATCTCCACTGCTCTCTCGGGTCTCCCACGGAGTGCGCTCTCAACTCAGCAACAACATCGTCCGGATCTCGCATCTGCTCTATCTGGTATCCTCGGACATCTCACACAGCATGCACAGAGTAGTGAGATGAAAGGGAGGGAGGGAGCGGGAGGTTGGTCAGAGATCCGACCTCCCTAGAAGGTGGACTGGAGTGATGGTCAGAAGACGGAGAAGAAGCCGTAAGAGTCGGCTCGTAGTGAGGGGAATCCATCATCCAGGGATAAAGAAGAAGAAGAAAAGAGAAATGAAGGGAGGTGAGGGAGGGAGATGAGAAAGGATCGAAGGGATCTGGCAATCAAACAAGATGAACAAGCAAACCCCCAATTCACCTACGCACACAGAGCTGAAGATCGAAGGGATCGGTCAATTATCTTGTCAATTTTATTTTAGGTGATCATCCAGTCTATCAGAGCGATTATGTGAGGTCAATAGGTATCCAGATCTTTCTCAACCGACTGTCCCGTACTGAAAGCCGGTAATCAGTCAAGGAAAGGATCGGAGGCTCTATCCTAATGTGCGGATCACTCTCTCGCTCATCCAAACCAGACAAGGAGGGGGTTACTCTCCCCAAGACAGAGTTTTAGTGAGGTGTCTTTTAGGTCAAGTATGATTAGCAGTCCCTATTTTATTGTTTTTGTTTTTAGATATTTTTCAATAAAAAGAACGCCTAACGAATTTTTCGGTTCTCCTGGTTATTTAGTCCAAAACAGGGGGGAGAAGTCGAAAAAGCCGATGCGCGATAAATCAATGATGCATGCTGAGTCAGAAATGCGTACTTTGCCTCCAGCACTCTACATGCAAGTGATCCGCGCAGAATTTAAAGACAGAAAAGTAAACTACCCTAAATGATGCAGCGGGAAAAACTCGAGTCCTAGATGAGCAATTTCTACTCGCAGCACCGTCTAATCGGTCACCGACCTCCAAGCCAAAGGGTCCGGTCTTGGCCCACCCCTCCTCTGCCTGACAAATCGGGGGTAGGAGAAAGCGCTTTTCAGGGTGAGCTGCGGCACGTAGGCTAGGAAGGAGATGAGTCGATTATTTTTATTAATTAATTATTAGTGAGTCCAATTACCGCACTATAGGAACAAGCAAATAGTTAAGTGTGGGGACCCTACTAATTACGGCACAAGCAAGAGAAAATCCTAAAGCTAGGGGCTCGATGAAAACCGCATAAACACCGGAAAAGGCAGAAAAAATGAAAAGAAAACAAAACCGCGTAAAAAACCGCGAAAAAGCCTAAGGGTCCCCCGAGCACACCGGTGCTCGGCGAAACAGACCCGCTAAGTCCAATCACAGTCCAAAGTGTCCAGTCTGAGTCCCTGTATTATTACAATAATAATAAAGTAAAAGTCAAAAGTCTATCTAATCCTCTCCCACTCCACTCTCTCTCTAGCTCTCTCCTGCGGCTCCGTACAGAAGGGAGCCACCTCCAAGTCCCTCGGTTGCACCGGCTTCTCGAAATCGGCCGCCTCGGTCCTCGGGCCCCTCGCAAGAAAAAGGGATGAGTGGTCGGACCAATAAAAATAATCAAATAATAAGAAGAAAAATAAATGAAAGAAAATGAGGGTATATATGCAAAAATATAAAATAAAATAAACACTCAAAATAAAACAAAAACAAAAATAAAAGAAAAAGAAAATAAAACAAAATAAAACAAAAATAAAATGTAAACAAAAGCCACGAAAAAGCCGCGAGCTCTGAAAGAGCCGCGAAAAGCTGCGAAAACAAAAACGAAAATAAAATAAAAACTACTAAGCCGTGCTCCCCGGCAACGGCGCCATTCTAATGTCTGGACCTGAGCACTCGGGTATAAGGTACTAAATAGGTCGTTGTGACCAAGCGATCAAGCGCGGACGATAAAGAAGAATGAACCACTAATAGAGATAAAACAGATAAAACACAAAATAGAGGTCCTGCTATTGGATTAACCTGGTATAGCGACCAGGGTCGAACTCAAGGAGCACGGATTGGCCTCTCGGCCTACGAAGTAGTAAAAAGGAATAAAATAAAAGAAGAAAATATTTTTAGTGGTTTTTAATTTATTTTATATTTTTTTGGATTTTTAGTTAATTAAGGAAATAAGAAAAACAAATAAACACACACTTCAACAATTTATTTAAAGCACTAAAAATCAACCAAAAATTCAAACAAAAATATTTTTATGTGTTTTATATTTTTTTAGTGTTTTGGGTGAATTTTTGAGAATTTTCTGATGTTTATTTAATTTTCTAAAAATCAAACAATGACTGAAATAAAAGGTACTGTCTAGCCGAGCCAAAAAGGCCTAGATAAAATATCTAACGGCCCCAAAATAGTGGGAGATAATTTTCCTGTAAAGAGAATTAAACAAGGAAAATTTAGGTACTAATTTTATTATTTTTGGATTTTTGGTTTAATTACTAGAATTTTTGTAAGTTTTTATGTGTTTTTCAATTTTTAGTGGTTTTCAGTAATGAAAAATAGCCAAAATTGGCTAGAAAATCAAGCTAAGCAAAATAGACAGTAGACAATTTTTTTTGTAATTTTTAGACACTATTTAATATTCTTTTGTGATTTTTAAAGTTAGACAGTGACAAAATTAAAGGTTTTTGATTTTTTAAAAATATCAAATGAAAACAAAAATGTCCTAAAAAATCCTCGAAAATTTTACACCATGGCAGGAGCCATGTTCCAATTTTCGTTGGATTTGGAGGTAATTTGCTATTTCCAAAAATAAAAAGGAGCAATAGTCCACAGGGACCTATCTGCAAATATATTAAAGTTCTGGGTCCCTGGAACAACAACCCTGGAAAGTATAGGGATAGGAGTGCAAATTACCCTCCGGGCCATGCACGATACACGTGCCTCAGGCCTGGAAGGACCTGATTGCAATTCCTATTAATAAAAATAAGAAACGTAACTGGGCAAAAAGGTAGGGGCCAATGTTGCAAATACACCAAAATATCACGTGTCGATGCACGTGTCCACAACTGGCAGGGGTATAAATGCAAATATGATAAAAAGAAGGGTCCACAGTGCAATTTTCACAAAAACTAAACAACTACACTACGTATTTACAGGACTAAAAACTAAATGCAGAAAGTAAAAGGGACCTAAGGACAATTTACCCCTTATTTAATGTCGAAGGCTGGATGTGCACCACGTCGACGATCTGACGGTGGAGAGAAGCGGGCGCTTAAACTCTGGAATGCAGGCCTGATCGGACGGTCAAGGGCCCACCGCGTGGCGAATCTGATGATCTACGCTCGCTGCAGCGAAACCCTTGGTGGATCGACGGCTGAGAAGAGGATGCGTGGAGATCGGATGGCTGTAAATCACGAGCGCCTCTTCATCTGATCATGCGGCTCAGATCCATCCTCGTAATGATCGGACGATGACGCCGCTCCGCAGATGGATGGACCGGATGCCAACTGGAGCGCCGAGGGTGATCTGACGGTGCGAAGAGGACCTGGAAGAACTATCGGCCGGCGAACTTCGCCGGCCCGAATCTCGAGTGCGGGGGCCCTTCGTCGGCCGCTGGAAGGCTGAGAAGAAACGTGGGAGCCTTCCGCGTCTGCTGGTAAGCTCCGATGATGGCGGGGAGCTTCGGAGAGCTCCGGCGAAGCAAGGTACCTAGAGCTGCTGTGCTCAAGCGTTCGACCTCCAGATGAGGTCCTTCTGACGATCTAACCTGCACAAGCAAAACACGAGGTCGAGGGCAAACTGCCTCGACCCGTCAGAGCGGCAAAAGAGTGGCTGGTGCGTCGGTATGGTGGGTCTCCGGCGAGCGGCGGAGGTGAAGACCCAAAATCCTGCTCCTGGGCGAGACAGGGGGAGTGAAGGGTCGAAGAAGGTGGAGAGGGGTCTGGTGGACGTGATGGCGGTGTCGGATAGGTGAAAGGGTGGTCGGAGTCGGTAGGCGGAGGCGGCGGAGCTAAGCTACCGGAAATCGAAAAGTCAAAACCTAAGATACTCTACGGCCTAAAGAAGGTACCTGGTGAATGCTGCCGACTGTGCTGGAGCTCAGGAAGCTCCTGGTCGTTGCCTGCAAGGGGCCGTCGACTCCCCGAGGCTCAGCGCGCTCGCGGCGCACGGTGGTGAAAACCACCGGATCAGTGACTCCCGGCTTCCCGGGCCTCGCTGCAACTCCCAAGGCCACGACTGTCACTCAGGGACTCCGGAGGAGGTCACAGGCTCCGAGGGGAAGATCAAAGATGGAAGAATTAGGTCGCCGGAGACGACATTATATATGGTGCGGGATCCGAGAAGAAGAAGGTCGGGCGAGATGCACGGGGATCAGATCCAGCAAACCCACCCCGGGCGAGGGTCCTGGATGATCGGAGGTTAATCGGAGCCCGGGGTTTGAGGTGCTGGCGGTCGGGTCAGGCGGGCAAAAAGTGGAGAAAACGGGTCGGGCAGGACAGACCCAGCTCTGGTGGTCCTGGGGGGAGAGTTGACCGGGGGTCAACAATCCCCCGTGGACTAATCAGAGCCCGCCAAGCACAAATTTCTTATTTATTTATTTTAGGGTAGAAAAAGGTCGAATTAATAAAAACATAAAACATGAAAAATATTTATTTTATTTTCTCTATTTTTTTGTGATTTTTAATTAATTTTTCAAAATAAAAATAAGGTATTTAAATTATATGTACTATATAGGTATATGTACACTATTAGGGTTTTTAATTTTTTATTTTTAATTATTATTTTTATGCAATTTTATTCCCATTTCATATTTTATTTATTTTCATTATAAAATAAGGAATAAAAAGATATTTTTATTTTATTTTTATTATTTATATACATAGGTAAAATCAATACATATATACATTTATTTACATTGTATATGTACAATATATTTTTGTGTTTTTAATTTTTGCTATTTTTATTTGGTTTTTGTTTTGATTGTTTTTATTTTATTCATTTACACCATATAATAAAGAATATTTACAAAAATTATAAAAATTAATTTTATTTATTTATAGGGCTAAATAAATATAAAAGAGTGGTTCATGTACATGATGAAAGTGGTGTTTTTTTGTTCTTTTTGATTTTTATCTTTTTCTTTTGTTTTTATACTTATAAATATAGACACATATTTACAAGCCTATTTTTGGTGAGGAAAATATTTTTATTTTATTTACATAAGTATGTACACACATGAGCCCCTATCTCCCTCGACTTTGGCTTTTATGCGGTCAGGCCCATGCTGAGCCCTCCCTTGGGTTAGGTTGCTCAATATTTATTCTAAATATTTCCCTCTTTTTCTTTTTAATCTTTATTCTTTTATTTTTGCACAAAAACATGCTAATTATAGGTTTTTACACAATGCATGCTTTTGGTAATTATTCCTATTTACACATATCTACATGTATTTGCAAAGGATTTTGTAGCTAAAATATAAGAATAAAGAGTGATGAATGAGTATTCATCAAGGACATCATTCTGGGAGGAGAACATCACAGAAAGTGCTCAATTTAGCCTATAGTGGCCTACTCTCTTCAAGGATTCTGATGAATTAGTGAAGAGGTGTACTGACTGACAGAGGATGGGCACTTGTGGACAGCGTGATATGATGTCGATGCAGCCCATTCACTTCAGTGAGGTTTTTGACGCATGGGGCATCAATTTCATGGGTCCATTCCCGAAGAGTCAAGAATTCGAGTACATTCTTTTGGTTGTTGATTATGTGAGTCGTTGAGTTGAAGCCATTCCCCCCCGAACCGCAGATGCTAAGACTGTATGCAAAATTTTAAGGAAGAATATCATTTCACAGTTCGGGGTGCGTAGAGTATTGATATCTGACGGGGGTTCTCACTTTATCAACGACAAGGTAAAGGCTGTTACTCATGAGTTCGGCATAGAACATCGAGTTGCCACTCCATATCACCCTCAGACCAATGGTCTTGCTGAAGTATCAAACATGGAGATCAAGATGATATTGCAGAAGGTAGCCTGCCCAAATCGAAAGGATTGGTCACGGCTTTTGGACTCGGTCTTATAGGCATATTGGACTTCCTTCAAGACTCCTTTGGGTACATCTCCCTTTCGTCTCATATATGGAAAGCCCTGCCATTTACCTGTTGAGAGCATGCACAAGTCACTTTGGGCTATCAGTGATATATTATTGTATCCAGAGAGTATAGGTGATCGAAGGAAGGCATAATTGACAACCTTGGAGGAGCTTAGAGACACAACCTTTTCAAGCAGCCTACAGTATAAGGAGCGAGTAAAGGTATGGCATGATTCTCATATTAGCCATATATAGTTTGAGCCAGATATGAGAGTATGGTTGTTTGATGCCAAGCTGTGATTATTTCCCGGGAAATTGCAGAGTAAGTGGAAAGGACCATACCTGGTCCCAAGAGTCCATGACAATGGTAGTATTGACATATCTGAAATGTCATCTGAGTCCACCTTTCGTGTTAACTGTTAGCCCCCAAACCATATATGGATCATGAGCCGATGATCGTTGACGTCACCCCGATTTATTTTGCATGAGATGTGGCCTTTGACTCACATCAGAAGCATCTAGTGCATGATTATCACTGTCTTCCTCCTTGTATAGATCCAGATGTCCATATCATCTCATTCTTTAGTCTAACACCCCATCTACATCTTGTGATTATGCTGTAATTAGGGTACACTTTACCCTAAGTACAGGGGGTGTCGGATTCTTGATTATTCTTTTGATTCTTTTTACCTCTGTTTTGCTGCCTATACTTAGGGACATTTTACCCTAAGTATAGGAGGGGTAAACCCTGTACATCCTTTCACTCAATTTTCCCTTTGTGCATAGTCCGCTATACATAGGATTACTTGATCTCAAGTATAGGGTAAGACACCGAGCCCTTTTTCATTCTATTCTTTGATTCGTTGTTGTAGTATAGCATTCCTTTTCACTTCCCTATACTAAGCACGAGTTATGTCTTCTTCTTCATCGCTCTTTATTCACTCTGAGGACATCGTTCGAGCAAAGTATAGGGGATGTCGTATATATTACATATATACTTTAACCATAACTTGTACTTTGTGTGAGTGTGTTAATAAAAAATGGCTAAAAATCAACTATTAAAAATTCTAAAAATTTTAGATTTTTTCTTGTACATAAAATCCTTCATACATAGGTATTTATACAAATATTTTGTGTACAAATGTTTCTAAAAATGTTTTGTTTGTAAAAAAGTTGTAAATGTTCTTGGTATCAAAACTATGTATATAGTGCAAAATTTTTGTAAAATGTTTGAAAAATAAAAGTTTGAAAATACCCTTGTGTAAATATTTGTAAATAGCTTGCAAAACATCTGCATTCATGCATGCATTCAAACATTTTTCTAAAATTTTGCACATTTTCAAAAATTTTGCACAAAAAGATTTTTGTATATATTTGTTTATTCTTCTAAATCATAGTTGACATTTAAACTAGCCTGGAATTAAACTGGAAAATTGAGCTTGGTTAAGACTGTAATCCACTTAATTCTATGAGGAACCTTATCGGATTTAGGGCTGAGACTTTTCCGATCCATTTGTGACTTAATTCTTTGAGTCCGCTAGGCTATGATCACAGAGACTAAGTAGAATATTTAACAATGCACACATGACTCTCACAGATAATGGATTTACTTTCACCAGCACCTTACACATAGCTCTACGAATGAGGTGGTGAGGAGGCAGTTTCCTTTGGCTTGGGGTAGCATACGAGGGTAGTACTTCTAGGCGGAACGTCTCGTCTTCTCGTAGGGAAGGAAGTACGTCTCAACTTGGTCTGGCGGTGTTGAGGTCTAAAGACAGGAGTTGTGGGTTGCAATAATGCTTCAAAAGAGGGAGAGTCTACTGTCTCAAGAGGAAAAAGTCCTTATGTATATATGTTGCACCATGTAGATATATTGTACATATGCACAACAAAAAAATGTGCAAAAGAAAGAAAAACTTCAAAAAAGTTGCGAGTCTGATAGAAAATGAAATACCTGCTGGAGTGTATATAGACAAGCAAAGCAAAGCTTATGTTACCCATTCTCATATCATGAAGCTTGCAGTGGGAGACTTAGCTACACTGGTTGGGCTCCCAGGGATACATGACTACACTGGTCATGGTCCATTCTCTTCTTTCCCCTCTTCTTGAGCTGGTTGAACTTGAACTTAGAAGGGAATACACCGCTCCTCAACGAAAGAGCTGCTAGACTAGGGCATTAGAGTTACCTTGTTGAGGGAAGCTGTTACTTTGCCATTCCTGAGGTGGAGAGCTACTTATCACTTACATTGTACAAGAACGTATTCATGGTTATTAGAGTTTGCGTATGTATACTTTTCTGATCTGGATTATTGAGGAGTCTTGACCATATATTAGTGGAACTTAGTGGTTGTTGAGTCTTAAACCTAGGTCCAAATAAGGTTTCGACAAACTAATAATCCAAAGGTCTGACTAAGCTCCATACACCAATTTAATGAAGACATTTTTAATAATCAACCTTGATTCTCCTTCTTTTTCTGTTCTTCTCCTTTTCAACTCTTTTTCAAATAAGTGTTTGCTAAGGGGCTAGCAAAGGTAAAGTATAGGGGGTGGTGAATCCATGATTCTCACTACTTATTCTTTTATTTTAGCTATTTATCTTGGCAAAGAATCATGTAAATAGATGTAAATACAATAAGTTAACATTATGCATGAATTCGTTAATATTGCATAATTAGCATGTATTTGTGTAAAAATAAAAGAATAAAGGAAAATAAAAAGGAAGGAGGTATTTAGAATAAATACGGAGTGACCCGAACCCTAGGAGAAGGTCAAGCATTGGCCTGATCGCCAAATAAAATAAGTAGAGAGAGATAGGGCCTACTCTATATGGTATATATCATTAAATAATTATTTTTGACAAAATAAAAATAAATTATTCTTTTTACCTCATTTTTTTAGTCTAAAATAATAAAACAAAAATCAGAAAAATAGAATAAAAATAAAAATAAAATCCTTTCTCCCTTGTGCAAAATACATGTATATATGTCTTACTCTCTATTTATTAGACACCTGTAAATAAATAATCAAAATAAAATAAAAATTATTCTATACTTTAAAAATTATGTTGTAAATAAATAAAATATAAAAAGTGGGGTATTTTTGTAAAAATAAAAATATAAAAATAATTGTTCAAAATTCATAGGTATATTATACATGTATATAATACATTATATTGTATAAAGATTAATTTTTTTTTCATAAAAATAGATAAAAATCAAAGAAAAATAGTTTGAAAAATAATAAATATTTTTCATTTTATACACTTTTTGATTTAAAATCATTTATTATTTTCCATTGAATTTGTAAGTATTCTGTACATTCGAATTATCTGATTGGTCCATGTCATTTTGTTGACCCGGGTCAATGCCCTATTCCAGGCTTGACCCGACTCGATCATCTTCGTCGGACCGATTTCTCCTAATTCTTCCAATCAGGTCACACATCCCCTCACCCGGATTCTTCGCCCGTTGCCTCTCCTTGGATCCAAGACCTTCACAGATCCCTAGGAAGGTGCAGATCATCTTAGGGTTGCGTGCTTTCGCCCGAATCTTACAACCTCATGGGAACACTTTAAATCATCTCCTTCGCCTCCCAGGTGCAGCAAAGCTCGTGCCTCACGCCTCCCTTCAGCCCTAGCCACCTCCAATTGAGTGACAACTTCTAGAGGGAACCTTCATATTGAAGTTTGGAGGAGCAGCCACGCTTCTCAGCTACGTGGCCGGCGACCGCCGCCGTGCTCAGCCTCCTGGCCTTCTACAGCTTGGTTGAGACCAATACCTCGCCGACCACCTCCGGCTGGAGATTAGGATCGCATTCACTACTCCATATACCCTTTATTCCTCGTCCATTTCCTTGTTTGATTCATCCATTTCATTCACCATCGCCGCACGTTCATCTGCACCGACCAGCTGATTGGAGCCTTGATATCCACATCCATCCACTTCGATTGCACCCCCGACCCATGCTTCACCTTGCACCACAGCATGATCACCCTTAGGTTCGTCCCTTAGGTCGAGATTAAGGACCAGGTCTCCTCCTTCATCATCGCCGAAGATCAAACCTCGCCCCACATCGCTTCTTTCCATTTCTGCTCAAATAACCTCGATCGGAGCTTCGCCCGGAGTCAAGCTTTCCTCTGTAGGTGTTCGCACGCATAGGGACTCCATGAGGGTCCGTCAGAGCAGCTCCAGGTCCACCTTCGCTGCCACATACATCCGACCATCAACTCCTCCATCGGACCCATCCATTAGACGCTGGTGACTTCCATGACATTGTCGAGCCCTTCCGATTGATAATCGGAGCTGAGGATACCATCCTAGGATATGGTGAAGTTCGCCTTGGCCCTGTTCTTACAGACCCCTTCAGCTCCACCGTATCAGCCTTCGACCACCAGATCAAATCTCAGCCGCCGACCGTCGCAGCTTTTGGGCCGTTGGATATGACGCCTGATACATCTGTGCCCCACGACTGTCACAACTTTTGGGGCGTCAGATATGACACAACAGAGGATCTGAGCCGCACGTCCACGCACTTCCAGTGACCGCCACGCGTCCCCCCCACGCACACCGCATGCACCTGCTGACGATATATTGCATTTCTTCCTCTAGATTTTTCATGCTATATTTTCTAGTTTGTTAAATAAAGTCGTAGTTTGAAGTTTTTGCATATTAGACCCTGATGTTTTTAGTATTTGCACTTTAGTCCTCCAAGTCTAAAAATACGTACACACTCATGTGCCTTTGTGGTGTTTTTGCATGTTGTATTATGCACTTTCTAATGGTTACTATTTGAGTGAAATATTTTTTATATTTGCATTTATTCCCCTGTGCATGACTTAATTGGCATGTGCGTTAATTTCATGGGCCTTTCGCACTAATACCCCTAGACTTTTTGTATGTGTTATTGTTTAGTTGGAAACTTTAGGATATTTGTAGATCAGCTTGTGTGTCTTGTTTTTAGATCAAATAATTATTGAATCTAATCTAAAAATTCCTCAAAAATTAACATTAGCTCCTGCTAATGTGTAATATTTTGGGTAATTTTTCTGACTCGATTTAATTTTATTTGATATTTTCTAAAAAAAACCCTAAAAAACATGTATGCCTATTTTATAAAATTAAAAAATTTTAAAATGCCCTCAAAAATTCTATAAAAATTAATTTGTGTTTGTTTTAGTGTGCTTTCACCCCAGGACCATTTTTGTTTCATTATCTTAGATAAAACACCTAAAAATCACAAAATATTGAAAACCTTATAAAAATCATTAAAAATTCTAAAAAAATAAAAAAGAAAATGAGATTCTGGTTTCTATAATTAGATCTTTTATTTACTTTTTTATAAAAATTGTAACCAGGACTTTTGGGCAATTTTAGCATTTTAATTTTGCCTTTTGGTCAGAGCTACACAATGTGTTTCTATTTTGTGTTTGTTTTATTTTTATAAAATCATATAAAAATAAGAAAAATACCATAAAATCACCAAAAAGACTCGCATATTTAAAAAATAGAAAAATATTTTTATTTCTAATTTTTGAGCATTTTTTGCCTTAATTAAAATTATTGAAGTTTGATTTCCTTTATCTTTTTATTCATTTTCTTATTAAAAAATGTAAAAAATGCAAATTAAAAACAAAAAAAATGCTTTTTATTTTCTTACTCTTGACTACTTCGTAGGCTTTGCTCGTGCTCCTTGTGTTTGACCCTGGTCGCTATACTAGGTTAAATAAATAGCATAGACCGCTACATTAGATTGTCGGGCTTGATTGTTTATTTTGTGGTCTTATTTTTCTTGATTGACCGTGCCTTGCGATTCGGGTCGCAATAACCTTTAGATACTACTGAACCCGAGTGCTCTCGCCAGTCATCAATAATCACCCCTAATGGACAACTCTAATTTGTCCTCAACAACAGGCTTCCTGTCTTAAACAACCACATAAAGATCTTCACATAAGCTGGAGCCTCTAATCCAAGAGATCCGATCTAAACCAAGAAGAAAAAGACTGGTCATCCCAAAAATCCGCCACTGAACACTCTGCATCGGCAGTCATCGCTATCAAGCACAAGAATCTCAAACCCAAAGTCCCATCTTCACTCCAATCATCATCCCATTACCTAAAACCGAAGCTGTCCCCAATCACCAACCTTAGGAATGGACGTATCTCCTACACCATGCCATAAATACCTCTCCAAAAATAGGAAGGAGCATTGCATGTTTCTCGGGGCCAAGCAAGGAGGAACCAGACCAATAAAATTTACGGATCAAATCCCAAACCAAGCTGCGAGGATCTCCCCGGATGCGTACGATCCACTAATTTATCAAGGCCTTATTAATGTCCTCCAAGTTATGCATGTCAAGACCACCATACTCATTCGAACAATACATCATCTTCTAGTCCACCAAAGTCAACCAATTCAAACACCCATACAATGACTATAAAAGTCATCTCATGATGCCCACAAGTATCTTTCTCACCCATATGTTCATGACTCTAGACGACGTGAAAAAACATGGATCATAGAGAGTGCCAATCGCAACAACACTAGCTTGCCACTAAAATACATGTAGACATACTTCTACCTTGCCAATATCGGCTCCATTTTGCAATCAATGATAACCAATCCACCATGGACATCATCGCCATCACCAGAGACACTCCAAGGTAATGCAAAACATATCCCTATGCGAGGATCTCAACCAGCCATCACATAAGCCAACCTCCTCCTTAAATCCGAACAAACAAACTATGACATATCCTTATTAAGTCTCAGCCTAGACACAACACTGAATATGTCCATGACAACTGACAAACCTCTGCAACTCTCCAGACCCCCTTCCACAAATAGGATCGTGTCATCCGTATACTAAAGAATGGGGAACAAATCTCCTGGACATTGAGGCCCAAATGAAGTGCCAATCTACAATTTCATAAGCCTTTGAAAAGTCAACCTTCCATAGAATTCCCATAGCTTTTTTCCTCCACCAATCAACCACAATATCAGAAGACATAACCGCACTATCCATGAGTTGCCGACCTCAAAAGAACACACTATAAGTAGGAGAAATGATTGAGTACAACACCCCTTCAATCGATTAGATGCCACCTTTTCCACAATTAAATAAATTGCATTGAAAAGAGAGATTGGAGGGAAATCCTCCTCCTTTGTGGCAATGTCCTTATTCAGGAGTAGTAAAATAAATGATCATTTCAGTTAATCAAATCAGAATTCCCCTCTACAAACTCAGACATCATCTCTAGAACCTCCTCAACAACTAGATCCCAGAACTCCCCGAAGAGGAAAATCAGGAAACAATCTAGACTAGGGTAACCATCTGGATTTAGCACAATAACAGCCTCACGAACCTCCTGCACTTTGAATGGCCTCATCAATATCGCAGCATCGGCATTAGTAATGCGACTCACCCCTAGCCCCAACCACCTAGACCATTTATGTGGCAAGTGCCTACTCATTCTTTTGAAGTAGCCCATCACCATCCTTGCAACCTCCTTCTCACCCTGAAAATCCTTACCACCAACTTCCATTGATTGAATCATGTTCCTCCTCCTTCTGCCATTTGCCACCATGTAAAAAAATCTAGGGTTGGCACCCCCTCCAACCACTTCTGATGTGATTGTTTCCTCTATTCGAATTCCCACTTCTTAACCTCATCGTCAAGGATCCTATGCACCACCCTACGGCTCACAAGTTCCTCCTTATACAGGTTCTGGTTGTCCTCCAACAAATCGAGACTCACCATCTCATCTTACCCCTAACTCACCCTAACTCGTATGTAATATAAGAATCCTTCTTGAAAGCAAACAATCTATGCCGCGTCGCAGCTGGTTACAATGCGAGCCTCACAGTAGTTGCCCCTCCACCTCCAAATCATTCTAAAAGGTGACGACCATATCTGTAAAATCCTCCTCTAGCATCCATCAATGGTCGAACTTGAAGTAGGAAGAGGGGACTCTCCCACTGCATGTATTCAAGCATAATGTCAAATGGTCTGATCTTGACCTGGTAAGAGAAGTAACACTAGCTAAACTGAACATATCCATGGCGTTAATGGATAAAAGTAAGCAGTCGATACACGAACACAAATAAGAGATCCTCCGTGTATATTTCTAGTTTTTTGCATCTAGGATCTCCAAAGCAAGCTCCTCAACCACCCCAGCAAAATAGCTAGATCCAAGATCTTAAGCTCCCCTCCCACCTGGCCTATCCTATATGCACAACGTGACATTGAAATCACCTCCCACTATCAACGTCGGCACTGGGAGTTTGGCCCTCACCTCTCATATCTCAGCCCATAACATTGTATTATGAGAAGCCCCCAAAATGCCATACACTGAAGTCACCACCGGGAGATTGATCATTCTTGCTGATCAGTACGATAAGCACTACGTGAATCACGACCAACTCCACTAGGTAAAACAACCCTCCATTCCATCCATCAACAATCCCCCCTTAACTATCACACGCCAACAATGCCATGAACTCCGTGAGATAAAGTCTAAAGGAGGAAAACCATCTCACGAAAGATCAAGAGCAGATCTTAGTCTCTTGTAAACATACCACATCCGCCTTCCACATAGAGAACATGGAACCAACTGTCACCCTATTCTCCATATGGCGTATCCCTCGTACATTCCACATAATAAGATTTAATGGAAAATTGTAGGCCCCCCACTGCTAGAACCCCCACTCTCTAGGAAACCAACATCTCAAACAACCTCTCTGCCCAAATCTCTTCTACCAGAATAGAAGAAACACCATCTGTACCCTCCTACAAGTGGGCGAGGCTGGCACCATATCCCACCTCTTCCTCAATAGCTACTTCTTCCCTCCTCTTGCTTACTACCCCGAACATCAGAACTCTTGAGAGCCTCCTCCTCACATTCTCGCTCGAGCCCCTCATTTCCCAAGGAAGCACATCCTGTTGACGCCTCTTCCCTGTGAAAAACACCAACTGCTACAAGGAATATAGGGAATCCCATTGCTTTCGTGAATAATCCTTGAGCTGCCTAACAGAACCTTCATGCTCGAGTTCCACCCACTCCTCGCACGGCGACAAGTCACCACCTCCCTTTTCAAAGGAGCCACCCCAACCCCATTTGAAAATCCTGCCCCTCCTCTTTTCCTTCCTTACCTCCTCCCTCAACCCTAGAACCCCCATCAACTCCCACTAACTACGCCTCTTCTCGCCCACTGCCACCACACACGATTACAATCACATGCCCAGATACTTGGGTGGAGGAAGCCACCAGCCCATCATGAGACACTACTAGGGAAGATCCTAAATAACTACCTAACATTCCTCCTAAACCATGCAGCTTGGGCCCCAACGATGCATAAGGAAGAAGATACACAATCGAGTCCCAATCTGTAACTGAATCCAAGATAATAGAACCCATCGAACCATTGGAGTTTGAACCCACCATTTGGTTTGAGAACCTAATTGAAGATATTAAGGGAATACCCAACAGAGACTCTAGAGCTAGATAGGCAAATGGGTTAAATAAAGTGCTCGACCATGATACCTTGCATGGAGATCCAAAAAACTGCATTAAGGAATATATTCACAACATTAGGGCTCTCGGAAATGGGATCAAGAGAATTTCCTCAAGTACTACAGACTTTCTGACTTCTGGAACTCTTGTTGCCCATTTAGGGTTTCGAGATTCTCCATTGACGATCAGAAAGCTCGTCGTTATGCTGCCAAAATTCTGAGGCCTTCATCGTAATCCTCCACCTCCTCATCCATCACAGTGAGGCAAAGTAGAACCGATCACTGCATGATCCTCAACTCCTTGTGCATCAGAGATCACCTTGGATCCCTTCCTATACTGAAGATCAAAGTTGCACACCTCTACCACCTTGTTGAAATGCACCAACGCCTCCTGATGCAACTCTACCTTCTGACACCATAAGAGAACCCCCACAAACTTCAACCTCTAGATGGGTCCACCACTCCCTGAGCTACCATTCAAGAATCTCGATCTCTGCCATTGAACAACACCCCTGGACTCCGACGG
This sequence comes from Ottelia alismoides, assembly GCA_037367405.1. Classification (NCBI taxonomy): domain Eukaryota; kingdom Viridiplantae; phylum Streptophyta; class Magnoliopsida; order Alismatales; family Hydrocharitaceae; genus Ottelia; species Ottelia alismoides. Next base: position 677,272 of record JAZKJV010005243.1, on the reverse strand, counting down.
TAGACATCCCTCCAAAATACTCAAACGAGCCTCCTTTGCACCTACAAGTGATAACCCCCTCACACAAGAAACCCCCTCCCCTGACCACCATATCACATCAACATAGTTTCCTAGCTCCTTGCCATGTTCAACCTCTCTCAGATCCTTCTCAACTCCTCTACATTCCCTTCCCCCACCATCGTCCCCTCTTGAGGCTTTTTCTCCACCACTGCCTTAAACAATCGCACCAAAAGCATACCCAACTTTGCATCAAACAAAAGCTCTTGGGGGACCTTTTTCTTCGACCATGATCCCACCTCCACATAGTACCTCTTGTGGTTACCCATGTTTACATCAAAAATAGAGTTGCTCCAGAGCTGAGCAAGTCTTTGATAAATGATCAACAATGCCACAATGAAAGCATCACAACTGAAGAAAATTCATCCAAGGGGTAAGTTATTAAAGTCATTGCCCCTGTACGACCGACAAATATTTTTTGTTATGTACTGTAGGTAGGACGTCTATTAAAGAGGCATCTTTGGTTTAGACAAATCCGCCTCTTCAAGAGGCGGCTTTCACGAGGATTAAAGTTTCAAACAAGCAAACAGAACCCACCCCATGCATTCCAGCGGAGTTCCCACTCTCGCCTGCTGCCAGCCACTGCTGTGACCACCATCGCCCCATTCTTGTTGTCGGTTTCATCTACTTGATTAGCCAACACCTCTGGCCAACCCCCACTACTCCCCCCAACCTCAAGGAAGGTAATGCCTACTGTGGGTCTAGGGTTTTTCGGTGGGATCTGAGATTTCCTAAATTTCATATGATGTCGGATGTCATTCACAGGATTGATTTAGCACATCAAGTCTGTGTTCAAAATGGACTTATCGCAAGGAGTCAAATTACAGGTGTTTCATAGAATGTCCCAAGATGATGCGATATTTTACCATAGTATAGGTCGAGTTTGATAATGATGTTCGAGAGATTGTGGAATATGTCGAGGAGATGTGTGCTACATATTGGCCCAAGATATTTACTGCCAATGTTTCTCTGCTCGGATCAGTAACTCCTGGCTTTGTATCTCAGCATGGAAATACATTTGCTCCTCTCCAGAAGTTGATAGGTTGTTGGAATCCTTACCACAAAATAATGACGATGAGATACAAAATGATGACAATGAGGAGCAGGATCATCTAAAAACATGAATCGTGTCTGACATATCATTTCTGAACGTGAGAGGAGACGACGGTTATATTTTGAGTGACAAAGATCTCATGAACTTTGATGATGGTAGCAAGTTGAACAATGGGATGTTTTTCAAATGCAAAGCCGACTTGGTGTACTCTGTGAAGGTGTTCCACATTAGACGACATTACAACATCATGGTAACTGAATCAAGCAGGAAGTTCTGGGATTTGCACTGCAGTGAACAAGATAGGAGATGCTTGTGGAGATTGCGTGGTCATCATCGACCAATTGATGGACAATTTGTTGTCTCAAAGGTTGACAAGATGCATAATTGCTCGAATCGTGCTATCACTCAAGACCATCGATAGCTGAATTACAACCTCATAGCACTCAGATTTCTTAATTAAATCAAAATTTCTCCCTCAGTGAAGGTGTCGTATTTACAGACATCAATCCACGATGACTTTGTCTTCCAAGTGAGCAAAAGGAGGGTTTGGTATACACGAGGAAGGGAATAGAGATGATATATGGAGATTGGAAAAAAATCTTACAACGATCTTCCATATCTTTTCAGGACTTTTGAAGAGACTATTCTAGGTTTGATTATAGATATTGACACAACAACAATGAATGAAGGAGAACTATCTGAGGGGGTCTTTTGGGCATTTGGGCCTTATATTGCGACCTTTAGACACTTCAAACCCATTATTAGTGTGGATGGTAGACACATGTACAGAAGGTATAAACAAAAGATTTCAATTGCTTTCTCATGAAGTACAACAAACCACATCCTACCGTTGACATTTGTGTTTGTCAATGAGGTGGATGACCCTAGTTGGGCTTGATTTCTGAAGAGGGTGTGTTTGCATGTATGATGGCGGGGATAGATCTGGTTATACCATAATGAGTTTTTTCTGAAACTACAATATTGTTCTTAAGGAAACAAGAAGCATGTCAATTGTGGCACTGGTGTTGAAGACCTAGTACAACTGCATTAGTTTTTTTTGTGACCGTTAGGAGGAGGCGCACAATTGCATTACTCGAGGTGACATGTACACCAAATATGCGCTTGACATGTTAAAAAAAAGCGTGGGATCGGTAGAAATATTGTGCATCGATGTTTTCATATACAATGAGTTCCTTTACACATGTACGAGGTCGTCACAGGACAACAGATGACACAATTCGAGCTGAAAGGTGGAAAGAAACATACAATCTTGATTAGTGATGCATCATGTATCTGTCAGAAATGGACATAACCAGCTCCATGAATTTGAGCCAAGCACACCCGAGACATCGACGACTGATGAAAGACCATCTAAATTGCAATACACATATATAAGGGAGCATAAAGGCTAAGATCGATATCCGTGATATTTTTTTGTAATATACCATTTCTATATGAACTTTGTATGTACATGTCTCTTTATAAGACTTGGGATGTTGTATTGAGTTTTGTGGTTCCCATGTTGTATGAATTCCTATGTTGTATGTGAATCTTTTCTCCAACTAATATATGATCCATGTCTTATTAACTTGTGTTATATCTTATGTGGTTCCCATGGTGTATGAATTCCCATGTTTTATGATTTCAATTTAATTTATACTTCCTAAAAAAAGAGAAGCATCATATTTGCTGGCAGAAGCAGAGATGCTGCTTCTGTTTTTTGGTTCTGGCCGAAAGCCGCCTCTTCAAGAGGCAGCTTTGTCTTAACCATAGCCGCCTGTTCAAGAGGCGGTTTATCTGTGATAAATAATAAAAAAAATTGCCGACCATCCAGGAGAAACAAGTTTAATAACTTACCCCTGAGATGAATTTTCCTCCACCACGACTTCACCATGCCTCGAGCCTTCAGAGATTGATTCTTCCTCCTTGGAAAGCTCCAAGGCCCCTCCCCGCCAACTCCTCCATCTACACATCGTCATGCCTCTCACCCTCGAACGAGTGGTCATTCCCGCAAATCCCTACAAGAATTGTAGCCCTCCATTCACCATAATCGGAATTCTTCACTCCGCCCTGGCCACTTCCGCCCTCGCTACTCCCAATCTCCCCGTTTCTCGACTCCCCATTAACCCTAGCGCCGCCTCTCGTTCACGCTAAGCACCGCCTCTTGTTCACGCCCTAGCCAGCCTCTCGCAATATCCCATGATTATCTTTCTAAACTGTATCATATAACATTTTTTATAAATTCAAAAGTTGTATTTACTTTTTTTTTGTGATTCTTCATTTTTATCACCATCGTATTGTGTGTCTTCTTCTTCGCTTTTTTCTCTCCAACACCATCAAGCTGTATAATAATCCATTAGATCTCTGTAGATTAGGAGTCACAATAATATGTATGTTCTATTTTCAATTATTGTCAAGTTGTACTAAACTCTACGCGGTCTAAATTTGGTCGTGTCCAGACTTTCAATATACCATGTGACGTCGTTTTTCAAATCCACGGGAATGCAATCCACATAGACGTGACATACGGATTAATCAAGTGGAGAATTAAATATTCTCATCACCGCATGGCTCATATGTGACAGTCCGAGTTCGATGCAATTAATAGACAAAGTGGACATAATTTTGTTTTCATTATTGCAGCAGCCGTCATTTTAGCTATTATTAGCCGACATCCAAGCCGGAATACAAGACTTTTTTATTACAAAAACCTAGAGTGAAAAATCCTTTAGAGATAAAACTTACAATAGTTTAGCTAGTAATGCTCTTCAAATATAAATATTCATAAATAAAATTGTTTGCATTGCTTTTTTATGGGTATTTCCACTTCATCAAATGCCAACAAAAACAAAGAGGGGATGATGGACCAAAGCAAAATTGCTTCATCATCTCAACAAAGATAAGATGCACGCTACCAATTAACTTTACAAATGGATCTATGGTAACAAAAAATTTGAATTCTCATTACCGTTTATGGGCCACAAACATCGTTGGTGTAAGGAGCAACAACAAATGTGGGAGGCTCAGACATGGAATAGGACATGATGGATCGTCAGAATGTATAGGTGAATTTTGTGCGATGTCGAGCAACATCGTGAATTTTGTGCGATGCTCTGAGCCATAAGGAAGCCTGGACAAGTTTCTACATGACTGATGTTCGAGGGATTCGAGTGACTACATAGATCCCACTTCCACGCCCCCATATTCGGAAACCGATTATTTTCAGTATTAAATACCTCAATTTTATAAAGTATTCCTTGTGGCATTCCATTCCCACATGTCTATATGAATCAAGCTTTACACGAAGAAATTCAAGATAAGCCAAATCTTAAAAATATTTCCACGCTTCGGTCCTACGAGCAGTTGTAGCAATCTTCCTAATATCTTTTGGCGTTCCAATGTCTTTATTATCTTTACAGCACCAATCAAGAGTTTCCAACTTAAAAAAGTTGTTTATGAAATTTGTGATCCTGTACCACATAGTATTCTTAATGCAAAGGTATCATAAAAGCTTTATATTTATCACTTCTTTTCCTAGCTCCACAATCTTTTAACCTCCTGATCAAGGACTTTTAGTAATTCAAAATTTTGGAATTGTATACATTTAGTTGATGTGAAGTTTAATAGGGTCCGTAATGGTATTTTACATTTTTAAGATCAAGCATGGTTCCTGATGACATGGATAAGCCGATCTGCTACGCTAACATGCTAGCCTAACAATCGTTGTGTTGACCAACTATCAAATCATCAACAGCTAACCCACAGTAGATAAATAAATGAAGCGTGGATGTGAGTTAAAATTTAATATAACTCTGATAAATGTGTCTATAAGGTAGATAGTGAAAGTGTCGAACTCAGGGAAGCGAAAAGATGATAGAAAAAATAGTACTAATTATTGCTAATTAATAATTTTTTATTTTTAGTTTTTGTCTTTTTAATTATTTTCTACTTTTTATATTTTGCAGGTTTTTAATATTATTCAAAATTTTATATTTTTAATGTTTTATATTTTTAATGTTTTAACTTGCAAAATTTTAATTTCTTTTTATTTTTGGAAATAAAATATTGAATATAGATATAGTTAATATATAGACTATATAGATAACAGAAAAAGAAAATGAGTTTTTGGATTTTTAATAAGATAAGTAAAGTCAAAATAAAAGAAATAAAATTCTTTTGGGTTTTAAATATTTTCTCTATTTTGATGATTTTTTAAGTATTTTTCTAATTTTTATGGATTCTTAAATTTTAAACACACAAAACTATGAATAAAATAAACACATAAACTTGTTTAGAGCTTTTAAAAATCGATATCCATGCAAAATAAATCCTAAACTATTTTTAATATATACTATATCTCACAAATAAAATTCAGAGAAAGAAAATATAGTTTTTGGACTTTTCTAGGATTTTGTAAATTTTTGTAATTTTTTTTTGTGTTATGTGGTTTTTAGGTTTTTGGTTTTGAATTTTTTAAATATTTTTTGTCTATTGTATTTTTTAAAAAAATTTGAAGAAATTTTGTAATTTTTATAGAATTTAAATAACTAAATAGGAGAAAGCATGTTTTTCTTTTTTAATAAATAAGAGAAAAATTTAAATGCCTCGCGAAAAATATATGTGATAAGTATGTATTCCATGCACTTAAGTTAATTTTACTATAATGTTTGGATACAAAATGCTATTTAAAATAATTAAAATAAAGCAAGAAAATAAATCATCAAAACATGGACAAAAGTGTAATTTCCAGGAACATTTCAGGCGTTCGATAACATAAATACAAATTCAGGGGCCAAGCACGTAATTTGCCTAATTAAATATAGAATTTATAAATAAATATGCCCAGTAGGGGTGTAAATGCAAAAAGACAGTTTCAATGGCAAAAATGCAAATTAGCATAAAATACTACACTAATTTTACAAAATCTATGACCAAGATGAAATAAATAAACATGGAGTGGTTCCCTTGCAAATGCACATGTGCCTCACATGGAAAGCCATACGAGGTGACCTGGCATTGGACTAAAGTGAAACTAAAATAGGTGTGAGGGTCCACATGCAAATATTACAAAAATATTATAGCTATATATGAAAGTTTAAATATTAAAAATAAATAACAAAATGTGAGAGGCCTAAGGTGCAAAAATCCCTCAACAAGCGCTATCAGACAGTCGATATGATTCCACTTGATGCTTGATGGCTTGGATTGGAAGTACCGCTTCACAAATAAGTGGTATAGGCATGATCTTGGCTAGATCTTATGGCCATGGGGTCTAAGATCTGACGACAACTACTGCACCCGGAAGGGGCTCCAAATTGGACGACTGGGAATGCCATAAGAAGAACGGTGATGAATGTCGTATTGGTGCTCCTTCCTCCAATGATGGCTCTTTGCTCTGACCACACCGGGAGGTGTTGAAGGTCTTAAAATACTCCTAGGGACTTCCCGCATCAAATGGAGGTGCTAAAGAGGCCAAGGCCTCATTGATGAAGGCATGGAGCTTCAGTGAAAGTCAAGCACTTGGAGCTGGGTTCCCAGAATTCGAACACCCCTCAGATGGGACCTTTTCCCATTGCAAACTGCACAGGACCACTCGTGGTTCCAGGGCGAAGCCTCCCGACCAGGTTCGTCATGAATAGGCAATAAATGATGGAATGGATGGATCTCCAACGATGAAACGGAGGGAGATCTATGGACATCAATCTGTGCAAGATCAAGGGGGCAGAGGGTATCTGAAGTGCAAAGAAGCATAATGGGAAATAGATGATGGCTTTGTATGGTCAGAACAGGGTTCTAATGAAGGGAATAGAGGCCGGAGCTCTAAGCTCCGACGTACTTTGATATTTGCTTTTGAGGCGATGTAAGATGAAATCAAACTAAAGAAATGGCTAATCTACATTATTGAACTAAATATGGAACTAAAGCAGTAATGATATGTGTCACATGGTTTAGAAGACCTGGGAAGCAAGAACCATTGGAGCTTCTTCGATGATTGGTGAATCTACTCGAAACCACCTTCTCCTCGCCTCAAATCACAAGGGGAGTGCCTTCTGTCACAAGGGCTCAATTTCTTATATGGATACTAGGAATTACGGTTGCCAAAAGAGGATTAATTTTGACTTGGATATGGAAGAGAAGATATATAGTGCATTGTTTAGAGGGCACCTTTCATCTAGGTTTTGCAATTCGATCAAAAGTTGACTGATGCAGTGCTTTGATGAACATGAAAGCTGGCTCACATGCGAAGAGATTTCATGAACAAGTCGAGGGTAGAAGTGGTCATGAGCTAGCAATAAAAAATGGACAAGAAAGGGAAAAATCATGCTTGGGACCAGTCTGAAGCTGGCATGGGGAGCTGACCTGGGTCTATGGTCGCCTCCTCCTAATTAGTCCACGTGGACCACTATGCGAAAAAATAAAAGAAATAAATAAAAATAATGAAAAATAAAATATATATTTATTTTATTATTTATTTCTCAAAACAAGAAAGTTGTTTCTTATTTTATAAACTACTTTAGGTGATTTTTATTTATTCTTATTGACTTATTTATTTGGTGTTACTTTTTATATATAGATATATAGACATATATACATATAGTTTGTATATTTTATTTTTATTTTGTATTTTATTCACATATTATTATATTTACAAATTTTATATATTTATAGTGTTATTTATTATATATTTACAAATTTTAATTATAATGTCTATGTGTGTTAATAATTACATGTATACATATTGTAGACGTAATATATCTATATATTATACTTTATTATTTATTTCGGTTTTATTTTAACTATTTTGATTTCTTTTTTCTAGGGAATAACTAGGCATTTGATTCTTAATATATGATCTACCACCACATTTTTTACTCAAGTTTATCTATTATTTTCAAATAAAATTTCTGGATCAGAAGCATCCAATAGAGCAGATGTGATTTGGCATCATTCTTTTGTTGTAATTACTGGTAGTAGAAAGGTCAATACATAAAATGAGGTTCGATCCAAGAAGGTGTGATCTGAACTTATCAAGGGCGAACACAAGGACCAACAACTCTTTCTCAGTTATAGTATAATTCTTTTGGGCTTCGTCTAATGTCTTGCTGTCATAGTGAATTGCAAATGTTAATATATCCATGTGCCACCCAACTATAGCCCCAATAGCAAAATCTGATGCGTCTGTTATGATTTCGAATGTGAGAGATCAATCAGAAGGTTGTAGGATAGGCACTTGATAGTTCGAATAGGCAAAGGTTCCTAAAGCTCGATCTTAGAGGGCCCGCAGACGGGTCAGATCTGACAGTCGCTGTATCAACTACTCTCACGGTACTCAGAACATCACCAATCAATCAAATCAATCATCAATCCACAATGTATGATAATGCAATGGAAATTTCTGAGTAAAAAATTATTTTTATTTTAACTCTAAAAAATATGTGTATAGTGAATAAGTGTAGAGTGTCAAACCATAGAGAGCAAGTCACAGATAGGTGAATTATTGTCTAACAATGAACAATAATTGCTTTCGCACTTTTTTAATTTTTTTCTATTTTATTGGTTTTTAAATATATATAAATTTTATGTATATATATTTTATATATTTTATATTTCTAAAATTTATATCTTTTATATATAATTTTGTAGAATTTAGTTTCTTTTTTAAGATATAATATATATAATATTAAAAATAGAATAATATATAATATATAGAAAATACAAATAAGAGTAATCCTTTTTATTTTAATGTTTTTAAATATATTAGGTAGTTATAAATAATGATAGTAATTATAAATAATATAAAAGTAATACAAAGAGTATATAATATATAGGGTTTTAAATATAGCTAAAAATACTCAAAATTTATAAAATATAAAGTTTTTGTGTTTTCATATTTTTCTCTATTTTTGTTTATTCTTACATAACTTTTGTTAATTTTTAGGCATTTTTAAAGTCTAAAATATGGCAAAATAGGGGATATATTAATTGGCTGCATGTTTTAGGGTTTAAAAATAGGAAATAAGTTCGAAATTATCCAAAATATGTACTATATAATATCGATAAAAATATACAGTAGAATAATATTTATTTAGATTTTATAGATTATTTTTACGATTTTTATAGGATTAGGAGGTTTTTGAATTTTCAGTGTTCCCATTTTTATAATATTTTTGTGATTTTTAGTCTTGAGTTATAATATGTTATACATTTTTTTGGAATTTTTAGAATAGGTTTTATTACTTTTTGTATTTTTCTAGTTAAATAGGGAATAAATAGCTCCTAAATGATTTTATATTTACTACAATTTCCCAAGATTTTATAAGCACATGAGATATTTAAACAAAACAGAAATGTAACAAAATAATGAAAGACCCGACATGGGTATTTTTCCAAAAATAAAGTTCAAGGATTCTTGTGCAAAATACGTAAAAAAGTTTGCATTTATTTACAAATTTCCAAGACTAAATACAAATATAGGAAGACAAGAGGGTACGATTGTAATTTTCCCACCTCACATCGGGCTGCCACGTGAGGTGAGCTGGCACAGAACTAAATCGCAATATTGAAAATGTTCTTAGGGATACGTGCAATTTCTACACAAAATATAAAGCATATTTTAATATTTACAAAAATTATTTGAAAATACAAAAAGGTGCTAGGTTATTGTGAAAATTACCCGATACATCGTTCTATCCAACAGTGCTGAGATCTTACTTGATACGTATCGTATGCTGAACGGTTGATGATGCTTCGTGGATAGAAGCTCGAGATTATATCCATTCGTGGATCTGACGGTTGATGGCATGGGCGATCCAATGGCGGCTATAGACGTGGAGATTAGTTCCCGATCGGATGATGGAGAAAACACTTGGAAGAATAGGGAAGAAACCCACCACTTTTAAGCTTCGATCATCTGAAAGCATCATCAACCGACCCTCTTCCTTGCTGCTGAAGTGCTCGTGAGGTTCCTAGAAGGGATCCACAGTTGTTGACAACCTCAAAGATGTCCAGGACTCATTGTGGGGTCCTCGTAGCTCGGTGAATCTCGGGGCACCTAAACTGAGTTCCTAGGAGCGATTGGGCCTCAGATGGCCCCTTTAAGGCCTAATACTTGAGCAAGAATAATGACGGAGCTCTGGTGATCGGTCCTGATAGTTATTGGTAGAGGATTGAGCAGTGGTGAGGTGGATTGGATGTGCTCCAGCGAAGGGTGGCTGAAGAGCATGGCTGGACAAAATCCGAGAAGATACAAGACGAATGGTGAGTCAAGGAGATGTAGAAGTGGCCAAGGAGATAGTGGGGTGGAAATGGTGGCGGAATAAGGTGGGAATGTGTGAAATGATGGCCAGAGCTTCTAGATCTCCAGTGTACTTTTTTAAATTCCTAAGATTACAGGAAATAAATGCTGATAATAAAATGTGGATAAGAAAGTTACCTGAAAAGCATGAAAGAACATCTCAACTCGACTTGAGGGCAAAGGAGTTGAACCTCCACTGAAGTAGCTCCGACAAAGTGTGGATCACTCTAAAGACGCCATTCGTACGTTGCAAATCTTATGTGGAGTGAGATGTCACCAAGCTCAACCCATCCACGAGATATCTGAGAGTTTATGGGGCCAAGAAGGATTAAAATCACAAATAGTGGCGGAGCTTCTTATTTATACACAAACAAAGGGGGTCTGATGATCACAAGATTGGAGGAGATGGTGTGTATGTATAGGTGGTTCAGAGTGATGGTGAGGTTGATAGTGGTATGGGGAAGAGCTTTTGGCAAGGAGGAGTGCCAAAAAATAAAGGAAAACAGGAGGCTCGAAACGTCTAACAAGTCAGACGAAGTTTTTAACTCATTTAAAAATAACAACTAATTTTATTAAATTAAAGTTAAATATGACAAATAATTATTATTTTATATAGTATTTTATTATGATTTTCATTTATTTTTACAAGTTAATTTATTTTATGTTATTTGTTACATGTGTATACATAGGTATATATACATGTATTTGGTATATATTTTTTTTATTCTATATTCTAGATTTTATTCAGTTATTTCATATTCTCTATATTTATAACTTATTTAATTACACATTTACATATTTTTAATTTATTTTTCTGAAGTTATTTATTTAGTTAAATAATTATGTACATATATTTTATAGGTATAGTTTATCTATATATTTTACAGTTTTATTTATTTAATGTATTTTATTGCTTTTATTTTATTTTTATTATTTATATGTATTTTGAATAATACTTACAAGTCTATAAAAATATGATAAAGGTAAAAATATAGAGAATGAATATATTGAATATTATATACATGTATACTGTAAAATGGGGACCCAAAAGCCAACTTGTGCATCTTAGCTCCAAATTAAATGAAACACCTTCAATAAATAGATAATTTAATTTTATAAATAATAAAGGTGAGTTTGGTCAATTTTGAGTCTATATGGAGGAGATATAGGTCTGGGAAGTTTTCATTGTGGCTTTTTGTTCCGTGTGTCTCGGGTGCGTCATTTATCATTTTTGAGTGAAATTAATTGTTTTATTTTTCTTCGTATTTTTATGTACAAGTTTCATGTTAAATATTTATTGATTTGAGGTAAAAATGTGAGAGAATAAAATAGGTACCAAATCATATTATTGAGCTTATAAAATTAGGTGTTTGATGTATTATCTATAGAATTGGTCAGCCCTATCTCCCGCTACTTTATTCCTTATCAACCAAGTAATCATAATGAATAGCTCTCAGGGTCTGGGGTCATTCAGTGTCTTTAACACATCATTCCTTTTCTTTTCTTTCTTTATACTTTTATTTTGGGATTAAATTCACATATTTATACATTGCATACAAATCAATTATTGAGAGTTATTTTGTACAAATTAATGCTATATACATGCATTTAGCTAGTGATTTAATGACAAAATGAAAAAATAAAGTTGATGAAGTGGAGATTCATCAGTGCTTGAGTAACCAAATCCTTTAAATGATTGAAGGCTTGGAAGACTTCGTCATCAACAATAAAATCTGCCTCCTTGCCTAGTAATTAAGTAAGAGGTCAGGCAATCCTGCTAAAGTCTTGGATGAATCTTCGTTAAAATTCAACATGAACTAGAAAAGAATTCACATTCTTCACAATTTTTGGTTTCTCAAGTATGGAAATTACATCTTCCTTTGTTGGGTAGACCTCCACACCTCGCATGGAAATGATGTGGCCAAGCACGATTACTTCGGTGACCATAAAGTGATCTTTATTCCAATATAGCACAAGGTACACCTCACAACATCTCTTAAGAACTCGGTCGAGGTGAGAGTTACAAGCATCAAAACTGTCACTACAGACCGTGTATCATCCATGAAAACCTCTAGAAAACTAGCCACCAAGTCAACGAACACAACTAACATACACCGTTGGAATTTAGCGGGCATGTTACGCAATCTAAAGGGCATCTATTTGAAGGCATAAGTGCCAAATAGACAAGTGAAAGTTGTCTTCTCTTGATCCTCAAGGGAAATCACCACTTGGTTATATCCCGAATACTGATCCAAGAAGCGAAAGAACTCTTTCCCTACAAACCTTTCAAGCACTTGATCCATGAATGGTAGTGAAAAGTGATACTTCTTGGTGGATGAGTTCAGACACTTGTAATCAACACATATGTTCCAATAAGTAGGTACATCGGACAAAATCTCTTATCCTTTATCATTTGTGACAACAGTGATTTTAGATTTCTTCAGAAACTCATGCAATGGGATGACCCATTTAGAGTCAAAAATGGGATAAATGAAGATGACTTCACACCATTTCGTGATTTCGTTCACGACTAAGTACTAGAGATTAGTGTTTAATCTTCTATGAAAATCACGAGACGGTTTACGATCATCTTCAACATAGATATGGTGTTAACACAAGGCAGGATTGATCTTACAAAGATCTAAAATATTCCAACCAACATCCTTCTGGTTTTTCTATAGAATCTCCAGCTAGCGAGATTCTTGACCATGGTCAATCTTCCACTTATGATGACCATACAGTGTTCATTTTCACTCGCAAGGAAGGCATACTTAAGATTTGGCAGAAGTAGTTTGAATTCTAGTGGGGTTGGAATTGGCTCTATGATATCTTCAAAAAGGCATGACATGCAATGTATTAGTATCCACATTGGTTACTTCAGGTTCAACAAAAGACATCAAACATATCTGCAATGAATTCTTCTATTTCAGTATGTGATGGATTTCCTTAAACAATTTAATCAACTCTTTAAAATGGACCTCCCTATTGGTTTGGAATATAGAATTGACTATGCTTTCTAGATCTTACCTGGGGTCGAGAAATTCCTAGGTCAAAATGTTTTTTAGTGATAACTTGGAGTCTCTGATATTCTAAAGTAAGTCACAGTCGACTTTTTGCAGTTCTGGTTCACTTTGGTAAAGTGTGGTTTCCTTGGCTTTAGCACCTGCGATCATATCCATTGTAACCTTATCATTATTTGGAGTAAAGAGTGGTCTTTCTAGATGTATAGTCTACTATCGCCTCGGGTGTTCCTAGGAATAGTCGACCGAGTATACTAGGTGTTTGGAGTAACAGTGCGACTGTATCCATGTCCCGGACAATGATCTCCATTGGGTGTTTCATGCCATTTACCGTTACAATAACATCCTTTAACACAACTCTGGGTCGCTTAATGGATCAACCAGCAAACTGAAGGATCATTCTTCTAGGTTCGAGCAAACCCAATCTGAATTTCTTGAGAAATGATGTAGGCATGAGGTTGATAGAAGAACCACTATCAATAAGAGTGCGGTTGAAAGATTGGTCAAAGAACTCACCCTTGATTAAAGTGCTTCGAAATCCTTTTTCTTTATTGGGAGGTTGGTGATCATGTTAACTATAGCCATGGTGAGAAAATGTTTTTCATATATTTTTGCGCAGTTAACATCTATTTTTGCGCAGTTTATGCTTAACGGCACATGCCTACTTCAGAACTTTCTTCACATTGGGCATGTATTCCATGGCTTGCATGAGTGGCATTTCCAAAAAGATATTATTTAAAATTTCAACACTTCCAGGATCAGATAAAGCCATTTTGGATTTTTCATTTTTTAGATTTTCTCATTGCATATGGAAAAGAAACTTCTACACCACTCAAAAAGTTTTCCTTAGAAATAACTTTTACAAGTAAATGACTAAAAGGGATATAATGATTCATCGATGGGGGGGGATAAAAAGTGGATGTGGTAACTATATCTGCTGACATATGATTGGTTGTGAGTTTCTCATTGGTTTGTATGGCTCGACCACTATTGTCAGCATATTTTTGGTCTTTTCCATTTTCTGATTTTTTTGGTATTTTCTTGCATATAGTACGGATCCTTCTTTTTCTCAATTTTCTCCTGCTTTTCCTACGTTGGTTGCGGGTACGACCAGTGAAGATGACAATGACTCGCCCTCCGAAGCTTTATTCTTCCCTCACATAGCTAAAGATAATTGTATGGTTCTATTGCTCCTTTGAGTCACAACATTAGATAATATAAAGGAATTCCGATCTAACTCAATCTGAATGGAGGACATCTCACAGACTACCTGATGAATCTCCATTTTATCACCTTTACTCCATCATTTGGCCTTAAAAATCCTATTAATGCATGTAAATATCATTATTTTGTACAAATTAACATTAATTACTTATTCCATTTATTGTGTATAAAATACAAATTTTATTGCCAAAATTATAGAATAAAGAAAAGGAAAGAAAAAGAATAAAATGCCAAAGGTATTTCACGACTATAAACCTCAAGAACTAGGCATCTTGATGACTGGGTCACAAGGAATAAAGTAGGGGGAGATAAGGGTCAAAATAGAATAAAAACCTCATTCTTTTATTCTTTAATAATTGTTTTTGGAACCTATTTATTTTATATTTTTTATACCTCAAATAAAGAAACTTTGTACATGATAGTTGTAGATAATATTAAATAGAAAAATATAAAATTGATTTCATATAAAAATAATATACTGTATACATTTTACACTCTAAATAAAAAGCCAAAATCCCAACTTCCCAGATGATAACTAGGAATACAGCTAATTCGGGAGGAGTTAATTAATCAAATGTCGTTGTCCTAAATCAACCAAATAGGCTAATCGAGAAAATAAACCACTAATATATCAAACAGAGAAATCTAGTGATTTTACTACTTTTATTAACTGGATATAGCGACCAAGGTCGAACTTAAGGAGCACAATTATACACTAAGTAGCCAATTCAAAAGTCAAAGGATTTTTATTGTTTTTTTATGGTTTATATTTTTTCATTTTTTTAATTTGTAAATATAAGAGAGGTATACACAAAAGATAAAAGTACGCTCAAGCAATCTTTTTGTATTTTTTAAAATAGTGAAAAATACTAAGAAAAATAAAGTAAAAATTTTTTAGGTTTTATATATTTTTTATTGTTTTTGATAATTTTGGGTATTTTTAAGATGTTTCTATGATTTTCTAAAAATTAAATAATGAAAAAATAAGCAAATAGTGCACAACTAGGGATGTTTTGCAATTAATAAACAAAAATCACCACAAATAATACATGCAATCAAGAACCACATGTAATTTTTGGGGTAATTTTGGAGTTATTTAACTATTAATTGCAATTAATAAAAAGCTAGAATTAAAAACAGTGCATAGGGATCAAACTGCTAATACTTTAAGTTCTAAGGCCTAGCAAATAACATGTAATAAAAGTTCAGGGGCCTTGACGTAATTAATCTAGAACGCACACACGCAACATGTGAAACCATACCCACATGGGGTATATATGCAAATTTCAAAACATGAATTTAATTTGATAACAAACAAGAAGTTCAGGACAAAAAAATACAAATATCCGAAAAAGAACATGAGGCTACATGTGACTGCAACTCAGATGGACTAAAATGCAAATATGAAACCTACATGGTCCTTAATGAAAAAGTTCTTAATGAGGGGAAAAAAGGGAAATATACCCTTCGAGGCACGTGGTAGGCACATAAAGGATAGACAACTCTGATGGACTCCGCAAAAGCTGATCTGATGGTCAGAGAATGTCAGGGATGGGCGGTCAAATCTGCAACGCCAGGTTGATCTAACGGTCGGGTATGACGGGTGCTGACATGTGGCTTAGATGTGCAGGGGCTCTGATCGGCCCGTTATGGACTGGTCATGGAAGGACGGTCCAGATCAGAACTGGACGGGAGGAGCTGATCCAACGTCTCTGAGGGTGTTAGAAGAACTGAAGCCTGATGACCTTCGATCAGGAGGTTATGCATATCCAAGAGTCTGGTCGGCTCATGGTGAAGTGCAACACCTTTGTAGGGTCACTCCGCGTCTACTAGATGGCTCCGATGAGAAGATGAATGGTCGGATGGTCGCAGTGGGGGTGGTGCACCTAGAGGTGCTCTGCCACCTCTACTGGAGCTCAGGTTGTGTCTCCTTGCATGAACCAACACCTGCAAAAGATAAAGGGACTCATGAGCTTTTCTCAGATTTGGCAATTGCATGTAAACATAGAGAGAAGAGGCGTCGAGTGGAGCTCAACATCCGGAGAGGTGAAGGATGAACGTCTCGACCTTAAATCCTACCCTAAGTTTGGAGCTAAGGATGATTAGAATGTGGAAGAATGATGATGGTGAGTCGAAGTGTTGATCGAAGTAGCTGGATGGGCAAGATGGGGCTCCGATCGGCTGGTCAGAGCAAATAAAAATGTAGCGGAGCTGATGGATAAAATCGAGATGAACGGTGTAATGGGGATGAAATAGAGGGTACATGGGCATCCTACGAGGAACGATGAAGTCGCGATGAGAGGAAGGCGAGGTTTTGGCCTCGGCTGGGCTACGGAAGACTTGGCAGGTTGCACGTGTCAGAGGGCTCCAACTACATATGAGCTGCGACCAAATGACCAACAAATCAAGCTCTGAAGAGGTCCAACAGAATCATGTCACTCTTCTAAAGGTGTTTAGGGAGGAAAGAGGCGGTATGGCACGAGCTATGGAGCAAGGGTGGCTGAGGAGAGAATTTATGTGAAATTCCAAGGTCTAGAAGAATCGTCGGAGAGTGTGAAACCCTTGGAATATCCTACTTCACCTAGGGATCCGCGAAGATCATGGATCTTACGAGAGGTGTCAGGAACTGAAATCAAGGGAAAAGGTGGTTGGACCCGATCAGGAAAATGGGGAGAAATCTGGTCTGGTGATGGAGTTGTCGGGCTGAGTCTGAAGAGGGGAAGGTTGACCCGGGTTAACGGACCCGGGTCATCCAATCAGAAAATTCAGAATCAATATATCAAAGAATAATGAAAATAAAATACTAAATGAATTTAAAATAAAAATGATAAAAATGAAAAATGTTTATTATTTTTAAGCCATTTTTCTGTGATTTTTTTTATTTTTATGAAATTATATATACCATATATACAGTAGAGGGTATCATGTATAGGTATAGTATACCAATATATTTTATTCTTTTATTTTATTTTATTATTTTTACGCAGAACTCCTTTATTTATCTTTTATATATCTACAAAATAATTTGATGATCATAAGATGATTTTTATTTGATTTTTATAAATTAAATAAAATATGGAATAGATAGGTATTCTATACACTATACACAAGGGTGGCTTTTGTACAACAAACTTTTGATTTTTTTTTTATTTTATTTTCTATTCATTAATTTTTATTTAATTTATATTTTATTTTTAGGAATATGTACAAGTGTTTAAAATACAATATGCAAAAATTATAAGTTAATATGATTAAATATGGATATTTACAAGTATAGGTACCATGTCACTATACAATGCACCAAAAAGCCAATTTTTACATCATAACTCCAAAATTTATGGAACAACCTCATTTGAAAGATAATTTAATTTGGAATCCAATAAAGGTGATTTTGGAAGAATTTGAGTTTGTATGGAGCCAGAATTGATCTTCTAGGTTCTTGTTGTGTGGTTTTTATGAGTGACATTGTTTGTATTATGTACAACAATTTATTTTACAAGTATTTTTATTATTTAGGAAATATTTTTGTGTACAATTTTTATTAAGAAAATATATGGATTTGACGTCTTTTTATTGATGAATAAAATAGGAGGAGTAATATGTAGATAGCATGCATAGTGAAGAATATACAAGGACCCTATCTGCCTCTACCTTATTCCTTATCGATCAGGTCAATGATTGACCTTCTCTCACGATTTTGGCCAATCTTTACTTATTTCATAATTACATCCTTCTTTCATTTTTCTTTTCTCTTTATTCTTTTATTTTTTGGTAAATGTATGTTAATTGCAATATCAACAATGACAAGCATAGTGATAATTTATTGTATTTACACATATTTATAGTTGTTTTTGCTAAAAGATAAAGCTAATAAATAAATAAAGGATGAGAATCATAGATTCATCACCCCCCTATACTTTACCATTGCCAGTCCCTTAACAAACACTTATTTAAAAAAGAAGTGAAACCAAAAAGATAAGAAAAGAAAAAGGAGGAATCATAGTTGATTATTAAACTGATCTTCATAAAATTGGAGTATGGAGCTCAGTCAGACCTTTGGATTAATAATTTAGTGGAACCTTATTGGAAAATAGGTTTCAGACTTAACAACCTTCAAGTTCCATAATTCAATGGTCAGGTCTCCTTAACAACCAGGTCAGAGCAAGAATCTTTCCTTGTACTGTGTAAGTGATATGTAGCTCCCCGCCTAAAAAATGGAAAAGACATAGCTTCCCTCGACAAGGTAACTCTAATCCCCCATCCTAGCAACTCTTTCCTCAATGAGTGGGTATTCCCTTCTAAGTTCAAGTACAATCAGCTCAAGAAGAGTGGAAAAGGAGAAATTGGACCGTGACCAATGTAGCCACATATCCCTTGGAGCTTAACCAGTGTAGCTAAGTCTCCAGCAGCAAGCTTCCTTGAGATGAGACAGTGGAATACATAAGCTTTACTTATTCACTAAATACACTCCGGCTTGCATTTTATTTTCAATCAGGCTTATTCCCATTTCTTTGGTGTTTTTGTATTTTTACACTTTTTTATGACATATATACAACATATCTACAAGGTGCAACATGTACATAAGGAGTTTTTCTTCTTGAGCCAGTGGACTATCCCTTTTTTGAAGCTTTATTGCAACCCACAACATCTTGCCATTAGACCTCAATGCTACTAGACCAAGTTAAGGTGCACATGCCTCCCTAGAGAAGGACAAGAGGTTCTAGCTAGTTGTACTACCCCCGTATGCTACTCCAAGCGAAATTATTTTGCCTCCTCACCATCTCATCTGTGTTGCTACGTGTAAAGTATGTGCCCAAGTCAAGCATTGTCTTTGAGAGTCATGTGTGCATTGTTATGTGTTTTGCTTAGGTTAATCATGATGACATGTAAACATAGCCTAGCGGACACAAAGAATTAAGTCTCTATGGACCTGAAAAGTCTTAACCCCAAATCCTATAAGGTTCCTCTGAAGTTAAGTGGATTGAGGTCTTAACCAAGCTCCACTCTTCAATTTTATCCCATACTAGTTTAAATGTCAACCATGATATTGAAGAATGCACATTGTAAAAATTTACAAAACTCTTCTTTTGGGATTTTTTCAAACTATGCAAATTTTTATGGAATTTTTTATTTTCATTTTTTGGCATTTTTAAAAAATAATTTAAAGAAAAAAATTCACAAAGGTATATACATATTTGCAAAGGGGTTTATATTACAGATTTTATAACAAATGTATTTTATTCACAAAATCTTGTACCGGCTTTATTAAGGATACTTAAAGAATCTAGGGGTAGATTATGGTTATTTCATGTACACTTATATACACGTGATTTTCATACCGCATAAGTTATTTCCCATGTGACAAAACAATTTTGCAAACAATTTTAAAAATATTTTTCAAAAGATTTTCCAACATTATTTTTACAAACATTTACAAACAATTTTACAAAATGTTTTTGCAAACTTTTTATTTTCACACAATTTTCGAAAATTTTGTACATTATACCTCATTTTGACATAGAAAATAATTACAAATCTTTTGCAAACAGAATATTTTTACAAATATTTTTACAAAATTTGTATAAAAATAATTTTTACAAATATTTTTACAAAATTTGTATAAAAATAATTTTTACAAATAATTTTTACAAAGCATTTTTGAAAACATTTTCAAAATATTTTTATTCTTATTTTATAAATAATATCCATGTTATTAACACACAAAGTACGAGTTATGGCTAAAGTACATATACAATATATACGACACCCCTTATACTTAGCTCGAACAATGTCCTCAGAGTGATCAGAGAGCGATGAAGAAGACATAATTCGTGCTGAGTATAGAGAAGTGAAAAGAATCCTATAATATAACGACTCAAAAGAATGAAAGAACAAAATCAACATAAGTCGGTTATCTCCCCATACTTAGGATCAAGTAATCCTAAGTATAGAAGACTATAGACAAAAGGGGAAAACCGAGGAGTAGGATGTACAGACATTACCTCCCCTTTACTTAGGGTAAAATATCCCTAAGTACAAGCAACAAAAGTTGAGGTAATGGGAAAAATTAATAATCACAAGTCTAATACCCCCTATACTTAGGATAGAGTGCATCCTATGTATAGCAAAATCATAAGATTGATTTAGTGTACTACACCAAAATGTATGAATGACATAGATTTAGGGTACTACACCAAAATGAATGAATGATATAGACAATATGGATCTATACAGAGGAGAACTAGAGATGAAACTCAGGTATGAGATGCATGTGATGTGAGTAAAGGAACACATCCCATACAAAATGAATAGGGGCATCGTCAACGGTCATTAGATCATGATCACGATATGGCTTCAGGCACTGACTGTTGGCTCGAAAGGTGAACTCAGAAGACAAATCAGATATGTCAATGTTGTTGTTGTCATGCACCTTTTTGACCATGTATGGTCCCTTCCATTTACTTTGTAATTTCCCTGGAAATAATCTTAATCTCGCATCAAATAACCATACTCTTTGGTTGGGCTCAAACTACTTATGGCTAATGTGAGAATCATGCCATATCTTCACTTTATCCTTGTATTGTAGGCTACTTGACAAGGTTGTATCTCTAAATTCTACTCTCCTCTGATCCCACATAAACTCAGGATCCAATAACAACTCAATAATGACCCAAAGTTACTTGTGCTTGATCTCCTTAAGTAAGTGGCATGGATTGCCATAAACGAGTCAGAAAGGAGATATTCCCAAGGATGTCTTGAAGGAGGTCCTATAGGCCTACAAGACCGAGTCCAAAAGCTGTGGCCTATCCTTTCGGTTTGGGTAGACAACCTTCTTCAAAATAGTCTTAATCTCCCTATTTGAAACATCAGTATGACCATTCATCCGTGGATGGTATGGCGTGGCAACTCTATGGTCAATGTTGAACACGTTAGCAAGGGCCCTTACCTTGTTGTTGATAAAATGAGTCCCCCCGTCAGAAATCAAGACTCTAGGTACCCCAAACTTTGATATGATATTTTTCCTTAAAAATTTGCAAACAGTCTTTGCTTCTGCTGCTCGGGAGGGGATGGCCTCAATCCAATGACTTACATAATCCACAACTAGCAAAATGTTCTCAAATCCCTGACTTTTAGGGAATGAACCCACGAAATTGATGCCCCATGCGTCAAAAACCTCATAGAAGTGAATGGGATATATGGGCATCATATCTCTCTATCCACAAGTGCCCATCCTTTAATAGTTAGTATACCTCTTCGTGAATTCATCTGAATCCTTGAAGAGACTAGGCCACCAAAGGCATTATTGGAGAACCTTTTGCATTGTTCGTCTCCTAGAGTGATGTCCTCCTACCTCAAGCATGTGGCAATAGGTGAGGACGCTATGGTGCTCCACCTGAGGAATACACCGACACCATACACTATCCCCCTTCGTGTTAAAGGGTGGGATCCTCCCAATGGTATGACTTGGCTTTCACGAGGAAGGTCTCAAGTTGCTGCTTGGGACAACCTTGTGGGACTTTCTTGGCAATAAGATAGTTTACAATGTCAGCGTAACATGGGAGCAAGGTGATAGTAAGAATTGCCTCGTCTGGGAATGTCTTAATGATAGGTGTGGTCATATCAGAATCCTCAAGGTGCTCTAATCGTGAGAGGTGATCTGCCACCACATTCTTGACTCCAGGTTTATCCTTAATCTCAATATCAAACTCTTAGAGTAGAAGGATCCATCTCATCAATATGACTTTGGCATCCTTCTAGGCCATGAGATATCGGATGGTTGTTTGATCGGTATATATAATCACTATAGATCCGATAATATAAGATTGAAACTTATCTAGAGCAAATACTACAACTAGTATCACCTTCTCAGTCACAGTGTTGTTCCGCTGAGCGACATCCAAAGTTCGGCTAGCATAGTGTATGACAAATGGCACATTATCCCTCCTCTATCCAAGCACAACCCCTATGGCAAAATCGGAAGCATCTATCATGATCTCGAATGGGAGAGACCAATTGGGTGGCTGAAGGATAGGAGCCTGCATAACCAAATTCTTTAGAGTCTCAAAAGAGGAATGGCACTTATCATCTACAAAGAACTTGGTATTTTTTGTGAGCAAATCAGTTAGCAGATGGGCTATCGGACTGAAGTCCTGTATGAACCATCGGTAGAAACCGACATGCCCCAAAAAAGACCGCAACTGTCTCAAATTGGACGGTGGAATAAGCTTCTTGATGATATCCTATTTGGCCGAATAAAACTACATGCCCCTATTTGAGATGATGTGACCAAGGACCGCCCCTTGAGTCATCATGAAATGACTCTTCTCCCAAGATAAGACTAGGTGGATCTCAATGCGATGTTGAGTACTCGATCTAGGCAAACAAGTCAAGCATAAAACCCATCGTCGTAGATCGAAAATCATCCATAAAGACTTCCAAACAGTCGCCCACCATGTCCGAGAAGATGCAAAGTATGCACCTTTGCAATGTAGCCGGGGCATTAAATAATCCAAAGGGGATCTGTATAAAAGCATATGTTCCAAACATACAGGTGAACACCATTTTTTTCTAGTCTTCGGGTGATATGGCCACTTGATTGTATCCCGAGTACCCATCAAGAAAGTAGTAGAGACTCTTCCCAGCTAACCTCTCAATAATCTGATCAATAAATGGTAACAGTAATGATCCTGCTTGGTGGCCTGATTCAATCATCTGTAGTCCACATAGACTTTCCAAGAAGTGGGTACTCGGGTTGCTAGACTCATTCACCATTGTAGTGCTACCCATCTTCTTGGATACCACATGTAACAGACTAATCCATTTGGAGGTGGGGATGGGGTAGATAAAATCGACGCTTCACCACTTAGATATTTCCTTCATGACTACATCTAGAAGATTCGGGTTCATCCTACACTCAAACTCAAAAGATGACTTGGCATCATCTTTGAGATATATGTAGTGGGAGCAAAGGCCTGGACTTGTCCCCTGGAGATCAGCTATAGTCAATCCAATTGCCTTGCGGTTTCCTTCAAGAACCTCCATCAAACAACATTCTTGGTCTTTAGTCAAATCTGTTGAGATAATGACTAAAAACATTTCTAAATCACCTGAAAGGACTCTATACTTCATGCTCTGCGATAAGGTCTTCAGTTCCGGGTGGCAGATCTGGCCTCTGAAAAGTCTGAGTGAAAGCTACCAAATCTGCATGTGAGAAGTCTCATGGGATAAGTGAATCTGACGAAGACGATCTTACTCATGTATCAATCAACTGTACTAGCTCAATCTTCGCCCTAGTTGTAGGCTCTGTGGACATTAGACATGGTAAATAATCATCGAAATCCTTCCAATCAAAATCGGTGTCTGAACTCGAGGGATCTGAATTTGAATCCCAAGAAATATATTTTGACCACATCACAACAACCTCTAAGGTGTCTTGTGCCATGAGTGCACTCTCCAAACTCTCATCTATTGTCATCTATGGCTCTGTAGTATATGAAGGTGTGACAAGAGCTTGCAAAATCTGGTATGTCTAAACGACATCATCATCTGTAATCACAAAATCACACTCCTGGTGGACGTCTAGATTTGAATCTATCATCTGCTCTGAACTCTGCTCGGAGCAAGCTAAATCTCTAGTTGTCAACTCCTCAATCATCTCTATTTATATACTCTCGCCCTCTACACGAAAGTATACCATCCCGCTATCATGATCGAACACTACGTTTGCTGTAGCAAAGAAGGGTTGTCCAAAAATAACGAGGGTATTGGTCACACATTCATGGATCTCCATGTCCAACACAACGAAGTCCATAGGGAATTTCAGGCCCTGAATCGTGATGACAACGTCCTTTAATAACCCCTTCAGCCTCTTGATAGATCGATATGCAAACTGAAGAGCTGTCCTACTCCGTCTAAGAGGGACAAACTCGAATTGGTCGAGTAAGGTAGCCGGGAGGAGGTTAATCTAGGATCCATTGTCTAATAGAGTCCGATCGAACTGCTACTCATGAATGTGGCATCTGACATAAGAAGCTCCTGCACTTGGTCTCTTGACTGGCAATCGGTTCAGGTAGGTGAACCAAGTGGCACGAGTGAGCACATGTATTTCTACATTGTGATTTTGCCTCTTCTTCCTATGGATGGTGGTCTTCTCTCAAAGGTTCTTTTGGAAAAGAGGGATAAGCTCAAGAGCCTCTTGAAGAGTCAGCTGGATCTGAAATCTATCTATCATCTACTCGTTGAACTCTATCTGCTGACTCTTTTTGGGATTTTCTGTTTTTGGCCCTTCCCAAAGTGAAGTGCTTGAGGGAAGGGGATAGAGAGACCCTGTTCAGAAGAATAAGGGTCAATAGTGGGTTTCTAAGCATGCATAATGTTGGAATCCATGCAAACATCATCAATATCAACAAAATTCTGGTTTTTGAAGTTTTTCCATTTTTTATATTTTTCTATAAATATCCTCAAGTACAAGAGAGGACAAAACAACTGGCAGACTCTTGATGGCATCAGTACCACCGACAAAATCTGAACTGGTGACATCAACGCCGTGCTCTAGCCTATCATCTGGTAATCTGGTGGCATCAACACCACCATCTCAGCTGGAGATACAACGGCATCAACACCATCATAAGGATCATCATCCTTGGTGTCATCAGTACCATCATCCTCATCATCCTTAGCAGCATCAACACCACTCCTGACTTTGTTTAGTGCCCTAGAATCTGCATCATGGTATATTCTATACGAGTCTCCACTGGTTGACTTTCTACCGCTCGTAAGTGTCACAATATCAGCATCAAATAAATAATGAATATCATCCATAATATCACTAGGAGAGGTAGTCTCATTAGACTGTACCTGGTAAGACTTTCTCTTCAGATTATTAGGGTTAGGTTTAATCTGTGTTGGTATGGCAGCCTTGCCCTTGATTATTTCCCTCATTTCCTGTCAAAACTCATCCAGCTCTCGCCAGAAGGTAGCTTGTTGTTTAGACAGCATGCGGGCAAGATTATCAAGGGATGGGTTATCAAATGAGTGTGAATGAGAATCAAACGGTTTTCCTTGCTGAAAATGAGACTAGATCTGATGCTACTAGTATGAGTGAGGAGGAGGATGGGGGTACTACTGATGAGGTTGCTACCTCCATTGTTGTCCCTGGTATGAAGATCGAGGACCATGCTGTGACTGCTGGGAGTAGTGGGGATGTTGTGGTTTGGTGCCCTGTCCTGCCTGTGCCGGAGGCTGCTGCTGGGATGAAGGACCTCTAGTTGACTATCAGAAGCCTAGGTGGTCATGACGGATCCTAGGTTGCTGCAGGTACTGGGAGTACCAAATCTTGTTGAATTCCATCAATGGCTCTTGTGGCTCATGGACTAGCAAGGGGAGGGACGCCGAGGGCTGATCCGGATGATACAACACCAGCTGAGTACCTGAGGAAGGTGGTGGCAATTGGTACTGTGGGAGTGACTGGATTGGCTTTACCTTAATGTGATGGACCTGTCGGTACGAGGGGATGTGCTGAGAATAACTGCTCCCTGGATTAGTCTGTGACAAGGAATGTGAATGAGAAGCTGTCTATGCCACTTGGAGACACATGATCTGGGTCGTCAAGTCACTCAATGTTTGGTCCAGCTCATCAATCCAATTAAGCTTGTCAAGGTCCTAACACGTCTTCTTCTCAATAATCTCCATCCGGTCTAGCTTCTGGCTGATGATAACCATATCGACAGCTGAAGACTCAGCTAGTGCTGCTGCTACAGAAGAGGAAGAAGGACCGACCTCAATGCGTGTTATCCTCTACTATGAAGACATTTGGTGGGGAGGCTTTTCCTGAGTCTATATTCTAGTCTGGGACATCATGGTGTAGTTTTCAACCATCTCCTCATAGATGGTCCAGACTTGGTCTTCATCCTTGGCGAAGTAGGGACATCCAAGAGGCATTTATAAGCCCATGCAGCTTAGGTGTCATCCCATAGAAGAAACTCTGAATGAGGTCGGGCTTGCTGATATCATGGTGGTGACACCTATCGATGTGCTCTTGGAATCGATCCCACACTTCATGGAACTGTTCATTAGGGATCATGGCGAATTTACTAATCATGGCTCTAGCTGCATTGGCCCAGCTGAGTGTGTAATACTTGTTCAGGTACTCATTCCGAAGCTTCTCCCAAGTGGTTACAATCCTCCTTAGTTGTTTTAGCCAGTAGGTTGCTCGATCAACCAAGGAGAATGGGAAGGCTATCAACTTGATGGTGTCCTCGTCTACTAGCCTATCATGGACGATTCTTCATATCACATTGAATTCTTGTAGATGGATATGGGGCTCCTCGGTGGCATGCCCATGGAATTTGGGCAGTAGCTGGATCGTCTGGGGTCGAAGCTCAATGTCACCCAGGATGGTTGGAAGCTGGATCCATCGGTTAGTGAGGGTTGCACCAGGGTTATGCAACTGCCTCATGGTACGTGCTAACCTCTGAGGATCTTGAGGCTTGTCCTGGTGTCCGTTATCTGCTCGGCCCTCCTGGCTTGGTATTTCTCCACCACCGGTTGTTATCTCTAGTTCTTGTTTCCCAACTCGCATCTGTGTGAGCTCTCTCTTCACCTCTGCCATGAATATCCCTCGATCCCTGATCTGTCTCTACATGGTGTACAAGGAAGCTAGCAGTGTGTTGTTGATGGTTGTCTAATCCAATACAAATGATGAAGTTTTAGGCTACTCATTGGTCATGTCATCACTGACCATCTCTCTGGTCTCTGCAAAAGACCCTAATTCAGGTGTTGTCAAATGAATGTAGAGTTGTGTTGGTCTTTCTAACTGTACCTCATGAATGGAAGAAGGGTGGTTGAGGGGGAACTGGATGGAGACAAATTCGAGTTCAGAGAATAGGTCTGAGCTCTTTGAAGCTGCCCTAGATGAACGGGGAGGAGTGCTGGAAAGCGTTGCTGCCAAAGGTAGCCTAAGAGATCTCCTACCCATCATCTTGATCTGGTGATTTATGAAGGTCTGATCTGGACTGAAAGCAAGATGAGAAAAAAAACCCTAGTTTACTTACTCAAACACAGTGTGATAACCGTGAAAGCTCAGTCATTTATCTTGTTAAATTTTATTAGGTGATAATCCAATCTTATAGAGTGAGTTAGAGAGCTATTAGGAGCCCGATTCCCTATGGAGATTGGCTCGGAATCTTACGACTAGTTTGGCCTATTTCTAGCCAGTATGTGTGTAAGTACGGACCATTTTGACTACTCTATTTTCTTGAGGACGGAGCCTTACACAATGTCCTCTAAACACCTACTCTCCTAAGGAAGTTCTGACCGTTTAGCAGCTACCCTAAAATCCTCACTATAGAATAGCTAATTGTTTTTGTTAGAACTGGTAGTATGAAGAAAATTCAAGCATGGCTCTATCCTAGTGTGCGGTCTCTCAAATTCTAGTAGGTAAAATCAGATAAGGAGGGGGTTACTCTCCCCAAAATAAAATTTTTGAAGTGAAGTCCGATTTTAGGTCAAGTGTGCTTTAGTAGTCCTGATTTTCTTGATTATCTCTTTTTAAGTATTTTTTGAATAAAGACAACGTCTAAAAAATTTTCTGATTTTCTTTAAGTTCAATAAAATTGGGGGAGGAAGATGAAAAAGTCAATGCGTGATGAAATCAATGATGCATGCAGAGTCAGAAATGCGTACCTTGCTCCAGTAGTCTACATGAAAGTGATCCGCTCATAATTTAAGGCATAATTAAAACTAATCTAAATGATGCACGAGGAAATCACCTAAAAACAATAACTTCTATTAACGGGAAGAAATGGTGCTAATTAATCAGAAGAGAGACCTGATTCCGGTCTTAGATGCTGATCAAGGCCCACCACAGTGGGTCCTGCAAGCGTTGTATACGACTTCTCATGGCACGTGGTCTCTAATCCAATTAAATTAGCTTTTTATGTGACTAAGTACAATTGTGATCTATAGGAACAAATATTCTATTAGGATGTTTGGACCTTAGTTTCTACCGAGCTCAACAGTTACACAACCTAAGCCTAGGGGATAAAACCTCGAAAAATAAATAAAAATAAAATACGACAAATTACGAAAAATCTGGCGAGGTCCCCCGAGTGCACCGACACTTGGTTAAATAGACCTCGAATAATGTAAAAGACCAAAAGAGTCCAAACATCTAAGTTATTACAATAGTTTTTGCAAAAATAAAACTAAGGCAATTCTATCTAATATATCTACTTCTGCTCTTCCAGCTTCTCCTTAGGTGCGGATCCCTCCAAAGCGAACCGAGTCGTCCATCACGTAGTTCCTCAAACAAAAAGCAAAACAGACGGAGGTCGGAAATAGTTATAACATATAGAAGAAAAAAAAACAAAAATAAATCCTAACTACTTAAACGTGCTCCTCAGCAACGATGCCTTTCTGATAACTAGAAATTCAACTAATTCACAAGGAGTTAATTAATCAAATGTCATTTTCCTAGGCATCTTGAAAACTGGGTCACAAGGTATAAAGTAGGGGGAGATAACGGTAAAAAATAGAATAAAAACCTCATTTTTTATTCTTCAATAATTCGTTTTTTGTGACCTATTTATTTTCTATTTTTGATACCTCTAACAAAGAAACTTGTACATGAAAGTTGTAGATAATAATATGAAGAAAAATACAAAATTGATTTCATATAAAAATAACATACTATGCACATTTTACACTCTTAATAAAAAGCCAAAATCCCAACTTCCCATATGATAACCAGAAATTCAGATAATTCAATAGGAGTTAAATAATCAAATATCATTTTCCTAAATCAACTAAATTGTCTAGTTGAGAAAATAAACTACTAATAGATCAAACAAAGAAATCGAGCGGTTTTTCTACTTTTATTAACCTCATATAGCAACCATGTTCGAACTCAAGGAGCACAATTACTCATTAAGTAGTTGATTCAAAATCAAACGATTTTTTTTACTTTTTAATGGTTTTCATTTTTCATTTTTTTTATTTTTCAATATAAGAGAGGTATGCACAAAAGATAAAAGTACACTCAAGCAATTTTTTATTTTTTAAAATAGTAAAAACTGCTCAGAAAAATATGGTAAAATTATTTTTGGGTTTTATATATTTTTAGTGTTTTTTGGTAAATTTTGGGTATTTTTCAGATGTTATTGTGATTTTCTACAAATAAAATAATGACAAAATAAGAAAACAATACACAACCATGGATGTTTGCAATTTAAAAATAGGTAAAAGGCTCAAAATTCCTAAAAGTGATTTTTCTGATAAACTAGAAATAAATATCTACAAATAGGAACTGAAATCACGGTTTTTTTTTATAATTTTATATGATTTTTTTAAGTTTTTAAGTATTTTTCAAATTTTAGGTTTTTATAAAGTATTTTTCAATAAATTTAAATAGAAGCTAAAAGGTAATAAACAACAACTACAATGGTTTTTATAGAATTTTTAAATGATTTTTCACATTTTTATGAATTTTCTAAAATAAACAAGGATTTTTTGGGTGTTTTTTTTAAATTTTAATAATAAAAATGCACGAAAATTAACAAGCAAAAATCACTACAAGTGAAACATGTAATCACAAATCATAGGTAATTTTTAGATAATTTTTGGGGTCAATTACTATTTATTGCATTAAATAAAATGCTAGAATTAAAAATAGTGCATAAGGACCAAACTGCAAATACTTTAACTTCTTGGGACTGGCAAATAACAAGTAATAAAAGTCTAGGAGCCTCGATGCAATTAATCCAGAACGCACACGCACATCAAATGAAACCGGAAACACATGGGTATATATACCATTTTTAAACCATGAATTTCATTACATAACAAATAAGAGGTTCAGAACAAATACTACAAATATCCCAAACAGCATACGAGGCTACACGTGACTGCAACTCAAATTGACTATAATGCAAATATGAAAACTATAGGGTCCTTAATGCAACAATTCTTAACTACAGATATATTTATTGAACTACAACGGAATAAAACATCAAGCAGGGGAAAAAGGGCAATATTCTCTTCGAAGCACGTAGAGGGCACGTAAAGGACAAACGGCTCTGATGGACTTTGTGAAGGCTGATCTGACTGTCAGAGAATGTCAGAGACGTACATTCAGATCTGCCATGCCAGGTCTCATCTAACGGTCGGCACGGCTAACACTAATGTGTGAATCAGATGTGCATCGGATCTGATTGGACCGTTATGAACTGGTCAAGGAAGGCCAATCCAGATCAGAATTTGACGGGAGGAGCTCATCCAACGGCTCTGTAGGGTGCTGGAAGAACTGAAGCCAAGCATGCTTCGATGGGGAGGTTCCATCGATCCAAGAGGCTAATCGGCTCGTAGTGAAGTCCAACACCTTCGTAGGATCACTCCACATTTAATGGATGGCTTTGATGAGAAGATGAATGGTCAGATTGTCGTAGCGAAGTGGTACACTTGGAGATGCTCAGCTACCTTAACTAGAGCTCAGGTTCCGTCTCCTTGCACGAACCAGCACCTGCAAAGGATAAAGGGACTTGGAGGCTTCTCTCTTGTTGGGTTATTGCATGTAAACGTAGAGAGAAAGATTGTAGGGTGGAGTTCGACATCCGTCGAGGAGAAGGATGAATGTCTCGACCTTAAATCCTACCCTAAGGTCAGATCTAAGGATGATCATGATGTAGGAGAATGAAGAGACTGTGTCGAAGTTTTAACCAGAGCAGTTGGACATGCAAGATATGGCTCCGACCGATTGGTTAGAGCAAATGGAAATGCAGCGGAGCTGATGGACAAAATCGAGATGAATGACAAAATGGAGATGGAATAGAGGGTACCTGGGTATCCTACGAGGAATGACAAAGTCGAGAGGAGAGGAAGGTGAGGTTCTGGCCTTTACCGGGCTGCAGAAGACCTGAGAGGCTACACGCTGCGGAGGGCTCCGGCCACGTCTGAGCTGCGACCAAATGACCACCAAATCGAGCTCTAAACGGGTCCTGCAGCAGCCTGTCACTCTTTTGGAGGTGGCTAGGGAGGAAAGAGTTGGCGAGGCATGAGCTAGGGAGCAAGGGTTGCGGAGGAGAGAATTTATAGGAAATTCTAGGGTCTAGAATAATAGGTGGAGAGTGCGAAACCCAAGGAAGATCCGACTTCACCTAGGGGTCTGTGAGGGTCACTAATCCTAGGAGAGGAATCGAGCACTAAAATCAAGGAAGAAGGTGGTATGACCCGACCGGGAAAATGGTGAGAAATATGGGCAGGCGATGGAGTTGTCAGGTCAGGTCTGAAGAGAGGAAGGTTGACCCGGGTCAATGGACCTAGGCTAGTCAATCAGAAAATTCAGAATCAATAAATCAAAGAATAATGGAAATACAATAGTAAATGAATTTAAAATTAAAATACTAAAAATGAAAAATGTTTATTATTTTTCAAGCTATTTTTCTATGATTTTTAATTATTTTTATGAAATTACATATTTATAGTAGGGGGTATTATGTACATGTATAGCCTTCCTATATATTTTATTCTTTTATTCTTTTATATTATTATTTTTATACAAAACTCCTTTATTTTATATTTTATTATCTACAAAATAATTTGTTGAGCATAAGATGATTTTTATTTAATTTTCATAAATTAAATAAAAATATGGAATAAATAGGTGTTCTATACATTATACACAAGGGTGGCTTTTGTACAATGAATTTTTTTATTTTTACTTTATTTTATGATTTTCTAAATTTTATTTTTTTATTGTTAGGAATATGTACAAGCGTTTAGATACAATATTTACAAATTATAAGTATAGGTACTATATGACTATACAATGCAACCAAAAAGCCACTTTTTACCTCATAACTTTAAATTTATGGAACAACCCACATTTACAAGATAATTTAATTTGAATTCAATAAAGGTGATTTTGGAACAATTTGAGTTCGTATGGAGCCAAAATTGATCTATTAAGTTCTTGTTGTATGGCTTTTTATGAGTGGCATTATTTATATTATGTACAATAATTTATTTTACAAGTGTTGTTATTATTCAAAAAATATTTTTATGTACAATTTTTATTAAGAAAATAATTGGATTTGATGTCTTTTTAATTATAAATAAAATAGGAGAAGTAATATGTATATATCATGCATAGTGAAGAATATATAAGGACCCTATCTCCCCTTACTTTATTCCTTGTCTATGAGGTCAATGATTGAGCTTCTCTTGGGGTTTGGGTTAGTCTGTACTTATTTCATGATTACATCCTTCATTCATTTTACTTTTCTCTTTATTCTTTTATTTTTTTGGAAAATATGTGTTAATTATGCAATACCAACAATGACATGCACAATGATAATTTATTCTATTTACGCATATTTATAGATGTTTTTTTCAAAGATAAAGTTAAAATGAAAGAATAAAAAAAATGAGATTTCTAGATTCATCATCAAACCCATCTCTTCCAAATAAAAACTCAAAATGTATCAAAATCATCATTAATTGTATATAACTTTTAATAAGGTAGTTAACGAAGGTGGTTACATATTTTTGGATTTAAGGTGAAAGGTTTTGGACTCCTATTGTATCATATACCTGAATAAAATATTCATTATTTATTTAATTTTTTCTAATTTTATATTTTTATAATTTTGTAAGTATTTTTTAAAGTATATATACATATTTAAAACACATAAAACCATAAATAAATCATTAAAATATAATATTTATACAAAATACATAGATGAAATACCTATACGTATGCCTATATAATATACACTATATTTATTTAAGTGTAAATATTATATCAATAAAATAAAATAAAATAAAATAAAAAATATTTATATATATATATATATATAAGTTATAATTTTATAAAATAAGAAAATAAAATAATAAATTAAAAATTACAAAATAAAAATAAAATACCTAAAACATTGCTAAATATACCTATAAAATAACCTTAAAAACATGTAACAAATAAGTTCAAAAAAATAAAAAGAAAAATAAATACTACGGAAAATAATAAATATTTTTCATTTTGTAACTTAAAGTTAATAAAATCATTTACTATTTATTTTCAAATTTACAAATAATTTTAGGTCAGTTTTTTTTCTTGTTGGTCCACATGGACCAACCAGGTTTCTCCCATAATCGACCTCAGTCAACTCTCTGAGCGAGGTTCTACGGTTGTCAGACTTAGTTGTTGACGCTTCTTCTCGATTTTTTCCCAAAGGATCTTTGTGTCCTTTTGGGTTGATTTCTTCTGTGATTTTCTTTCTCAATTCTAGCTCAATCACAAATGCATGATTTTTCAAGGGGAGAACATCAGAATCGCCCGGGCTCCCTCATTCTTTAGAGCCGCTTCGTTACATAGTACATAACCTCCTCTAAGCCCTTTTATAATCTCTTTCTTTCAAGGGTCATACAGTTTCACAAGGTGAAACCCCAGTCGGTGCATTAACCACTCAAGAGTATGTGTTTAATCAACAAGTAACCAACAATATAAATCAATCAATAAATAACAAGAATGTGAGTTAAAATTTATTATTCTGTAAAATACAAAATGTATAGCTTGCAATCATGTAGAGTTCGATCCATGATGAGCAAAACAAGTAGCCTACGATTATTGCTAATCAATGTATAGTATGTGCAAACATGTCTTTTATACATTTTTCTTGTTTTTGTGGGGTTTCAAACATATAAATATAAATAAATATATAAATATATATGTGTGTGTGTTTAATTTATAAATATATAGCTTTAAATTTTTTGATTTTTATTTTTTCTTTTTCTTTTTAATATATAAGAAGGATATATATTGATATAAATATATACATTATGTATATTATAGATGATATATATAAAATATATAATAGATAGTTCGGGAAAAATACCATAGGTACAATCCTATATACGTATATATATTTGGGTTTTAAAATATATTAAGGTATTTATAATATTAATTAGTTGTATAAAACATATCTAGGTATATATACACAATATAAGGCAAGATATATATATATATAATAAAAAATCATAAACTATTGTTTTTGAGTTTTATATATTCGTCTAATATTTTTATGATTTTTCTGGATTTTTTTGTAAATTTATATGTATTTTAAAGTCAAAAATATCTCAAATCAGGGATTAAAAAATAGTTTAAAATTGAAATGAAGATTAAAAATAGCAAAGAATGGCTAAAATTCCTCAAATAAGTTTTAATTGTTAGGTTATAATATAAATAAAATAAAAAAATAGAAATTTGTTTTTGGATTTTTTGAGAATTTTTTATATTTTTATACTATATTTTGATGATTTTTTAATTTTTAGTCTTTTCTTTTTCTATTTGTATGGATTTTTGGTCTAGAGTTAATAAATACTAAATCAGACAATAGGTATTTTTTTGGTAATTTTTCAAAATGTGTTTCCATTTCTTTTGTATTTTCTAATTAAAACATTGCTAAAAATGTGCTCATTTTATTTTTAAAAAATAGTTAAAATACCAAACTTGCTAAAATAAAAATAGGGCATGAAAATGCGTACTAGCAGGCATCTAAACCTATTTTTGCATGATTTTTAGAGCACGGGTACTACTTTTTAATAAACGAAATACAAGCACCAAAATTACATGAACCGGGAAAGGGATTTTTGTAATAAAATAAACATCAGGGCCATGCTTGCAATTTACTCAAAAATTTTACAACGTATATTAAAAGTTATTAGACGCAACCTAAATACAAAAACCACATGGGTATACTTGCAAAATGGCCACCTCACACGGGACGACACATGAGGTGACCTGACATGGACCTAAGTGCAATATGTAAGATATACAAGGGCCTCCATACAAAATATCCACATTTATTTACCATATGAACTTTATTTACAAAAATAATAAATAAATAAAAAAATAATCGGGGTGAAATATGCAAATTACCTGTAATAGACTCGCCATCCTGTAGCTGGAAGCGATACACTTGCCCCACGTCACACTGACGACTCGCAATACCGCTTCACCGATGAGTAGCTCTGATCTGATCGTGGAATCCATCGAATGGGCGAGACGAGCGTAGAGTGGACGATGGCGATTATAACTAGAGGCACGCCTTTCATGAGACGACATCTCATACACACGAAGAACAGGGAAGAAGGTGACCTTCTTTGGACTTCAATCCATGATTTCTCCTCCCACCGACAGTTTCTGATGCTACTATTGAACTCTAAATGATCGAAAGGCTCATATGCATCGACTGACGGGCCAAAAAGATCCAGGACCCAAAGATGCGGTCCTGACAAGTCGTGGAAGAAGGAGCACGTGGGGACCCTCGTCTGTTGGACATGCGAGCCCACAACGAGCCATTATGCAATAAATGTTATTGCAAAAATCATTCCCTGATCTGAAATGAAGAATAACCAATTTGCACAATAGGTCCCTTAGTACAAATAGGGTTATGTACCATGGCCATTTTGATGATCATACAGCTGTTGATTTAGTTATTGAATCATAAAGGATGGTGCTTGGATGAATATCTAAGGAGTTAGATAGAGGACTCATCAAGCACCATCAAATGATTATTAAATGATGATCTCCAGCCTAAGTAGGAGATGGCAATCCTTTCTCATATGGCTGATATCTGACCGACCTCTTGATGTAGGTCCTCTGCATGGGAATAGTGATCCAGAGGTGTCAGATTAGTTGAGTCAATGGGTTGACTTAACGAGATCGAGATAACCAAAGACATGTGTTGAATACTATAACAGCATAGGCATGCATCCTCTGACCAGAGACAGATGTGTTACTATATGTCTGAGTATGTACATTTGGCAGACCAATAGGTTGATGACCTAACCAAGGTCTATACACCGATGAGCTGGTGTGCATGTAAGGATATATGAGTAATACGATCTCTCAAAGGGATCATAACGGTTCACTTATGAACCGGGAGACATGACCTCACTCATGAGGTATTGGGACCGAACAAATTCCATGCATGGTCGTCGTGCTTTGGAAGCATGACATGAATTTGAAGGTAAGATATGTGCTTTGGGAAAGCATATGATTTATACCAATTCTCAATGACCAAGATTGAGAAACTTGGTGATCAAACCCTGAAGATGACAGTGTAAAATTGATCTATATCTTCAGGATGATCATAGGTCTTCCAGTATGCGGGATGTACAGGTGTTAGGAATACCTGAGGGTGATGTGATCATAAACGATTGTATAACCATGACGCCTCCATTCCGAGGGAGTGATAAAATAGGTTTGGATTTTAGTCACTCATCTCAGTAGAGAAGTGACCTAAACTTATTCCATGTTATGGACATTGATCTTATTGAGATTCAGATGCAATGAGAAGATTATGTCTACGGCCTTGATTTAATCAAGCATCTATGAGAGGTCCGTGAGATCTGGATTTGAGATGAGATATCAACATCCAAGTCACAATACGTGGAACAATACAATCACCCTGTCCTTATCTCCAAGTATCTGCGGAGAAATCACATTATTCTCGAAAGGGTTCAAGAATAATTCCATAGATTAAGCAGTAAGAAATTGATTATTAATTGTGATTTAATTATCTTGATGTATGTGGAAATTATCCAATAAACCTAAATGTGATTTAATTATTGTGGATAAGAATAATGTGGATAGCAATATCCAATTATTCATAATATATTATAAATGTTATTTATAATGTATTAGAGGGCTAATTATAATTTTTATTTGTTAATTAATTTTTAATGTGTATTGGATACACATTGTGTAATTAATTGAAAATGTAAATTATATTTTGTTTTGGTTGTGAATGTGATTCACAAATTTCCAATGGTAAGAATGCAGTATTCTCATAATTAATTATGAATTATTTTTGAAGAATAAATAACAACAAAAGTTGTTGGAGATTATGGGAGAAATTCATGGAGATACGCAATCTCATGATATTACATGAGATTGCCTCCACCATGAGGTAATGGTGGACGGCTACCAATTCCCACAAGGAATGTGGTAGCCGTCCTTCCCTTTCCTTATGGGGAGTAATCTCCATGCTAATCTCTCCTTAATTGCTTGATCTAATTTAGGATTGATTATATTTGACATGTCAAATATATTTGATTTAAATTAGATTATAAGTTGTTAGTTTTTTACCAACAACAATCTTGACCATTGGATTGAACATAGATCAATCTCATCCATTGATTTTATATGTCCCATGAATTGAGATCCATGGATCCCAAAACCCTATAAATAGAGAGGCATACCATGCTCTCTAATGCTATGCTTTTGAAGCACATCTCTCTCTCTCTCCCTCTCATTCGGCACGTCAACCCTCTCCCTCTCTCCCTGCTGGCCGTCCACCAAACCTAGGGGAGGACTACGTCGTTGCTTTCGCCACCGCACCGCTGCTTCGACGTTCTTCGGTTATCCGTCTTCATGGAGTACTACGCTCGTGAAGAAGGCATTCGATCTCGTACGATGAGATCAATAGATCACTGTGCTTGGATCAACTCGTTGGATTGCGAGGATCACGTGACTCATCCCTACGCTCGCAAGCTTCTTCTCCGACGATCAGACTTGAGATAGGAGGCCTTTTTTCATAGAGACTCGATCAACCACGCTTCAAGAGGTATTCTTTTATACTTGTTATGGTTCTAGATGAAACGCTCCGAGAATCATTCTTCGATCTTGTGGTTTCATCGCATGAAAAATTTTTAAATTCCGCTGCATAGAACAACTAGTTCGACTAGTCGTTCTTCGTCGTATTCGATACGACGCTCACGCTTCCATGATGTGCTTGAGGATTATTCCATATCCTTCATCGTCCATGTGCGATTCTATCCTAGGAGGAGTCTTTTCACCTTGGCACCTGCACGAAGATGTTCATTGGATCGAGGCGAATCACCTCGACCTATAATGAAGCAGAGTTACGTGGGAATGAAGGTGAGAGGTGAGGTTCCGACGAGAGGTGGTAGGAGAACCTTTATTCACCGATTGGAGTACAATCGGGGGATCTAGATTGGTCATTCATCGATTGGAGTACAATCGGGTCATCTAGACAGGTCGACTTAATGAAGAACGGTTGGGGAAGGGTTTGAGATGATCGTGGTGGTCACAATAGGTATAGGTTATAGTGAGACCGTAGCTGGAGATCGAGAGCTCCGACAAGATGATTAACCTAATCTACGCTACTAACACGAATAAAATCTGGAATAAAATGCATAGAATTATAGCTACAAGCTACAATTACCTAAGGTTGATAAAATGGCACAACTTGTACCTGAGGGTTGCTCATGGAGCAGAGGTGGCTGGAGGGCCTCCATGGATTGCTCCGCCTTGCCCAAATCACATGCCCAAAGCTCGGGGATGCTCCTGGCGTCACCAGGAACAGACACTCATACACAATGGGGAAATTCAAGGTACATATAAGGATCAAAACAGAGCTAGGAGGCGGAGGGGTTTATTTATAGACAAAGTCGAAGATCCTTATTGACCGGTAATTTAGGATGAATCGAAGGTATGCACAAAGGATTTGGGGATTGTGTGTGGATCATCGATGGTAGATGTTGATCTTTACATGATTAGTTGATGAAAATGAAGGACAAGAAGACCAGGAAAAAGGGTAGAAATAGCGGGAAAAGACACGCGAGTGAAGTAGGACAACTAGGGGAGGATGTTGACTCGGTGTCAACGAACCTCAAGCTGTGATTGGTCCACACAAGTTGTAAGACGACAAAACAAACATTTTTTTCCAAAATAAATAATTAAATACAGTAAAATATTTTACTAATTTTTAATTATAAAAGTGAAAAGTTTATTATTTTATGTAGTATATAATGATTTTTATTTATTTTTTTGGGTTTATTTATTGCAAGTTAATTTTTAAGGGTATATTTATTGGTATTCATCTATACTTTGGCTATTTTATTTTTACATTGTATATTTTGTATTTTTTCTCTCATTTTATATATTTTCAACTTATTTTTATATACATGAATATATTTTTAATGTATTGTTAAGATATTATTTGTATACTTAAATTAATATGGGTATAAATTACATAGGTATAAGTATAGGTATTTCATCTATGTATTTTTGAATATTATTTTATTTTTAGGTTTTCTTTATACATTTTTTTAATATGTACATATACTATAAATAATATTTACAAATTTATAAAAATGTGATATTATAAAAAGAATAAAGAGTAAAAAATGTATATTTTATTTGGGTATATATTATAAT
Organism: Ottelia alismoides; assembly: GCA_037367405.1. Taxonomy (NCBI): domain Eukaryota; kingdom Viridiplantae; phylum Streptophyta; class Magnoliopsida; order Alismatales; family Hydrocharitaceae; genus Ottelia; species Ottelia alismoides. The sequence continues at coordinate 637,385 of JAZKJV010005243.1, read as the reverse complement.
AGGGGTCTAAAACTTAACTTTCACACCTTAACTCCAAAAAATATGAAAACACCTTCATTAAATAAATTATTAAAAGTTATATACAATTGAAGTGTTTGGTGCATTTTGAGATTTTATTTAGGAGATATGGGTCTATGAAGTTTGGTTTTTGGATTCTTATTCCGTAGATAGAATGGACATATTTTTGTGAAAACTCATTTTTGTATTTTTCTATATAATATTATCCACAACTTTCATATACAAAGTTTCTTTATTAGAGAGATAAAAAGCAGAAAATAAAATATGTCCTAAAAATGAATAAATGAGGAATGAATAAATCGAATTTTTATTGTTTGGTCCTTAACTCCACCTTCTTTATTCCTTGTCGACTTGGTCATCAAGATGCCTTGGTCTCAGGTTTTAGGATCATAAAATACATTTGGTATTTTATTTTTTTTTATTTTTTTTTATTCTATAATTTTAGCATTAAAAACAATATTATATATACCATAAATACAGTAAATAATGAATGGTAATATGTTCAAAATAATGCTACCTATCCTACGACAACCCAATGATTTCCCAATCCAACAACACTTCCCTCGAGGAGCAGGGTATTCCCTTCTAAGTTCAAATGGCAACCAACTCAAAAGGAGGGGGTGAAGAGAAGAATGTACGATAGCCAGTGTAGCTGCCTATCCTAGGATGCATGACCAGTGTAGTCAAGTAATCTAACTGCAGGCTAACAAGGTATGTCTTTGAAGTTCAAGAAGGCTTATTGACCATACAAATATATACACTTCGTCAAGCATTTTATTTTCAATCAGGCTTGCCAACTTGTTTGGAGTTATTTTTGAAATACTACGTACATCATCATTTACATAAGGATATTTTACTTTTTAGGCAGTAGGCTATCCATATTTTGAAGCATTATTGCAACCCACACTCTCTTGTCTTTAGACATTTCTGCTACTGGACAGTTTGGGGTGCACTTCCCTCCACAGATGAGGACAAATGTTTCCACTTGTGTGTGACTCATACCAGCAAATCCAGTCCCCTCACCATTCTAACTGTCTCGAGCCAATTGAAAGGTGCAGGTGTTCAAGTTAAGTCATTGTTAACAAGAGCCGTGCACGTGCTCTAAAATACTCTACTTAGGCAGTCAAGACTACATTGAACCCAGTCTCACGATTCTCAAAGAATTAAGTCAACTAGTTCTGAAGTCATTTAATTCCAGTTCCTATAAGGCTCCTGTGATTAGGTAGAATTAAGGTCCAACCAAGCTCCGGTCTTTGGATTTTACTTAGACTTGTTCAATTAACAAACTCAATCTGAAAAATGCGAATGCTATGCAAATGCTATGTACAATGCATAAAATATTTGTGTGATGCAATTTTCAAACTTCTGAACTTTTTATGGATTTATTATTATTTTTTTCTCTTTTTTGACAATGGTTTTGAATTTTTATACAATTTTCAGAAAAGATTTTGCAAATGTTTTTTAATCATTCAAAACAAAAGATTTTTGGAATAAAACTAGGTACAAATATTTACATAGGAATGCATCTTATTATTTACAAGAGTTAGGGTTTTTAAGAATTTACAAGGGATGTGTGATTATATATACAAGTAATAAAGAATATCTCAATTCAGATATAAAGGAAAAAGACTAAATCAAATAGGGTGTACAAAAAAGATTCTTGAACTTAATCAACTTCATTATGATTATGATTTGGTCTAAAGGGTGGATGTAGCCAAGTGGATTAAGGCGGTGGATTGTGAATCCAGGGTGAAATTCCCGCCCATAAACTATTTCCAATGAAGAAAATGCTATTTGAAATATTCTTCATTCTGATTTACGGCGACGAAGAAGAAAACTCTCACTAGATTTTTGCCTTTTCCTACTTCTTCTTCCAAGTGTAGGATAACCCCAAGGGGTCATAGGTTTTTTTCTACCAATTGTTCCCTTCACCGCCCCCATGGGGATGGTCTACAGGGTTCATAACTACTCCTCTTACTACAGGACGTTTACCTAGCCAAGACTGAGATCCGGCTCTACCCACACTTTTTTGGTTCACCCCAACAATACCCACTTGTCCGACTTTTGCTAAGCAGTTTTGGATATTAAACGGACCTCTCCAGACGGTCATCTTAATGTGGTCGATTTACCCTATTTTGCAATCTGTTTCGCTACATCACCCACTGCTCTAGCTAATTGTCCACCCTTTCCAAGTGTGATTTCTATGTTATGTATGGCTGTGCCTAAGGGCATCTCGGTTGAAGTGGATGATTCTTTTTTCTCAATCAAAACCCCTTCCCAAACTGTGAGAGTACCGACACACACAAAAGCTGGGTAGGACACACAAAAAGCTGGGTAGGACACACAAAAAGGCTGGGTAGGACATACATACATTCAATGAAGGACAAGGGTTGATGGGGATTGACGGGGATTGAAGGGGATTGAAAACACATTTAAGGATGGGTTGGGGGAGGGGTAGGCTATATGAGGCTAGCCATTTCACACCCACTAGAGGTTGGGTAGGTGAATGGCTCGGGTCGGGGATTCGAGCTATTCACATACCTATAATGCTCGGTAAAGTTTAAAAATAACATTAAAGCGAGGTAGAGGAAAGCTTGAATAGCTGAAATCTTAACAGATGATTGAGAAAGATTCCCACATTCATTCATGGTTAACTAGTCTTATGGATTTAGAGCTAACAACATACTATTAGGGGTGAAGAGCAAAGTTGATTGAATCTTTATTATTATATTTCTCAAACTTATTTGAAAATGATTTTACAAATAATTTTTAAAACAATAGTCCAAAATAATTATTTTACAAATAATTTTTACAAACATTCGAAAAACATTTTGTAAAGGTTTTTCAAACAATATATATAGATTTTTTAAATATTTTTGCAACCATTTTCAAAAGCATTTGCAAATAGTTTTTCAAAACATTTTTATTTCACACTAGGAAAAGAAATTTACAAGCAAAATATTTTACAAAGGTTGAAAACATTTTTCAAGATATTTTTCCAACAGTTTTCAAGAGATTTTTTAAAGAGATTTTCAAATTATTTTTCAAACATTTTCCAAAATATTTTCATATGATTTATTAATTAGTATATACAGAAACAATTTGAGGGATAATATGGATCTTTTATTAATTGATTAAAATGAATTGTATATGCTTTTATATAAATAGTGATCTAGTCATACTTGTTAAAAATACGAAAGTACAAGTTATGGATAAAGTATATACATAGTATATACGACCCCCTATATTTAGCTTGATTTATGTCATCGTAGATCGAAAAGAAAAAGAGGGGACATAACTCGTAAGTTTAGAAAATCCTATACTACAACGACAAAAGAATAATGAATGAAATAATGAGAAGTCAGTCGTCCCCCTATACTTAGGATCAATTAATCCTAAGTATAATAGACTATATCTACATGCAGGGAGGGTCAAGGGATGGGATGAACAAAGCTCACTCGGACTATCTCCGCCTATACTTAAGGTAAGATATCCCATAGTATAGGCGAGAAGAGGAAACAATGAATGGGATCAAAGAATAAAGAATTTTGGGGTGCACACCACACTATACTTAGGACAAAGTACGTCCTAAGTATAGAAGATTGACCAAAAGGGGCGACACCTTTTTGGTTAAAAAAGAAAAATGAAAATGAAAAGAAGAAAGGAAGAAAAGAAGAAAACATGAAAACTAAGAGGAAAAGTTTTTGAGTTACATTATTTGAATATTGTGATGCTTCTAAGGTTGTAGATGCTCCTTCAATGCAAATCACTTAGTCAAAATCGACTATGACCAGGAAAGTGTCATCCTTTAGGTAAGGCTTCGGTAACTATCCGTTGACGACAAATGGTTGTGCATCAGGAGACAATTCTGATATAACAATGCTTCTGTTGTCACACACTTCTTGCAATCTGAACGGCCCTGTCCATTTACTCTTTAATTTGCCCAGGAATATCTTAAAATATGCATCAAATAACCACACTTTTTGTCCAGTCTAGAAGATCTTTTGTCTGATGTACCGGTCATGCCAACGTTTAACCTTCTCCTTGTACATCAATGTATTATTATATGCATAATCTCAGAATTCTAGGAGCTTGCTCAGATCCTCTTTTCTTTTCAGATTGTATCTTTGTGAGTCCAAATTACAAATGTTGACTGCTCTAAATGATTTATGAATAAACTCCACTGCCAGATGGCATGGCTTTCCATATACAAGATGGTAGGGAGACATGCATAAAGAAGACTTGTAAGCAGTTCTGTATACCCAAAGGATTGAATCCAAGAGTTGGGACCAATTTCTCCTGTCTGATTTTACATGCTTTTGGAGGATCATCTAGATTTCTCTATTTGATAATTTAGCCATGCCATTTGTCTGAGATGGTAAGGAGATGCAACTCGGTGCTCGATCCCGTATTCCTCCGTTAATTTCTTGACCTCTCTATTAATGAACTGACTACCCCCATCTGATATCAATATCTTCAGGATTCTGAACTACGATATGATGTTCTCTTTTAGAAAGCAACAAGTCTTACGGCTGTCTATGGCTCGAGCAGGGATAGCTTCAACCCAACCACTTACATAATCAACGACAAGAAGGATGTGCTCGTATCCCTGACTGTTGTGGAGGGGACCCATGAAATCTATGCCCCATGCATCGAATACATATGCAATATGAATGAACTTTGGGGGCATTGAATCTTTAGTTGTAAAAGTACCTTTCAATCTCTGACAGTCAGTGCAACACTTGACATATGCTATAGCATCCTTAAATTGTGTAGGCCACCAGAGACCACACTATAATACTTTCACTGTCGTTCTATCTCCAGAGTGGTGTCCGCCATATTCAAGCGATTGACAATGATCGAGGATACTATGATGCTCCTCCTGAGGGATACACATGTGCCAAATGCAGTCCGATCCTTCCCCGAACAAGAGAGGATCTTCCCATTGGTAGAAATGGATAGTGGACAAGAATTTATCCTTCTTGATCTTTGTTCAATCTTGTGGAACTACACCCAAACAAGGTAGTTCACAATGTCGACATACCAAGGGAGTGAATCCATGGCCAGAATTGACTCGTCAAGAAAGGTGTCTGTAATGGGTCCACTGCTCAGTGGAGACTCTTGCTGCTCAATTCTAGAGAGGTGATCTGCTACCACATTCTGAACACCAGGCTTGTCTTTGATTTTCAAATCAAACTCCTAAAGGAGAAGGATTACTATGATTAGTCTAGGCTCGTCATCCATCTTCTACTACAAGTATCAGATAGCAGAGTGGTCAGTGTAGACGGTGAATTTAGATCCAAGCAAATGGGATATGTACTTCTCAAGGGTGAAAACCTCAACCAGCAATTCTTTCTCTATCATAGTGTAATTTCTTTGATATCCATCTAGTGTTTCGCTGGCAGTGAATGGCATAGGGCACCTTGTCTTTCCTTTGTCCTAGAACAGCCTCGACTACATAGTCTGATGCATCCATCATGATCTCAAAAGGGAGAGACCAATATGGTGGTTGTAGGACTAGAGCTTGAGTGATGACTCCTTCAATTGATTAAATGAGAAAAGAACTCACTGATCAACATTGAACTCAGTCTCCTTGCACAATAATTATGTAAGAGGTCGGGCAATGCTGTTGAAGTCGTGAATGAATCTCCTGTAGAATGCCACATGCCCCAGAAATGACCTCACGTTTCTGACTGCCTGAGGTGACTCTAAATTGGCAATCACATCCACCTTTGCTGGGTCAACTTCCATGCCACATTTGGAAATAATGTGACCCAGCACAATCCCTTCTATGACCATGAAGTGGATTTTTTCCCAAGATAGCACGAGATTGACTTCATGACATTTCTGAAGTACTCGGTCCAGGTGCTCAAGACAGGAATCGAAACTGCCACCATAGATGGAGAAGTCATATATAAACACCTTGAGAAAATTGCCTACCATCTCGGCAAAAACTACAAGCATGCATCTTTGGAATGTAGCAGTTGAGTTGCATAAACCAAAGGGCATTCTCGTGAAAGCATAGGTGCCAAATGGGTAAATGAAGGTAGTCTTCTCTTGGTCTTTAGGGGCGATTGCCACTTGGTTGTATTCTGAGTGCTGTCCAGAAAGCAGAAGAACTCCGTGCCAGCTAGTCTTTCTAATACTTTATCAATGAACGGCAAGGGGAAGTAGTCCATTTTGGTTGCTACATTAAGACGATGGTAGTCAACATATACACGCTAGGATGTCGGTATCCGAGTAGAGATCTTCTCTCCTCTAATCACGGGGAGCCTTGGATTCTCTGTAACTGCATGCAGAGGACTTACCCAATTTGAATCAGATATGGGATAAATGAAGCCTGCATCACACCACTTTGTAATCTCTTTCATGACTACATCCTGCATATTTGGATTCAGCCTTCTTTGGAACTATCAGGACAGTTTGGCATCTTCTTCCAAGTAAATATTGTGTGAGTACAGAGCAGGATTTATCCCGCGAAGATCTGAGACATGCCTACCAAGTGCCTTGCGGTTTTCTTCGAGAACCTTGAGGAGACAAGATTATTGATCCATGTTCAACCTATTGCTGATGATGTTCGGATACATGTTCTCTGCACCTACAAGAAAAGCATACTTAAGGCCTACCAGAAGTGGCTTTAATTCTGGTTCTGATCTAGCTTGCTTCTCGATCATTTCAGAAACCGTGCTGCTAGGAGAGCGATCTCCCATCACTTGGGGGTAGGGTTGCTCAGCATAGTGGCTTGTTGTTCAAATGATAATGTGTCGAACAGATCTGCAGTAAATTCATCATGTTCCGAATGGTGTGAATCATCTGAATCGAACAGATGCATCGACGAATTAGATTCTGTCTCCTAAGTTCACTCGGAGCTTGTGGCAACTATGCTTTCCCAGTCCTCCTCAAGAGAGAGGATTTCCAGGGGCCATTTATCATTCAAAGAGAGGTTTGTATCTCTAATCTCTGTAATCAAGTCACAGTCTGCTTCAGGCAGTGTTGCATGACTTTCATCCGATGCGACTTTCGGCTTACTAACCATGTCTATTGCAACTATATGATTGCTCAAGCCAAATTTGACCTTGCCAAACCTATAGTCAACTACGGCCTCTGTGGTACGCAGGAGTGGTCGTCCAAGGATAATGAGGGTCTGGAGTAATGGTGCAGGGGAGTCCATATCAAGTACCATAAAATCAACAGGAAACTGCATATCATGTACCTTTACCACAACGTCTTCCAACAAACCCCGGGTTGCTTGATGGATCGATCTGTAAAATGAAGGATCATGTGTGTTTGTTTCAACAGACCTACCCTGAATTCTTGTAGTAATTATACAGGCAAGAGGTTGATGGAAGAACCACTGTCAAGAAGTGTCTGCTCGAAGACTTGGTCGAATATCTCACATTTGATCAAAGATGCGCCTTCGTCTAGATTATTCTACGGGAGATTGCTAATGTATGCGACTGCGGTCATGGTAAGAATGTGCTTCTCTACTTCCTTGCGTCTATTGTTACAGGTTGGCCGATGCTTGTTTGTACATGCCTCCTTCAAACCTTTCTTCACAGCAAGAACGTATTCCATGGCTTTCATCAATGGAATCTTAACAATCAAATTACTAGGAATATCCACCACTCCAGGATCAGGTAACACACTTTTTCTTTTTGCATTTTTTTGGGATTTTCTATTGCATCAGGAAAAGGAATATTTATAGTACTTAAATCAAAAGTAGTGTTCTTACTTACAACAAAATTATTGTCCACAAAATTCTATACATCTAGATCACAAAATAGAGTGCATGGTGGAGGTGAAGATTCTTCTGCTTTGTGGAAAAGAAAAAGGTGTTGTCTCCGCTCTGTCGGTTGGCATTGGATCATCTATTGTTGTTGGCTCCTCCGTGGATGGCGCGGCTTCGCATCGACCATGATCATCTTTTTGGTCTTTTTGATTTTTTCTGATTTTTTGTTCTTTTTGTTGTTTGATATGAGGATGGGTAGCAGCTTGCATGGCTTCTCCTCCTTCTTCCTCACCCAAACTTGTAGCTGGTGCAACTGATGCAGAAGATGACGATTCACCTATCAAAGCTTCTTTCTTCCTAGTGCTAGTGGTAGATGGAGGTAACGTCCTACTACTCCTAAGCGTGACATCATTAGATACAACAAAATTATGATTATCTGACTCAACAAGCACAGATGGGACATCACATTTTACCTACTCTTTCCTTTTAAAATTATTGGGATTTGCTTCGACCTGCGTAAAAATAAGAGTTTTAGTGGTAGTCAGGTCGTTGAGCTTCTTGGTCATCTCTGCTAGGCCCTTCACAAGTTGAGCCAAGCAATCCCGGGTGGGGTTCACTGGAACTGCCTCAGGAGTTTCAACATGCAGACCATGTCGTTGTTGATGGTTGGGAGGCTAAGGCTGCGACTGTTGATGTTATTGTGGAGGAGGATGAAGCTGATATTGTTGATATGGAGGAAGGGGATATTGTTGTTGTTGTCCAGCCGCATATTGATGATATGGTTGTTGATGGAGGTATTGTGGCTGAGGATACTGCTGTGACTGTCTCCAGTTGCCTTGATGTTGTGGAGAAGGGTGATTCTGGTATAGACGTTGAGGTTGGAAGGATTGAGGAAAACAACCACTATGAGATTGGTGGTAAGGTCGGTTGGAGGTTAGCTAGAACTTATGTTGTCCTGTAGGACGGGTCAGCTGTGCGTCGTTGCTCCATACACCATTTACTTCCTGAATTAGTGGTGGTGGTGGAAATCCTGGGTCAGAGGATTGGAGGTAGTCTACCTGGCAGACCCCCATCTACTGTTCTGGTAGACCCTACTTAGGCACTTGCATGTAGTATACGTGTTGGATGGCCGACTGCTGTTGACTCGGTTGAGGCTGATGTGGCGATGATGGTTCGTCCTTCTTCTCTGACCATCAACTGGGTGATTTGGTCCAGCTTATCCAGGTTTTGTGTCCTTTATTCGATTACAGCAGATTTTCAAGATCCTGTGACTGCTTCTCGATAATGTAATCTTTTGGAAGATGACCCCCAATGATACTATGGTTGGAGCTCTCATCTTTATCTGCCTCTTGAGCTGCTACCATATGAAGGGACTTTTGGAGGTCCTGAGGTTGTCTCTGATAGGTGCGTGATGAAGATAGGGTAGCCTCTCCTTCAGCCATTTCTTCGAAAATATGCCATACCACATCTTCATCTTTGTTCACATAAGATCCTTCGCATGTAGCTTCTACTAACCTCTAAATTTCAACATTCAGGACCCTAAAAAAGTGCTGGACCAAGCTGGTCTTCGGTATCTCATGGTGGGGGCACTTCTCCTGTAGGTTTGTAAATCGCTCTTAGGCTTCATGGATAGACTCGTGGGTATGTTGGGAGAAGTTGCTGATCCTGGCTTGCATCTGGTTGAGTCAGTCGAGTGGGTAAAACTTGTGAAGCAATGTAGATTTAAGTTCCTCCCATGTCGTCACAACCTTTCCCAAATGATTGACCCAGTACAGGGCCTTGTCTTGTTGGCTGAAGGGGAATGCCATCATCTTCACTACATCCAATGGGATGTTGGGGTAGTGGGTAGTCAGGTAGATGCACGAGAACTGCTACAGGTGAATGTATGACTCCTCATTGGTATTCCCGTGGAATGATGGTAGAACAACAAGGAATTGTGGCTTGAGCTCGAAGTGAGCATGTACCTGTAGAATAAGGATCCACTCGATCATCTGACTATCTTCATGATTGTATGTCTCCTTTAGTGTAGGTTTCTGCCTCTCAGATTCATGTTCTTCTACATCATGGTTCTCTCAGGGTCTGTCTCCGCCTCCTCCTCCTGCTGGCCTATTACGTAAATCATTCAGCATATCCTGAAATGCGGTCTGAACTAAAGCATGCTTAGTCAACTGCTATTGTATGGCCTGTATGGAAGCCAGTAACTGAGCGTTCACTTGGTTCTGGACAGGTCCCTTACTCGACTCCATCTGGGGAGGCTATTGTCCTTTTCCTTTCCCTTGACGTACCATCTCTGGGTCTGAACCAGAGGAGATGAATTCTGGATTGGGATCTAGGACTGGGGTTGGCTTCTATCTAAAACATGAAACCCAATCAAACAACTTGAAATTTAATCCTAGCTGCTAAGATGAATATGAGATTAGGGTCAATCCCATATTATTGTGAATGGAGAAAAGATGTCGATTGAAATCGACTCCACAACAACAGATGTGGGGCAAGAGTGGTCCCAATTTATTAGGTGATAAAGGGAGTGGAAAGAAGATGAAGAGTCTTGAGATTGCCCCGTAAGGCCCAGACTGGGTTCTCGGGAATCGCCTCGAACTATGTACGATGTCGAGGCTTTGGAATTGATCTGGGCATCAACAGAATTCGACTAAACCATCCATGGATCGTCATCGTGGAGCAAGAGGATATCGATGCAGGAGGAAATATACGATGGTCAACTAGGAATAAAAAAGAGTGTAAAGGCTCGAATTGAGCTGGGGTTGAAAAAGGAAACACTTATACAAAATTTGCGCAGATGTGCGAGAATTGATCTTTGAACCTTATTCTAGATCCATATAAACACAATACAAAATTGGGTTTACCAACTCATGCCATTTGAAGAAGTAAAGGATCGACTATTTATTATCTTTAATTTTTAGAGTTGTTATTTCAGGCATATCTTATGACAATTCCCTAGCACACTAACCCTATAGGAGAGAGCATACTGCCAAAAAAGTATCTCGTACTTGTCCTCCTTCTATGTAACTTATAATATATAATTTGTGAGGTCCTTGTAACCCTTCCTAGATGCCTACTCAACTTAAGAAATAGTGGGAGGAAGCTGATAGGTGAAGCCACTACTTCGGACCTTGCTCGCAATGGAATCACCCGTGAGCGTGCAAGGACCTATTTGGACACAAACTAATGAGACATACACACCCGTGATGGTGTGGTATAACCTCAGTTTCTTAGACCACATCGATGTTCCACACAAGATGGGAACACCATCGCTGATGTGGCCCTACTCAGCCACGTACGAAATAAGCATCATTACTTCAAAAATCCAGACGATACACAAGGCAATTACGGACTGGGTTTTTAGCTCTAATCCTTAGCGGGTCGTGCCTCGCTCATGGGAGGGGTTTTGGTCCCCTCCTAAAGTACATGGAAACAATGAGGGCTTTATAAACACAAGACAATGATAGTCCATTACAGATTTTTATTAAGGTCAAATTTTATTTAGCAGTCCCCTTGTTTTAATTTTCCGGGTTTTCACTTTTTTTTGTGTATTTTGCATACAAGCATCCAACAATTTCGTAGATTTTCATTTATGTCCTATGTGCTCAAAATCAGAGGGAGATAGCGACAAAGCCGTGCACGTTGATTCGATGATGGAAATCTCACCATTGAATCTAATGATGCATGCTGAGTTAGAAGACTTATAGTGATTCCCAGCTTTCTTCATGTGGTACACAAAACAAAATTTTTAAACCTATCTCCATGGTGGTGTGTAATCGATAAAATTACCCTAAAAAGTAGCTTCTATTAGTGGTGAAGAACCATATGCTAATTATTCGGAAATGAGACCAAAAGTCCAATCTTCAATTCTACTCGATGCCCGCCACAACGGTTCCTGCCAGCATTATATGTGATCTCTCTCGGCACACAGTGTCAAGTCTAAATAATTAACATTTATTAATTTGACTAGATCCAAACGTAAGATACTATAGGTACATGCCTCTATTGGGGTTTAGACTTAATTACCGTTACAAGAAACCTAGGTCTAGGGGCTCTATGCACACAAAAAAAGAAAGGCAGAAAACTCAAAACATTGAGAAACAAAGTAAAAGAAAGGTGGTGAAAGAACGAGAAAATTGTGACGAGGACCCTAGGTGATAAATCACCCGGGCGCTGGACCTCGTAGAGTAGAGTAGTGTCTAAGCCTTTAATTATTAAAGATTATGAATGAATCTCTCTCTCACCAATAAATAAATCTAATCTAATTCGATGCTAAGTTTTTTCTCCTTGCTCCACTTGATGCCTCTCCAACTGGTCAAAGTATGAAGACCAGACTCCACCAAGCTTGGTTGCCGGCCTCCTAAGAAGCCGCCATCGTGTAGCGGGCCCTCGCAACAAATTCACAAAGTGATGTATATTAGGACATATAATCGAATAGAAGTATCAAAATGAGTTATGTAGAAATAATAAATGAATAAATATGCACAAAGAAATGAATGACTAATTAAATTAAAAAAATTAATTGAAGAACAAATGAATGTACCCCAAATAGGCATATCACAATGCTCCCCGGTAATGATGCCATTTGATAACCACTTTCTTTTGAGGGTCGTATCGTTTCACATGGCAAAACCGCAGTCGATACATTGACCATTCAAGAGATCGTGATTAATCAACAATTAACCAACAATATAAAACAATCAATAAATAGTAAAAATGTGAGTAAAAATTTATTATTCTCTATAATACAAAATGTATAACATGCAAGCATGTAGAGATCGATCCACGGAGAGCAAAATAGGTAGCCTACGATTATTGCTAATCAATGTGTAGTATGTGCAAACATGTCTTTTATCCCTTTTTATTGTGTCTGTGGGTTTTTAATAATCAATATTTTTTAATATATATTTTTTAGATTTTAATTTTCTGATTTTTATATTTCCTTTTTTATTTTAATATATAAGAAGGATATATATATATATATATCAATGAATATAAATACATTATGTGTAATATAGATAATATATATATATATAATATAATAAGTAGTCAAAAATCAGGAAAATACCCACACATACAGTCCTTTATATATATATTTAGCTTTTAAAATATATTAAGTATTTATAATATTAATAGTTGTATAAAACATATACAAGTATATATACACTATATAAGGCAAGATATATAATAAAAAATAAGAAAATAAAATATTTTTGATTTTTACATATTTTTCTAATGTTTTTGTGATTTTTCTGGAATTTTAGCTAATTTTTTTATGTATTTTTAAAGTAAAAATTCCAAAATCAAGGATTAAATAATAGCCCGAAATTGAAATGAAGATTAAAAATAGCAAAATAAGTCAAAATTTCTTAAAATTAGTTTTAATAGATAGATAATAATATAAATAAATTTCAGAAATAGAATTTTTTTTCTATTTTTTAGAATTTTTTATCTTTTTAAATTAGATTTTGGAGATTTTTAATTTTTTATCTATTTCTTTTTCTAATTTTAGGGATTTTTGATATGGAGTTAATAAATAATGACATAGACAACCTCTATTTTTTTGGGAATTTTTCAAGAAGGTTTTCTAATTTTTTATATTTTATTATTCAAATAGGGACAAAAATTTGCTCATTTAATTTTTAATAAATAGTTAAAATGCTAAAATTGCCAAAATAAAAATAGTGCATGAAAATGCATACTAGCGGGCATCTAACCCTATTTTTGCATAATATTAGAGCACATGTGCTATTTTCAATAAATAAAATCCGAGCACCAAAAATACATAAACTAGGAAGGGCATTTTTGCAAATAAAAGAAACATCAAGGGCTTGTGTGCAATTTCCCAAAAGTTTACAATGAATTTTAAAATTTATTGGACTCAACATAAATACAATAACTGTAAGGGTATACTTGCAAAATGTACACCTCATGTGGGACACGTGAGATGACTAGGTATGGACCTAAGTGCAATATGCAAGAAATATAGGGGTCTCCATGCAAAATATCCTTATTTATTTACCATATATACTTTATTTACAAGATAAATAAATAAATACAAAAAGATTTGAGGCGAAATATGCAAATTACCCCTGTTAGGCTCGCCATCATGCAACTGACGGTGATTCTCTTATCGAGGTCGCACTAACATCTCGCGATATTGCTTTGCAGATGAGCAGTTCTGATCTGATCATGGAAAGAGTGAGACGAGCGCAGAATGTATGGTGGCGAATAGAACCGGGGGCGTACTTTCCATTGGACGACATCTGCTACTTCTAAAGAACAGGGAAGAAGGTGACCTTCCCTGGACTTCGATCCATGATTTCTCTTCCCACCGACGGTTTCTGATGCTACTCGTTAACTCTAAATGGCTTTGAGGCTCATCTTCATTGAACTTACGTTCTCAAGAAGATCTAGGACCCAACGATGGGGTCCTAGCAGGCTGTGGAAGAAGGAGCACCTGGGGACCCTTGTCCAGGTGCGATTTTGTCCCAAGTGGAGTCTTTTCGCCCTTGCACCTGTAAGAACAAGTTCACTGACTCGAGGTAAGTTGCCTTGACATATAATGAATCTAGGATGTGTGGGAATGAAGGTTAGCGGTGAGGTTCCAACGAGAGGTGGTAGGTGAACCTTGATTCACCGATTGGAGTACAATCGGGTAATCTCGAAGGGTCGACTTAATTAAGAATGCATTGCAGAAGGGGATGGGATGATCACGGTGGTCGGAACAGGTCTGGGTTATGGCGAGAACGTGTCTGGAGTTTGTGAGCTCCAGCGAGATGATTAACCTATTCTATGCTACTAACATGATTAAAATCGGGAATAAAATGCATAGATTTAAATCTACAAGCTACAACTACCTAAGGATGACAAAAAGGGGCAGCTCATATCTGAGGGTTGCTCAAGGAGCAGAGGTGGCTGGAGGGTCACCTTGGATCGCTCCGCATCGCCCAAATCGCACGCGCAAAGCTTGGGGATGCTCTAGCTGTCACCAGGAACACAGACTGACACACGATGGGGCAATTCAAGGCTCAGAGAAGGATCAAAACATATCTACGAGGAGGAAGGTTTATTTATAGACAAAGTCAGAGATCCTTATTGACCAGTAATTTAGGATAAATCGAAGGTATGCACAAAGTATTTGGGGCTTGAGCGTGGATCATCGATGGTAGATGTTGATCTTTGCGTGATTAGTCGATGAAAATGATGGATGAGAAGCCTAGGAAAAAAGGCATAAATCACGATGAAAGACACATAAGTCAAGTCAGACAGTAAGGGGAGGCAGTTGACCGTGGGTCAACGAACCTCAGGCTGTGATTGGTCCACACATGCCATAATAAGATAAACCAACCAATTTATTCGAAATTAATCAATTAGAGATAGTAAATTATTATTATTATATTGTAAAGTGATTTTTTTATTATTTTATTTAGTATTTTATTATTATTTTTATTTATTTTTTAGGGTTTATTTATTGCAAATAATTTTGAAAGGTATATTTATAAGTATATTTATCTACATTTTATCTATTTTATATTTACTTTGTTTATTTTATTTTATTATTTTATTATCTCATTTATATATTTACAACTTATTTTTATATCAACAACAACAACAACAAAGCCTTTTCCCACAATTAAGTAGGGTCGGCTACATGGATTCTTCGCCTCCATTCAGATCTATCTTGGGTCAATCTCGGACTTATATCCAAAAAGCTAAGGTCCCTTCGTATAGTCTCTTTCCAACACTTCTTGGGCCGTCCTCGCCCTCTCTTAGCCGGCTCAACATCCCAACACTCGCATCTCCTAACCGGTGCATCAGTTGACCTTCTTTGCAAATGACCAAACCATCTTAAGCGGTTTTCTCGCATCTTATCCTCGATCGGAGCTACACCAACTTTCTTTCTAATTGCATCATTCCGAATCCGATCTTTACGTGTATGTCCACACATCCATCTTAGCATTTTCATTTCTGCTACAGCCATTCTCTGCACATGTCTATGGTTCACAGGCCAACATTCAGAACCATAAAGCATAGCAGGTCTCACGGCTGCTTTGTAAAACTTTCCTTTAATTTTTAAAGGAATTTTCTTATCACAAAGAACAGCGGAGGCTCCTCTCCACTTTAGCCAGCCTGCATTTATTCTATTAGTAACATCTCCATCAATTTCCCCATCATGTTGCAAAATAGATCCCAGATATCTAAAAGAATCTCTCTTCTGAATGTTATCATCGCCAATCTTCACCTCGATTCCTTCATCATTGCTTCCATCAAAGGTGCATTCCATATATTCCGTCTTAGCCCTACTTATACGAAAGCCTTTAGTCTCCAATGCATGTCTCCAAACCTCAAGCTTCTCATTTACTCCATCTCTAGTCTCGTCAATCAACACAATATCATCAGCAAATAACATACACCAAGGTAACTCATCCTGAATGTGATTTGTCAACTCGTCCATAATCAAAGTAAAAAGGAATGGACTCAAAGCTGAACCTTGATGTAAACCAATGTTGATATCAAAATAGTCAGTCTTCCCCGTCGGGGTCCTTACACAAGATAAAGCCCTATCATACGTATCCTTTATGAGATTAATGTATAGGACAGGTATTTGTCTCTTCTCCAAAACTCTCCATAGTATCTCTCGTGGCACGGAATCATAAGCCTTCTCCAAATCAATAAAGATCATATGGATATTCTTCCTTTTAGCTCTATAAATCTCCATTGTTCTCCTCAACAAATGAATGGCTTCAATAGTTGAGCGACCTGGCATGAATCCGAATTGGTTTTCTTTTACTTGGGAAACTTGCCTCAACCTTCTTTCGATCACACGTTCCCAAATTTTCATAGTGTGACTCATCAGCTTGATACCTCTGTAATTTGAACAATTTTGAATGTCTCCTTTGTTCTTATAAAGAGGCACCACGATACTCCTCCTCCAATCTTCAGGCATTTTCTTGCTTCGCCAAATAACATTGAATAGATTCGTAAGCCAAGTCAAACCACGCTCACCTAAAACTTTCCATACTTCTACAGGGATGTCATCCGGTCCAACACCTTTCCCAGGTCTCATAACCTTCAAAGCCTCCTCTACTTCTTTTCTTTGTATTCGTCTATAGCATGCACGATTCAAGTAACTTTCACTACTAGCTAGATCACCCAAAGTGATCTCTCTACTTCCTTCTCCAATGAAAAGTTTATGGAAGTACTGCTCCCATCTAGTCTCTATATCCTTCTGAGTAACAAGCACGTGACCTTCCTCGTCCTTAATGCATCTCACTTGAGAAAGGTCTTTGGTCTTTCTTTCTCTTGCTTTGGCCAACCTGAATATATCCTTCTGGCCCTCCTTAGAGTTGAGATTTTTATACAAAACCTCATAAGCTTTTGACTTAGCTTCGCTTACAGCCTTCTTTGCTTCCTTCTTTGCTATTTTATAGTCTGTGACGGTTTCCTCTGTTCTATCCTTAGACATAGCTTTAAAGCAAGCTCTTTTAATTTTTAGCTTCTCTTGCACCCCTTCACTCCACCACCAACCCTCCTTTTGACCCGGAGCTCCTCCTTTCGACTCGCCTAGCATCTCTTTGGCTACCTTTCGAATACAAGATGCTACTGCCTCCCACATCTCGTTTGCACTACCGCTACAATCCCAAGATAAGTCTTCTAAAACCTTCTCCCTGAAGCTTGATTGCTTCAGCGGAAGATTCCACCACCTAGTTCTAGTGATCTTAGGAACCTTCCTTTTCTTTACCAGCCCTTTTATTTGTAAATCCAAGACTAACAAGCGATGTTGGGTTGTCAAACTCTCTCCAGGGATTACTTTGCAATCTTTGCAACACAACCGATCTCTTCTCCTCAACGCAAAGTAATCTATCTGTGTTCTAGTTGAGCCACTCTTATAAGTAATTAAATGCTCCTCCCTCTTCTTGAAAAGAGTGTTTGCTATGAAAAGATCATATGCCGTTACAAAATCCAGAATGACTTTTCCCTCTTCGTTTCTATCCCCAAAACCATGTCCTCCATGCACACTTGCATACCCTGAAACATCTTTTCCCACATGTCCATTAAGATCTCCACCTATGCAAACCATCTCTCTTTGTGGGATTCCTTGTAAAATCTTATCCAGATCCTCCCAAAAAGCTTGTTTAGTCCTTTCATCTAAACCAATTTGCGGTGCATAAACTGAGATGATATTCAGAATTTCTTCTTCAAGCACCAGCTTTAGCAAAATAATCCGATCCCCAAATCTTTGCACCTCAACCACACAATCCTTCAAATCTTTATGAACAACCACTCCAACACCGTTTCTGCCCTTATCTTTGCCTGAATACCAAAGTTTAAAGCCTGTCTTCTCGATCTCCCTTGCTTTCTCTCCAACCCATTTAGTCTCTTGAAGACAAAATATATGAATCTTCCTTCTTTCCATTGTATCCACTATCTCCATCAATTTTCCAGTTAAAGTACCGATATTCCAACTACCAATCCGTAACTTCCTTTGCAATCTCTTTTGGACTAACTTCTTTACTCGCATGCGTCCATTATGCGAGAACCCTTGTAAATTTTGGACTGCATCCGGGCGGTGATGCAGCGGAACTAGCTTATTTACCCGCATGCGTTCCTCATGCGAGAACCCTTGTAAATTTTGAACTACATCCAGGCTGCGATGTAGCGGCCCTTGCCAATTTTTCATTGCATTCGGGCGATGCAACGCGTCGCAAGTAGGGAACGCCCCAACGAAATCTGTATGTTTGCTTAAATCCATGTTCAACTCAGCCATGGCCGGTCCCAAGCCCGGGTAAATGAGGAGGGTTGCGCGTTAGGTAGCCGACAGCCAGCGCATGAGAGATAAATTCGTAAATAGTGTTCTTAAAGTTATTCTAAGAACACTATTTATGAATTTATCTCGAAACCGTTCGGATCTTTTAAACATGGATTTATTTTTATATACATAAATATATTTTTATCATATTCTTATAATGTTATTTGTATACTTAAATAAATAAGGTATAAATTATATAAGTATAAGTATAGGTATTTTATCAATGTATTTTTGTATATTATTTTATTTGTGCACTTTATTTATGGAATTATTCTAGTTTTAATATGTACATATACTATAAATAATATTTACAAAATTATAAAATGTGAAATTATAGAAAGAGTAAAGAATAAATAAAATTAATATTTTATTTTGTTATATAGTATAATAGGGGTCCAAAACCTAAATTCCACACCTTAACTCCAAAAAATATGAAACCACCTTTATCAAATAGCTTATTAAAAGTTATATACAACAAAAGATGATTTGGTGCATTTTGAGTTTTTATTTGGGAGATACGGGTTCTGAAGTTTGATTTTTGGATTCTTATTATGTGTATAGATTGTACACTACATATTATTTTGGGGTTTTATCAGTTGTACCGCTTTGAGATATTGAAATTTCAGTTATGCCCCTTCCGTTTTTGAAATATCAGTTGTGCCCCTACCTTCTTGCAAAATTCACAGTTATGCCCCTACTTTACCTTAATAGAAGGGCAAAACTTTGAATTTTCCAAGAAGATAGGGGCACAACTAATATTTCGAAAGAGGGAGGGGCATAACTCAAATTGCAATTTCTTAGAGGGGCACAACTAAAAACCCTATTATTTTTGTGCAAACTCATTTTTATATTCTCTATATATTATTCAACAACTTTCATTTACAAAGTTTCTTTGTTTTAGGTATAAAAAGTAGAAAATAAAATATGTCCCAAAAATGAATAAATGAGGATTGAATAAATGGGATTTTTATTGTATTATTGGCCATTATCTCCCCCTACTATATTCATTGTTGACCTAGTCATCAAGATGCCTAGGTCTCAAGGTTTGGGGTCATAAAATACCAAGGTATTTTAGTATATTTCTTTTCTTTTCTTTATTATAAAATTTTGGCATTAAAATAGTATTATATATACAATAAATACAATAAATAATGAATGGTAATATGTTTAAAATAATGTTATTTACAAGAATTAGCTAGGGTTTTTAAGGCCAAAATGATAGAATAAAGGTGATGAAATGGAGATTCATCACCCTTCTTGCCATTTTGATAGCCTTCGACCCTTGTTTGGCTCCCTCTTGTGTGCTCCGATTGAAGCTGGTGACAAACGTTTTTCCAGCCATTTGTAGTGAAGCCAAGAAAGGACTTAGACTCATTCCACCCACCTCTGGAGAAGCTCTGCCTTTGAGGTCCACTTCCTCGATTCAGACTGAGTTGAGGTACCTTATTTTCTTTTTTAGATTAGTTTTGGATTCAGATTTTAGTCCCTACTTTTAGTTTAGTCTTTGAATGCTTGGATTAGCTTAAAAACATCAAATCATGGTTCGTTGGAGGCTTGCTCCTATGAACTGTTACACCATCCTCCTCTAGTTCTCCGATGCACCTGACCGCCTCACTGGCTTCCCCTTCACTTCTTCTACGCTTCACCACAATTCACTCAACCAGATCCACCGTTTATCTGGACCACGGTGCTCCTCCTCCTCACCTCGCCGGAGCAACCGTCGCCCCTTCTACTTCACACCCATTCACCCAAATAAAATGCCCAGACCACTTCGCACTGCTTTCCTAATCTTTCTGTAGGGACATGTGGACCATAGGACATTTCAGGGGTCCATTTTGTACATGTCGGTAGTTCATGTACCTGCCTATCTTCCCCGAACTTATCAGCATTCTTGCAGCTCCAACAGACATTCTGAAGTAGCCATTGGTAGCGGAGGAGACCAGGCTTTATTTTGCCCCTCGCCCAAGCATTCCAGATGGCCGGAGGAGCTCATGATAGTGGATCGAAACTCGCTAATATTGAGTTCTTGGGTCATTCTTCCAAAGCCCCTCCGTGCCGTTTGATCTTATCATCGCTCCAAATTCACCCTCCACCATTGGATGCACTTCGCCTCGGTCATCAGATCATGATCGAAGATCTAATCTCCGTCGCTCGTGTGAAGCATCATTGAAGCACCAAGAAGTGCCACATGTTCATGTGGGTGGATCTCACCTCTCCATTCCTGCCTATGTTGGGTATTTTGCATCTTAGCGATGCATACTTTTCGTATTTAAATATCAATACTTAATATTTCATCTGTTGTTATATTATTTTTGTAATATTTACGAACAACCCTTCGATCTTTTTATTATTTGCAAAATAGTCTAGTCCATGTGACCTCACGTGCCATCCCACGTGAGATGTCATTTTTGCACTTAAGACCCTGTGATTTTTTGTATTTCATTTTGGTCCATATGATTTTTTTCCAGTTTAATATTTTTTGAAAATTTGCCGAAAGGCCCTCATACTTTATTTTATTAACATATATGCCCCTGCTAGTTCATTGATTTTTTATGCTATTCTTTTATTTATTAAATATAGTCTCTATGCTTCAAAAATTACAAAAAATAGGTCTAAGCTCTTTATTGCACACACTTTCGCATCATATTTTTAGATTTTCATTGTAGAACTTTTTAATATTTATTAAAAATAAAAAAGGGCATAAATATTCCTTATTTATCATTAAAGATACCAAAAAAAATATAAGAACATTTTGAAAAATTCTCAAAAAATATATTTGTTTATTTAAGTATTTTGAACCTTCTGGCCAAAAACCACTAAAAATAAAAAAAGAAAATACATAAAATAAAAAGACCCAAAATCCTTTATAAAAATCTAAAAAAATCCAAAAATTCTAAAAATATCATTTTCTATATTATAAATTTCTTTATATTATTATTTATCTATTAAAATTAATTTGGAAAATTTTGGACATTAATAGCTATTTTTAATTTCCATTTCAATTTGGCCTATTTAATTAATCCCTAATTTGGGATATTTTTATCTTTAAAAATCCATAAAGATAAGCAAAAATCCTTACAAAATCAAACAATTAGTAAAATATTATTTAAAACCCGAAAGTATTTAATTGTGTAATTTTTATTTATTTTAATTGTATTTAGATCTATATTATCCTATATTGTATATATAGTCTTATATATATTTCTATATATTTTCTAATTTTATAAATTTTTAAAAAAGAAACAATAAATAAAAACAAATATATAAAAAAATAAAAAAATATAAAAGCAAAATTTTTAAACAATATATAAAATTTAAAACCCCCAAAAATACATGGACGACAAGAAGCACACATTTTTGCATTCTTTTGCACCATTCTCTGGTTTTCTTCCTGTGTTCGACTTCTACAGTACTTACACCTATACACATCCATTGTAGAGTTATACTAAATTTTAACTCCACATATTTTGCTTTTCATTGCTTGATTCTTAATTGTGGGTTAATTGTTGAGTAATTGGGATTTCGTGAGCGGTCGCTTCAATGATAGTGTAGTTCTCGCCTTGTGTAGACTACACTAATCCCTCGCAAATTCCTGGTTATCACTACCTGCTTGCTGTGGTGAAAGTTGTTGGTATTTGCTTTGACTTGGGCTGGAATAGTCATTTTGGCTACCATCAGGTCACCCAAATTCTGGCTCATCTCAGTCATAGTCTTCATGAGTTGTTCTATGCAGTTAAGGGTTGGATCATAGGCGCTGCCTCAAGTTGATCGACGGGCGGAGCTCGCTGACTCTGATAACTATGTAGAAGCTGCAACTGTTGGTACTACTTATGAGGTGTATATTTATATGATGATGAGGAGGGTACTGCCGGTATGAATGAGTAGGCGGGTGTTGTTGATATCACTGATGGCTATATACCAGTTGTTGCTATGGTTGTCTTTAGGTATGCGTGTTCTATAAAGACTAGTTCTCCTTAGCAGGTTGGCGCTGGTTGATCTTCCACCCTGATAATTTTGGCGGAACAGGTGCATGGTCGACGATTGACCTTGATGGTGTCCATCAGGATGGTCTAGTTGAGTTTCATTACTCCAAACGACATTCACCTCCTGAATGTGGGGCAGCGGTGAGAGGAATGGCTCAACATATGATGGTTGGGACTCAGGTTGATAGATGGCCATCTTTGTACACTACTACTGCTGTTAAGGTGCATGTCGAGAGCTTACATGTAGGATATGTGATGAACTGGCTACTGTAGCCATGGGCCTTGCTGCGGCTACTGCTCAATGGTAGGTGCCTCGATTGATGAGCTTGCAGATTGACAGGAGTTGATCGTGTTAAATAGAAGTTCCAGCTGCTTGGAAATTAGATCAATCTTATCCAGACTTTTTGTCCTTTGTTCGATAACAATAAGATTCTCCAAATCTTGTGATTGCTTTTCAATTATATCAAACTTTGATAGGCAGTTCATGATTATGTTGAGTTTGGAACTCTCACACCTACCGTCTTCTTGTGAAGATGCCATGTTGATAGATTTCTGGAGGATCTACGGATGTTTCCGGTATGTTCAGGATGAAGAGAGTGTGGCCTCTCCTTCGTCCATTTCCAAAAAACATGGCCACACTACATCTTCATCATTAATAAAGAGTGATCCACCACAGGCGACATCCACCAGCCTTTGACTATTCTTAGTCAAGCCACCAAAAAAGTGTTGGACCAAGCTTGTCTTGGGAATATCATGATGAGGGCATTTCTTAAGAAAATCTTTAAATTTCTCCGATGCTACATGGATAGATTTGTGGGGTCCCTGGGAGAAGCTTGCAATCTTGGCCAGCATTTGATTTATACAACTAGGGGACAATACTTGTATAGGAATGATGAGTTTAGTTACTCCTAGAGAGTCACTACCTTCCCCAAGTAGTTGATCCGGTAGAGTATCATATCTTGATGGTTGAATGGGAAGGTGGTCATTTTGACTACACCTAATGTTGTCTTGGGTGCCTCTCTTACTTCTTAATCTTCTCCTCCTTAGGTTCCATCTGCATGATGATCTCCTCCTCCTCCTCCTCCTCCTCCTCTATTCTCTCTATCCTTCCTCAGTTCCATCAGCATATCTTGGAAGGTGGCCTATGCTCCGGCTTATGTAGTTAGTTGTTGTTCGATCACCTATATGAAGGTAAACATCTATGCATTAACTTCCTTGTCTTCTGCTAGTTGTGCCTTCCCTTTTTGAGAAGCCATCTCAAAATCCAAATTTTACATTGACAACTCCAAATTGGGGTCTTGGTTCGCAATAGGAAATACGTCCTGATCAGTATGGAAACAAACACCATATGTAGATAAGAGTTTAAATTACAGTCAATTATAATCTTTATTAAAGTAGGGGATGTGTATGGAGATAGGTCGATCTCCATCCAAAAGGGAGAGATTGGGAAGAGAGCCATCCCAATCTCTTAGTAGAGAAGAAAGAAACGGGAAGTCCTGATAGTGATTCGCAAAGTCCATATCAATCTCACAGAAATTGCTCCAAATTATTGGAGATATCAGGCTCTGGAAAACAATGTTGGTATCTGTGGAGTCCAGACTAAGCCATTCCTGGGTCAACATCTTGAGAGCTAAAAACTTTTGGTGAGGAATAGAGTATAAAAAGATGAAATAGGAAATAAGAAGAGGAAATATAAGAAAGGCTCAAAATGAATAAAATGAAAAGAGGAAATCAAAAGAAGTGTACAAGCAAAAAAATGATGCAAGTTCGTGATGTTTTTGATCTTGACTAAACAAATTAATCAATTAAATATCAGTACAAGGGTGTATTCACCAACTCTACATAATGACCTGTAAGAGTTCAATAATTATCTTGGAAGTTTATTGGCTATTCCCAAGCAATCTTTTGAAGCTTAGTCCTTAGGGCTATCCTTATATGAAAGTGAGTACTCACCTGACAAGTGTCATGTTCTTTCCACTTCCTTTGTAGCATATAGCTTGTAATTTTTGAAGGTTCCTTATCATCGTATCTAGGCCCACTACCAAGCCAAAGAAGTGGGGGAATAGGAAGCCAATATGGAGATCATATACTTCCCCTCAAGGGTACTCAGACATGGCACGATGAGATAGGGACCCACCGACACCGTTCCCCTAAGCTTAAATATTTCAAACCAAGTCCACAAGAAAACACGAACCTACTTGCCCTTGCACCGATAGAAGCGCTAATACTTAACATACCTATGCGATAAACACGGCAGTATCTACGTGATTAACTAGATACTAAAGAGGAGGTCGTGTGGTCTCATAAGGTGAGATACACAATCACTGAGTTGACCTCACACGATCCGACTAAATCAACAATTAACCCATAGTACAAATAAAGCAAACAATATGAAGCAGGCTAAAATTTATTCTAACATAAACAAAAGTGTATAGTAAACACGTATTCTGGGTGTCTAACCATAGAGAGCTACGGGGAAAGGCAAACAATAAATGTCTAAAAAGAATAAACAACAACTATTTTTGTGTATTTTCGGGTTTTCAATTTTGTTGTGAGTTTTTTAAGTATATTAAAATTTTATGCTTTGCATTATATATATAATTTTATAAATCTTATTTTCTATTTATGTTTTTTCTGATTTTAAATTTCCTTCTTTTTAATATGTAATAAGCAGTATAAATGTATATATATGCATAATATATGTGATATATTTATAATATATGATAAATGTATAAAAATCAGAAAATACAAATAGAAATAGTCCTTTTTATTTGTTTAAAGGTATTAAAAAATTTATATAGGTATTTATAATAATAATTTATTATATATTAAAAATATATAATTATATATTAGTATATATAGGCTATATAACATTCTATAATTTTAATATAGCTAATAATGTTTAAGAATTACCAAATAGTTTGTTTTTATCTTTTTTATATTTTTCTTTATTTTAGTATTTGGAAATTTCGCTATTTTTGGGCATTTTTAAACTCCAAAATACTCCAAATTAGGGAGTAAATAAATTGGCTGAATGTTTTAAGGTTTTAAAAGTAGATAATAAGTTCAAAATTCTTTAAAACTATTTGTAATATGTATTAATAAGTATATATGAAAATATAGAACAAAAAACTATATTTTTGTATTTTTCAAATATTTTCTATTTTTTAGTGTTAGTAGGTTTTTTTAAATTTTTTAAGGGTTTCTAATGATTTTTTGTGATTTTTGGTATATATATTTTTTGAATTTAAAAAAGTGATTTTACATTTTTTATATTTTATCTCAAAACAGGGAATAAATGGCATCAAAATTAATTTTAATAAACTAAAAATGCAATGAAATGGAAAATAAAAATTGTTGCATGAATAAGCATCACTCAAAGCACTTTTAGTAATTTTTGCATGATTGTTTGATCTAGGTAGCTATTTAATCGAAAAAGAAATGAACAAAATAATTTATACATGCCTGACAAGGGTATAAATGCAATAAAATTAATAGTCAGGGGGTTACATGTAAAATACCCAAAATATTTGAATTTTTATTACAATTTTTAGGAATGAGTGTAAATAACCAAACCCATAAGGGTCTGATTGCAAAATGGCCAACTTCTCATGGGGCGCCACCTGGGCTGACCTAACATGGACCGATTTGAAATTTTCAATAACTATAGGGGGCTATATGCAAAATTTTCACAACTTTTTAAACATAAATAAATATTTATTGGACTAAATATTAAAAGTACAAAAGTTGGGGTTACTTATTAAATTACCCCTTTAAACGTGTGCCATTGGACGACGGAGGTGCATCCACATGGCTTGATGAGCTGCTTTGGATTGACGTCACTTCATTTTAATTCATGTGCCGAGATTAGATCTGGGACCCAAGCTAGATCTGATGGGGGGAGAGCTGCTGGAAGAACTATGAATAACTCATCATTGGCGAGTTAGATTTAATGATTCCACATGCTTTCTTCCTCTGCTTCCATCTATGAGATGCTCCTCTGCTTCCGAGCATTCTTGCATGTCTTGTAGGCACCCTCACGAGATCCAAAGCTCATCGAAGGAGCCATAGAGCTTCAGATGAACTGGAGCTCTTTTGTTGTGTTGAGGGGGAGCTCTAGGTGGATTTCATGTTCACGGGCTTGCAATAAAATCATAAGGGTGTCGAAGGATATCCCTTTGACCTTCTACTGAAGCTGGAATAGCACAAGTGTGATGACGGGATGACAGCTCTGGTGAAGGTGGCAGAGAGAACTCTGGCGGCTCGATTCCTTGCAAGAATCGAGGTAGGAATAGGAGGCAAATGCAGAGAAGCGTGAGGGGAAGAGGACGAAGGTGATAGGGGGTTGGAACAACAAATGGTCACGGTGTATTTGGTGTCGGAGCTGCAAGCTCCGACGATTTTGATTTTCAAAAAAAAATTAAATGAACGATTAAATGATGAAATTAAACCTAGGACTAAATTACTGGAAGGAATTGCGAAGAAGAAGGACTAACCTAGCAGCTCAACTCGACTGGATTTGAGGAGCAAAAAGATGCCACCGGAGGTGGTTCAGTGAGTACCTAGATCTGGCCCTTCACTACATTTTCCATGCCACGGAGGTCCGGAGCGGTTCCTACTATCACCAAGAGCTTTTTTTTAAACTGGGAAGTCCAACAGGGGTTACAATGGATAATGGGAGATCAAAAAACAAATGGAAGCTCGGAGGAGGATATTTATAGGGTGACATTCAACCAAAATGATGGAGAGGTGACGGGAGGATCGAAGGTGGTAGGTGGGGATTCTCGCATCGGTGATTATCAAGGACAAAGGGGTAATGGAGTGGAAAAGGTCTTGATAAAGATGGAAGTGAGGGGCATGCATGTAAAACTGGAGAAGTAGGGGGCTCAAATGTTCTGACAGGAGGTGGAGGTAAAAAGGGTGTAGTTGACCCGTTGGTCAACTAACACAGGTTTTTGGTCGGTCCACGTGGACCTACCGGAAAAATGGAAACTATAAATCCCTTATAAAATCCATAAAAATATCAAATGATTTAATTAGTTTTTTTTATTAGAACATAAAAAATACTTGAAATTTTATGTAGTATTTTAGTATGATTTTTATTATTTATGTTTACAAGCTATTTTATTAGATGTTACTTTTTATATGTATATATAGGTATTTATAACTTTATGTTGGTATTTTATTTTTAATATGTATTTTTCAATTTCGTATTTTATACCCATAATATATATTTATAATTTATTTAGATCTACATTTAGATATTTCTATGATATTTTCACGAGTTTATTTATGTGCTTAAATAATTATGTAGAGGTATTATATATGTACTTCTATGTATACTTTACCTATATATTTTATATCCTTATTTATTTTGATGCATTTTTCATGGTTTTATTCCTAATTTTATTATGTACATGTATTTTGAATATTATTTACAATTTTATAAAAATAATTGAAAGTGAAAAATATAAACAATAAATATATTGAATATTATATACAAGTATATTGCACAATGAGGGCCCAAAATCTAACTTTTGCATCTTAATTCCAAATTAAATGAAACTACCATCATTAAATTACTTATTTAATTTTATGAACAATAAAGGTGAGTTTGGTCAATTTTGATTATGTATGGAGAAGATTAGGTCTGCTAAGCTTTCTTTGCAGCTTTTTATTTTTTGTGTCCCGAGGACACTATGTATTATTCTTGAATGAAATAAAATTTGTATTTTTCTTTTTATTTTTTATGTACAATATTCATGTTGAATGTTTATTGATTTGATGTAAAGAAAAATAAAATAAAATATGTCCCATACTGTAATTATTAGCCTATGAAATTAGGGTTTTTGAGTGTATTCTTTGTACAATTTGCCACCCTATCTCCCCATACTTTATTCCTCGTCGACCAAGTCATCACGATGACTGGGTCTCGGGGTCTAGGATTACTCAGTGTCTTTGACACTTCACATTTTTCTTTTATTTTTTTATGTTGTTTTATTTTGGCAATAAAAGAATATTTTACATCGTATTTTATATAATATTAATTGTGAATTATTGAGTGTTTATTTTCCATAAATTAACGTTATATACATGCATTTTGCAAGGGATTTAAGGTCAAAATGGAAGAGTAAAGGTGATGAAATTAGGATTATCTCCCATGTGCTTGCCTTTACTAGTCCTAGCATACACCTATGCAATAAGTGCAGAAAAAAACAAGAAAAGCAAAGAAATAACTTGGAATAATTTTCAATTTCTAAACCTGTCTTGATAAAGTCAAAGTTTTGAGATCAGTTAAAATCTTTGAATTATTGGTGTGTTTGGAACCGCATTAAGGTTAGGATGTGTGACATGATGACTCTTAGGTTATATAATCCTATTATCCAATTCAATTCGTAGTATGGTACAATCACATACTCACAAAACCATGAAATGATAGAACCATGTGTGTGAATTTTTCAAATCTTCCTATACAAATCACTAAAGTATCCCTGAGTCTGCTCCTCTGGTAACTAATCTTTGTGGTTACAAATATTTCCTTCTAAGGTCAGGTGCTACCTGTCTTTACAATCAAAAGGAGGAGAACTTATAAGAATGGGAAAAGAAATGGGAATGGATCAGTTTAGTCTTCATTCCCTTGTGAAGCTCGATCAGTGTAACCACATTTTCACAAAGAAGCGGGGTTTTTTAGAAGCTCAATATCTTTGTGGATTTTTTTATAAATGCTTCTTATTTAAATATTTTCTTTGACTTTACACCGCTCTGCATTCTTGTTTGTGCCTTGACGGATATAGTGTCTTTTGGTCCACCCATGTTTTGGGGTCATGGAAAAAAGGTACGCCAACAGAACATTCCTCATCTATAGCATTGTCTCAATCTAGTATCCAGTCTTTAGATATCATTGTTACCAAAAGAAGTCGGTTGGAGTACTGATTTCAACAATCTCCAAGAATTGTTCTTGAGCCATCCTTGATGAAGTGGCCTAGCATTATCCAACTTAGACGTCAAGATTTTTCAACAATTCATCTGGGTTGAGCTAAGTGTAAGTGCGACGTTTCCAATCAAGTCAATTGTCTCATTAATATAGTCTCATGGAACCTAAAGAAGTAAGTCAAGGTGACCTGAAGTATCCTAAATTACAGTTCTCAATGGGTTTCTTTGAAATTGAGTGTATTAAGGTCTATACCAAGTTCCAATCTTCAAACTTTACTTAAATATGTTCAATTGTCTTGATTACTTTGAAAAATGCAGATGCTATGTACAAGAAAATATTTTTGTGAAGTAATTTTCTGTTTTTGAACTTTTTTATGGAATTCTGGAAAAGTTTTGCAAAATTTTATGCAATTTTAGAAAACATTTTACAAATTTTTTTGGGTTTTGAATGTTGCAAAATTTTAGGAAATTTTGAAAATAAAAATTTAGTGAAATAATTATGTGCGGATATTTACATGGAGTGCATCAATATTTACAAGAAGTAAATGAAGGACTTACACTAGGTATTTACAAGAATTATGTTAGATATTGTTTACAGGGTTGTATTTACAATGTTTGTAAAAATTTCTATTTGCTTTAGTTATGTATGTAGTTCTCAAAATAATTTTAAAATATTTCCAAAAACATTTTGAAATATTTATTTTGAACATAATTTGACAAATAATTTCTACAAAGATTTCCATAATTTGACAAATAATTTTACAAATAATATTTAGTTATGTATTTTTTTATTTTCGTAATTTGAAAATCACTTTACAAATATTTTTCAAACATTACATATTATTTTTGAAAGTATTTTTACAACCATTTTCCAAACATTTGCAAATAGTATTCAAAACATTTTATTCACACAAGGAAAAAATTTTTTACAAAAAAATAATTTTACAATGGTTTGAAAACATTTTACAAAATAATTTTCAAACATTTTTCAAAAGAATTTTCAAAGAATTTTCCAAGCATTTTCAAACATTTTGCAAAACATTTTTAACCGATTTATTAATCATATGTAGAAACAATTTTTGATTTTTTACACATATTTATAGTTTATTCTTTATACTTGATTAATTTTATATTTTGATTCTTATAGTATATCAGGCATATTAATGAAAATACGCTAGTACAATTGATAACTAAACTATATACAACGTATATACGACCCCCTATACTTTGCTTGAGCTATGTCCTCATAGGTCTGAGAGAAAAAAGAAGACATAACTCGTGCTAAGTATAGGAAAGCCTATACTACAACGATTACAGAATGAGAAGTCGGTCATTCCCCCTTATACTTAGTATCAACTAATCCTAAGTATATCAGACCGTATACATAATCCAGATGATCTAAGACCAGAATGTATGAAATCAATGTACTCGACTTGTCCATGCTATACTCAGTAAAAAATACACTTAATTATATATACAAAAGGTCAAAAATTGGGGGACAAGAGTGAGAATAACTCAAGGGCACTCACTCCCTATACTTAGGATGAAGAATATCCTAAGTATAACACTAATAAATAGGATGAGTGCTACACAGAAGAAAGAATTAGAGGATTGAAAATGAAAAGAAGAAAATAAGAAAATCTAATCTAATCAAAGATGTTTATGGGAGCTTTGTCCAACTCCACTAATGTTATTGTAGCAAAGAAGTCCATCAAAAATCTCTTGCACAGAGTACACAACGACCAGGAATGTATCATGCTCAAAGTACGTCATCAACACTTGACCATTGACTATGAAGGGATGTGCACCAACTGACAATTCTGATATAAGTACACATCATTGTCACACACAGTCCTGACTCTCTACGTCCCTCTCCATTTGCTCTTCAATTTTCTTGAAAAAAACTTAAATTTCACGTCAAACAACTACACTTTCTGCCGAGGTTCAACGATCTTTCTTATGATGTGCTTGTCATGGCAGTATTTGACCTTCTCTTTGTACATTAAGCTATGGTTGTACACGAAATCTCTGAATTCCAAGAGTCTGTTCATATCCAATATCTCTGCTGACCACCTTTTTGTGAGTCGAGGTTGCAGATATTAACTGCCCATAATGATTTGTGAATCAATTCCCCTGGGAGGTGGCATGGCTTTCCAATAGACAAGGCGATAGGGCGACATGCCCACAGGAGACTTGTAGGTCATTCTGTATGCACAGAGAACCAAGTCCAGAAGTTGCAACTAGTTCTTTCTATCTAGCCTCATTAGTTTCTGCAATATCATCTTGATTTGTCCATTTGATAGCTCTGCCAATCCATTTGACTATAGATGATAAGGAGATGCTACCCTATGATCGACGTCGTATGCCTTCGTTAATTTCTTCACCTACTTATTCATGAGGTGGCTGCCTCCATCTGAAATCAGGATCTTTGGAATTCCCATCTCTGAAATGATGTTATCTTCAAGAATCTGCAGACTGTTCTTTTATCTGTGACTCGAGCTGGAATGGCTTCCACACATTAACTCACATAATCTATGACAAGAAGGATGTATCTGAAGCCTTGATTGTTAGGAAATGAACCCATGAAGTCGATGTTACATGCATCAAACAGATCAGATATCTAAATGAATTTGAGGGGCATGTTGTCTTTAACACCAAGGTTTTTTCCCATTTTCTGACAAACAGTAAGTACAATCTTTCACATAATCATTAACATCCTTGAAGAGTGTTGGCCACCATAGGCCACACCGTAGTATTTTCACCGTCGTTCTTCTCACGTAATGGTATCAACTAGATTCGAGCGTATAGAAGTACTTGAGGACACTTGTATACTCCTCCTGAGGAATACACCATTGCCAAATACAATCCTCTCTTTCCCTAAACTAGTGCAGATCCTCCCATTGGTAAAAATGAATATCAAACATAAATGTCTCATTCTTGATTCTTGTCCAATCTTGTGGAACTACCCCAAGGATGAGGTAGTTCACAATATCGAGATACCATGGAAGAGACACCACATTGAGGATGGATTTGTCAGTAAAGATGTCTGTATTCGGTGCACTGCTCAACTATGTATCTTGACATTCAATTCTTGAGAGATGATTTGACACTACATTCTGAACTCCAGGTTTGTCTCTGATCTCCTAGTAAATGTCCTAGAGGAGAAGGATCCATCTGAGTAGACATGACTTTGCATCCTTCTTCTGTTGTAAGTATCAGATGGTAGAGTGGTTAGTAAGAACAAGGACTTTCGATCAAGAAGGTACAATCTTAAATTATATAAAGCAAAGACTACAACCAACAAATCATTTTCTCTGACTATATAATTTATATGGTTCTTCATCGAGCTTCTTGCCGGGGTAGTGAATAGCATTTGGCAAATTATCCCTTCTTTGTCCTAGAACAACCCCAACTATGAAGTCTGATGCATCTGTCATGACTCGAATGGAAGAGACCAATCCGGTGGTTGTACACCGGGAGCTTGAGTGATCAGTTCTTTCAACTAATAAAAAGATTGGAGAATCGCCTGATCAATAATAATCTCGGTCTTCTTACAAAGAATGAGAGATCGGGTAAGCTTGTTGAAGTACTTGATGAATCACTAATAAAAGTTGACATGCCCTAAGAATGACCTCACGTTCTTCACATTCTGAGGTGGCTTGAGTTTATGGATCACATCCACCTTCACTGGGTCGACCTCCATGCCTTGCTTGTAGACGACATAGCCCAACACGATTCCTTCTATAACTATGAA
Source organism: Ottelia alismoides (assembly GCA_037367405.1). Lineage (NCBI taxonomy): Eukaryota > Viridiplantae > Streptophyta > Magnoliopsida > Alismatales > Hydrocharitaceae > Ottelia > Ottelia alismoides. The sequence goes on along the minus strand of JAZKJV010005243.1, from coordinate 604,155 downwards.
TTGGCTCTTTTCCCATGACAGAAAAAGATTGACTTCACACCATTTTTGGAGTACTCTATCTAGGTGTTGAAGACAAGAATCGAAGCTGTCACCGTAGATGGAGAAATCATCCATGAAAACTTGAAGAAAACTCTCAACCATATTGACAAATATAGCAAGCATGAACCTCTAAAAAGTGTCTAGAGAATTACAGAGTCCTGAGGGAATCCTTATAAAATCATAGGTGCCTAATGGGAAGATGAAAGTCATATTCTCATGGTCTTCAAGAGTGATCGCCACTTGGTTATACCCTGAGTACCCATCTAAAAAGAAAAACTATTCTTTCCCTATAAATCGCTTAACAACTTGATCCATAAATGGCTGAGGGAAATGGTCATTCTTTGTCGTTGGATTTGGACGCTGGTTGTCCAAACAACCACGAAGGTGTCGGTAATTGGGTTGAGATCTCCAACCCTTGGTCATTCTTCACAATGGTGAGACAGATTTCTTGGGAATTACATGTAGTGGGCTCACCCATTTGGAATCAGATATGGGATAAATGAATCTTGCCTCACACCACTTCATGATTTCTTTCATCACTCAGTCCTGCAAGTTTAGATGCAGTGTTCTATTGAATATCAGGACACTTGCAATCATCTTCTAAATAGATATGGTGTGAGCATTAGATTGATCCCTCAGAGATCTGTGAAAGTACCTTGTGGTTCTTTTCTAGAACCTTGAGAAATTGACATTCCAGATCCAGGGTCAACCTGCTATTGATGATAATCAGATACATATTCTCTGCACCCACAAGGAATGCCTACGTCATACCTACCAAGAGCGGTTTGAAATCTGTTAATTGTTGAGCTTGCTACGTGGTAACTTCAGATACAATGCTTGTAGCTAGCTTATATGCCAGTTTTAATGAGGTGTTGTCCACCTCTGTCATTCTTGGATCTGTAATAAATGCGTCAAACATATCTACAATGAAGTCACCTGTTCGACTTGACATAAATCTTATTTAAACATGATGCTCAGTGACTCGAATTTTTTTCGGTCTCCCAATTAGCAAGGAAGCATGGGCTGACTATGCTCTCCAGGTCTTCTTCAGAAGAGAGTATTTCTTGTGTAGTGATGTCACTAAAAGAAATTGATTTGTCCTGGATGTCCACAATATCACAATCTGTTGCTGATTCTGCTCTCCTCATATCAGATGCAGATTTCAGTTCACTGACTAAATCCATGGAACTTTGTCGGTGCCAAAGTAGAAGGTGACCTAACCAGACCCGTATTCGACACCCATCTGGCTGTGCGAAGGAATAATCGTCTAAGAATTATTGGGGTCTGGAGTTATGGTGCAAGAGCATCCCTATCTAGGACTACAAAATTAACTAGAAATATCATATCCAACACATTTACGATAACATCATCCAACATACCTCAAAGTCGCTTCAGAGATCGATCTGCAAATTGTAGGATCATTCTTGTCGGCTTAAGCGGTCCAAGCCCAAATTCTTGTAGTAGAGTGGAATTAATGAGGTTTATTGAAGACCAGTTGATGAATTCTACTTTGGCGAGGGACTAAAAATATACTCACAAGAAGCGAAGATAGTGACTGAGGCGAACACTCAATAAAGTCGAGATCGATCAACAATCAACCCACACAATGTAAAGATTAATCAATGTTGGAATGTGTGAATTATATTTTATTAGAACCCTACAATGAAATGTGTATAATGACGAGTATGGTAGGATGTTGAACAAGGGAGAATGGGAGATATACAACAAAAATTGGCTAAAAAGAAACAACTGTGTTTGGGATTTTTTGAGGACTTTTTAATTTTTTGTGGGTTTTTAATTATTTATTTTTGGTTTTTTGTTTCTATATTTTTATGAACTTTAATTTTATAAATTTTATAATTCCTTTTATGTTCTTTGAGTTTTATTTTTTTCTTTATAAATAGTTATAAAATAAGTAAATATAACATATATAGATTATGTAGATAATATAAATAGTAAAAATAAAAAATAAAAATAAAATTAGGAAAATATCCTAAGGTAAAATCTTTTTTTTGAAGGTAATAAAAATATTTTGGATATTTTATAATTGTAATATTATTAATAGTTATATAAGTAAATACATGTATAAATACACAATATAGGCTAGTATATAGATATAAATATCTATAAGTACTCAAAATACACCAAATGAACTATTTTTTTGTCTTTTTTTATATTTTCCTATTTTGGAGTTTTGTCTTTGTATTTTTTGTCATTTTTTATATTTTTAAATTAATAAAAAATGTAAAATAATGCGTAATAAATATGGACAATTAGTTTTGGATTTACAAATATCTAAAAGACTAAAAAATTTCCAAAACTAATTTTAACTCATATTAAATATAGTAAAACATAGAAGCAGGAAGAAATAATTTTGGATTTTTCTAGAATATATTCGGATTTTTATAAGAATTTTATAGCTTTTAAATTTTTAGTGTTTTTCTTTTTCTATTTTTAGGGATTTTGATCTGTAGGTTAAAAATACGATAATAAACAAAAAATATTGTTTTTGGAATTTTTTGAATTTTTTTTGTTTTTTCTAAGGTAGATAAAAAGGAGTAACTCTATTTTTTAGTAAAAAGAAATATAAGATAAAATAACTTAATAAAAATATGTGTGACATAGTATTATGTAAGGTATTTATCTTAATTTTCTACTAATTTTTAAGGCACATGAGCTATTTTTAATAAAAATAAAATCTACAAAAAGAAAATACATCCTGGCAGGAGTATTTTTACTAATATATAAAGTCCTGTTACTCTTATGAACACCCTAGAGAAGTTTATAATTCAATATGCAAATTTCCTATATACCTGGATTGATATTTTGTTCAATTTATACAAAGCTCATGGGGCCAGATTCAATTATCACATAAAATATTACCCTAATATTTCTAAAACATGAGATCAGCACGCGAATAGTAGCCATACGTGCCACGGGTGAAAAGGTGAAGTCACGTACATCTGCGTCTATCCCTTGGCTACGCGATCGTGCCTTATAGCGCTCCACAGAGCCATCAGCACGATCTTTTTAGAGGATTTTCATTATGTATTTGTCTTGTTGTGATTTTACAAATTTTGTCTTGATTTTGTTTTTTGTTGTGAGTTCTTTCGAGCCCGTTGCTCGGTTTCTTTTCTTGCCATCTACCTATATAGTACTACATGTATAATATTAACCTGTATATTATATAGTAGATCATTTACAAAAAATAAATTCTTCATTTTTAACAAATAAAAAAAATCATTAAAAATACAAAAAAAATAGAGGGCCCAAGTGTAAAATACCCAGTCCCCACACGTGCACGGGCACGTGAGGTGACAAGTATTGGGCCCAAATGCAAACATGAAAAGTACAGGGGGTAAATACAAAATATACAAAATAATAATACTACAAATAAAAATTTAAATATTAAAAAGAAATTACGAAAGGAGGGCGTAAATGGCAAAATTACCCCCTCAACGCAATCTAGCGGTGGAGATGGATTCACTTATCCACGTGGCAGGCGAACAATGGCCGATGATGCTTTTCCTATTAGCAGTTAGTATGAGATCTATGACTTCATCAAACGGGCGAAGCTGGTTGTGAGTGGACGACCACGATAAAAACTGGAGTCAAGGTTCTATCAAACAGTTGCTACTCTTCCAGAAGAACATGAAACAACAACAATGTTAGCGAACTTCGATCTCCTCATCCTCCCTCCTTTAGCGAACTCCAACTATCCTTGATGGCTCAAAACGATCGTCAGGTAAATGCATGTTCGTTGGCTACTTCAACAAGGTCGTAGGAGCTGCAATGAGGTCCAATGAAGTCGGAGAAGCAAAAGATATCTAGGACCTTATTTCTCAGACAAAATCGACCCCCACGGGGCTTTGGCATCCTGTACCTGTGCTATTAGGCCCTGTGAATAAAAATGAAGGTACTAGAGGTCTTGGAAAGCAGAATGGAGCGAAAATGGATTGAGGATGCATTTTACGATGATGCAATTAAAGAGGAGAATGATTCTCCTGACCTGAGTACGATCTGGGGGAGTGGAGGTGCTTGGAGCATAAAGTAGTGATGGGGAAAGGTGATGAAGGTGCAATATGGGTCGAGGGATAGTCAGAACACGGTGAGGAG